>CALNVZ010003429.1:27474470-27674228 GCA_940671915.1 Paracentrotus lividus | reverse complement strand
ACCTTTCAAATGAGGTATAATTCATTATGGTTTCCAATTTTAAATTGAAAAATATAAAGATCTGAATTTAGCCCCGAAATATTAACTTTTCAATTCATGAGGGGTTGAGTCTGCCAAGTGCTGTTGCACCATCAAACATATTGTTTAAGTGATATGATGGTATAAAGCAGTTTATAAGCTTCAATTTGGTGCAAAATTTACAAAAATAGGCTAAAATTTGGCAGAGATATTGCAGTTTTCCCAACGGTACTGCAATATCTCTCATTCCTATGACTTTGTACAGGAGGCATTGCATTTTAGGTCAAATAATGATTGTTGGGTCTTTCTGGGACTACTGTGCATCAAACCTACTGTTTCAGTGTTTTATGGTATAAAGCAGTTTATAAGCTTCAGTTTGGTACCAGATTTACAGTCATAAGCCAAAATTTGGCAGAGAAATTCAAGTTTTCCCCAAATCAACCACAAAATGTTAAAATTTCCCTTGACTTTGTACAGGCGGCGCCGCTTCCAGCACCACCCCTACTTCCTCAACTTAAACCATTGTTAACTCCACCAGAAGTGACCTAGAACAATGAAACTTCACAGGGACTAGCACAGTAATATAGCTTAAATGAGATCAAATTTTGTTAATAACTTTCTTACTTTGGAAATATGAACAAATTAATGCTGAAAATAGCAAAAGCGTAACGCACCACCCTTTTCGGGTGGCGAGTTCATAACACATGACCAGATGCACTTGTACATGTATGTGTGTATCAGTAAGCATTATATAAACAGACATACATTCATGAAAGCTATCAAGGTACAATGTACAAAACATGTTTTACTCATTATATTGTAATGCATGTTTGTGATTATATATCAACTCTATTGCCACAGGAAATGAAACAGATTATATAAATTTGTTTTACATCAGTTTTAAGAGTCAGTATTATTTTTGGTGTTAAAAAAAAATTGAATATAGATCAAAGTTTTCAGTACAGTCATCAATCATGAAATTATACCTGATCAATATGGCTCTGTTTCACATGAACCATTGATGAAATTCTCTCATTGTAAAGTCATATTTGTTGACATTTTAAAACATACAGTAATCCCATTGCGAGTTTGGGTAAAAGTGCTTTCATTGTTGAATAAAAGTGTGAGCTACAGTTGTAATACAAACATAAATAGCGATAAATATATCATATTGCATGAATTCCAAAGTGTATCTTTTGATTTGAAGGAAGAAAATATATTTGACACTTGCTTTTACAAAGTTTATTATGCATTGACATAGTGTAACGTTACCAACCTGTAACGCTACCAACCATGAATTTGGGGTCTCATTAAAAATGAAGAGTCAAGCTGATACAATTATTTGCTGAAACATTTATCATCACACTAGAATTAAATATTAAATATAACAATTTTTTGAGGCATCTCACGTTTAGGAAACTATTTGTCTGAGACATACAATTTTTTCGCGTGTCCTTTTTTTTTGTAACGTTACCGACTGACCTTTAAGTACCATAGCAACTCCAATATTTGTTCAATTGTACTAATTCTTTTTCAATATCATAGAGCTTGAGTACATGTAGATGGACATATTGTACTATGAACGTGACCTAAAATGATAGATGGTGATGTAATAGTGAAATCAATTTTGAAAATTTGCTTTAAATGTAACTTTACAATATGTGGAAATGCCCATTTTTTTTTTTTTTTTTCATTCAAGCATTTTGTTTGTTAACATCATTACATTTTCACAGTATTTCAGACTGGCATGGTTGGCACCGGAATCGCTGACGGATCCATCCTACAAATACCAGATTCTGATCCTGACATACCCCCTCATTGGCAACTATGGCATCCCGCGAACGACAAAGACGAGTTTGGACTCCTCTTTGGTTTGAATCAGAGAAATTCACGTTTCTGCGCTGATCGTCGGGGAGCTGTCGAGTATTACAATCATTGGGCAGCTCTCAGTCCCTGATGACTGGTTGAAACACACAACATTCCAGCTATCCAAGGTAAGTGACATAAATGTTATGCACTGGTCATAAGTACTACTAATAATAATTAGCAATATCTGTTTTTATAACACTTTCCGGTAAGACCTCTCAAAGCACTTTACAGTATAAGTACCCTTTATTGGATTTGCTCTGGTAATCTCTAAATGCAAACAAGAAGCACCGTCCAATCTGTAGAAGTTACCCTGGATAGCCCCGAGCTTGTAACCACTCTGGTTGTCTGTCGTAGTCCTATATTATGTCATCACTTCTCCAAATTTGTCTGCTTTTCGTCACTTACAGTTCTCATTTACTTTCCTATTTTTAACTTTTGCTGAATCCTCAATAATTAAAACCATAAGTAAATTATAATAATATTTGACTGTCTTTCCTTCATATATTATCTCAGGTATTGACACAAGGGCTCTCACGAAGAAGATTAGAGAACATGGTACCATGTTGGGTAGGTAAGTGAGACAAAGCATTCCTAACTTTTCTGTTACTGTTATCTCAGTCGTGTTATAAATTCAAGTTAACCTTACGGGGAAGGGGGGGGGGGGACATCAGTTTGGGAATAACTTTGTTCTTCCAAGTGCTTGCAACTCAAGACCACGTTTGAAAAGTATGAGCTCTCCGTGACTTCGTACTTGTTTTTGTAATCCAAAAGGCAGCTCCTTTGAAGCTATACTGGAATGTTTGTCATGTACCAGTGGAGGTGACAAGGTGTAGGGTTTGGGTAGACTCACATAATAAATGATTATCCAGGTGCGAGTAAAACATTGATTTATAGTATATGGGACCCAACAGGAGGCTGCATCATGCTGATGATAGGTAGTGCAGGCTCTTGAATGCAGTTGGGTTTCCATGAGGAATGAATCCGTGCTGATGTTAGGTAACATTGAAAGGCATTGTCGGGCCAAAATGACTGAAAATGCATTTTGTTTACATTAGTGCACAAAATACTGCTTTTCTTGAATTACTCGAAAGTACTGGGGTCTTTATTCCTTTTTTTCATTAACAAATTTTCAAGATATACATCAGCAACATAACGAAAAATCCTCCAAAACAAAGAAAGAAAGAAACAAAAGAATGAAGCCCCAAATCAATGGGAAATTTCAAAATGAAAAGGCTTTTAGTAGTACAGGTGATCACAGATGTAGCTTGTGTTTGAAAATTCATAGATTTTGTTATCCTTAACGATCATTCATTAAATCTCCATTTTTGTTCCTTCATTAAAAAAAATCTGAGAAATTAATACATTTATTATGAGTTTTTCTTTCAGCTATCATTTAACTGTGAAATACCGAAATCACTCTTCCCTGTCTTTATACAGTTACGTTTTTTTCCACTTTTGTTTCTCAGGTGATCGTTGAGGGCACTAATCCAGAGTCTGTTCCGTTTGAAGACCCAACTTCTAAACCTTATCGCAGAAGCTTCTTGTACGGTATTACAAATAAATCATCCAAAATAAAAACAAAACATTTTTTTTTTAATCTATATTTATGCACAATCCAAGGAGATACTTATTTATTTATTAAAGAGCAGAATAGAGGGAGCATTTTAAAAATTTTATGATAATCAGTTATAAAATAAGAGAATTATGGAAGTTTGAAAAGACTTGTTTACAGTTACAACAGACGAGTCAAATAGGCAATATCTGCAACAGCCAATAAAACTTCTTTGTATGAGTACGCACTTTACTTCGACAAGTAGTATTTGCTTTTGGCTGCTAGTTTAGTTCGTACTTTTAGTTGATTTTAAAGTGAACATTTATTGTGTTGGTGTGATATCTTTCGCATAGGAGTAAATGTGTACAACAAAGGGGCACCGATTCGAATCACGGCTATCGACTGCGGCATGAGTACAATCAGATCCGGCTCTTATCTCAGAGAGGCGCTCAGGTTACTGTGGTGCCATGGAACCACCCTCTAAACATCGCAGGTACATGTAATTACTATTGTTGATGCGGATGACCCCTTCAGTGGGTTTTTATATTTTTTTTTTAATTGTTTACAATATAGATATTAGAGGCCCTGTACATCAGACATGATATCTTTAGAGGTGAATAAGAATTTTAATTAACTTGTTTTATTCATATGGAACAAAATTATACTGTTTTTGTTTCTTCTTCTTTTAAAATTTAAATCTTAATTAAAAAAAAAAAATCCCTTTTATGAATTGAAAACACCTTTAAAAGTGCCTATTACATGGAAAAGTGTAACCTCGGGGAATGATTCAATTATTCATGACTTATAATATGAATAGTAATTGAGAAATGGTGCTCAAGAGCTAACTGGCTTTGTGAATTTGTATATATATATATATATATATATTTTTTTTTTTTTTTCTTCAGATTTTGATGTCTGTTATCAGCAATGGACCTGGAGATCCTAAGATGGCAGAGGAAACCATTACCAACATCCGCGAATATCTTGAATGGGAAGACAATCAAACGGGCTTGGTATCTTGCTGGGTCATCAGCTGACTTCCTTGGCTGTAGGAACATCTGCTTATAAGATGAAGATATGTTGGTGATGATAGCCAGAGCTTATAATAACTTTGGTATTTAGTTATTAAACATTTGGATAAGCTAGAAGTAACTTTCATAATAGTTTAAAGTCTTTTGTAATATGGCAAAAATAAGTTTGGTTATAGCTATCAATACTTTACGGCCGTGATCTGGCAAAACCTATGTAAGTCATTTTGTTGGCGTTTTTTCAGTTTTTTAGTGTTTTTATAATTTCGAATATGCCTTTCATCTGGCAAAATTTCAAATTCTAACTCTAATTATTTTTAGAGATTCAAAACCCAGTTTTTGTAAATTCTCTCAAAAATCGGTAAATTAAAAAGGCAGAAACTATGTAAGTCGACTTACAAAAGTAGTTTTTTCAATCTTGACGATAATTAAAAGGCAAAACTGTAAGTCTACATTACGTGGTTTTGTTAGAACAATAGCTTCAAAAGTAGAAGTTGATTTATCAGGCAAACTACGTATCTCGCCGAATTCTGCATTGTAACCGTGCAGACAGCGCATTCGCCCTCGTAAATAATACGGAGCGAACGCCGCAGCTGTTTGCACCATAGCGTTTACCTATAGCGCTTTGTACGTGACGTGCATTCATATTGCGGCGGCAAGTATATAGCTGCCATATAAGCTGTCAGTGCGTGCCATTTGCTTCTAACTTCCAGTTCAGAGCCTTGAGAGGAAAACATATTTGACTTAGCTTTTGGAGAGATCAAAGTTTCTCAACTGTAAACAAAGACTTTCTAGTATACGGTACACCTATTCCAGACAAACTAAACGAAAGCTTCAGTCTCTGTAAAGACTGTAGAACTAGATGGGGGGTTGGGTGTCCTTACACTTTACTATTATGAAGCCTTGTTCTTTGCCTGTCGATTACACACAAACAAAATAAATAAGAAAGTTGTAATCATCTTCAATTTTGTTCTCATAATATTGCCTAAACACTTTGTACTATAAAACATTGATGAAACTTGGCTTTTAAACTTTTTCAAATGGCCGTATTAAAATCGATTGTCTGGACAACTGGGTACTATCAACCCCTTCCATCCTACTATAAGGTAGATTTAGATCTACAGTCTTTAATACAGAGACTGAAGCTTTCGGTCTATACTAGAAATTCTACTCCATAGCTTACCCTGTTTTCAGTTGAGAAACTGTTGATCCTCTCCAAAGCTAAGTTCAAATGTGTTTTTCTCTCAATACAAGGCTCGGAACTGGAAATTGGAGCCATGGCATGGCTGTTTACCCTAACCTAACACTTTAGCTGCTGCGTTTGCAAATGTTAAGACAGTATATGATTTGCCCGATAAACAGTTATTTGCAATGTTTAGGACATACACAGTTTGCCTGATAACTTTGCAAGGTATAAGACATACGTGTAGTCTGCCTGATATAAACTTTTGCAGATGCGCTGGACATCCGTAGTTTTGCCTGATAAAACCATGCAAATGCGCAGGACATACGTAGTTTTGCCTGATAAACCTTTGCCACGTCGGGGACATACGTAGTTTGCCTGATAAAACTTTGCAAATGGCAGGACATACGTAGTTTGCCTGATAAACCTTTGCCACGTCGGGGACATACCCTGTGACATACATAGTTTGCCTATAAATTGGAACATACATGTACATGTACGTAGTTTTGCCTGATCAACGCTCGGAGTGTAGTCGTGATTTAATCAGGCAAAAGTATGTTTAAAAAAATGAGGAAAATTACTAGATTGAATGAGGAAATCTACGATATTTTGGTGGCAATACACTTATAATCTGTTCCACAGGTCAAAGGAAAACAAAAAACCCGATGACACCATTCTCCATTTTTCCAAAGAAAGCAAAAGAAGCAATTTAAAACTTTAACTCAAAAATCTTGGAATCGCAAAAAAGGAGATACGTAGTTCTGCCAGATCACGCCGTTTAGTAAGAGATGTAACTTTGGTATCTGCATTGGTCACAGCTGATGTCTTGGGCGAAGGGTTTTTGCGGTTTACTTTTGGTTCTCATGTACCATGTAGTACCTGATAGTGTTGAGCAATGATATACTTGTAATCATTTAAACACGTTTGAACCTTGAAGAAACAGAAGACATTTGCACTGCAGGATTTTGTCCACTTTAGACAAGTTTTGCAGAAACCTGTCTTCATCCAGGGAACTACAACCTACATTAACTTATCTTGGAAATGAATGCCAACTCTTGATACTTTTTGATCTAATGATTGTCTTTTGAAGTATGGAAACGTGGGCACAACCAGCCTGCACGCACAATGGTACGGGTCGCTGCTACATCACCACGCAGAATCCGGTTTCGCCTCGACACCAGCAACCTCCCGAAGGCTGGTCGGTCCTCTTCACGAACGAGAACGACAAGACCAATGAGGGCATCATTCACGACACCAAACCGTTCTACACCGTTCAGTTCCACCCTGAGCACATGGGAGGACCCAGGTCTGGAAGTGCTCTTCGATGTTCTTATGGATACTGTGAAGGATTTTAAGGCTGGCAAGAGTGAGATGTGAGTGTTTTCTTTTCTTCTCTTCTTCCTTTTTTTTGTGTTACTGCCAGCACCCCAATACATGAACCATCCGATGTTGGTGTCGTGGAGAGAGAAGTTTGGATTAATTGTTGCTTTGCTTAGATAGGGTCTGGAGAACTGTACGTTTACTCTTTGCCTGCCACATTAATTTTAAGCATAAAACATGAGACGCTTTCTCTTTAATCATTAAAAATAGTATTAACAATATTTGCGTAGTATGAACTAAGAGAAATTATGCGCAGACCTGGTCCTGCATATCAGTGATTTTCAGATCTTTTGGCCAGCCATTACAGAGAAAATGATTATTACGATTGTATAGTTAATTAAGTACATTGTGACTATAGTCGAACTGGCAGGCAAAAGAGTTAAAGGTGTCTGTGTTTTGGGTGTCTTTAGTTGGATGCTGTGAGGATGTTCAAAGTGATCACCCTATTCATTACTGCTGGTAGCTCCAGGGACTAGGATGGGGCCGGGCCTTTAATTTACTTTGTACACAACTCACAAAAGAAAAACAATTTTTGAGGCATTTTGCCTCACGAAAAGTCATGTGACATTACCACTGGTATACTGTTAGGTTGAAATGGTCTGAAAAGGTAGATTAAGGTTGTCTAAACATACCTATGGTGTGTTGCCTACATTTACCTTAATCCTAGATCTTGGGCTGAATCTTCTACCATATGCCCCAAACTGCTCCAATCTACTCCCACCCCTTTCCAGAAACCATCCAAAAGCAAACCACTAGTCTGTCCTTTGTTGTACCAAATCTAATTGTAAATTGTGTCTACTTTCTAATAGTTTAAGACCACCGCACACCTTACCATTGGTCTGTGTACCTGATAGTGTAATAAAACGTTCATAAACATTGGCGTGGATATTTAGAAATAGAACATCATACTGTGCAGAGTTCTAAATCATCTCAGGAATACTTATATGTTCAAATCAGTGACTATGTAACCTCCTTATTAAAATAAAAGCGAATTCAATGTCTAATCTAATGACGTCATAGCAATCGCACGATTGGCTACAATTTCAAACCAATTTGCCCTTTACTCCTAAATAAAGGCTTGCAATTTTCTGAAATTCGATATCAGTATTCTTACAGTTAATTTGAACCTCTAATGATAAGTTCTATTCATTCATACTTTCGGAAAATAAGCAAAAATGCGATTTGTCCAAAATCGGATCGTAGACCAGTCGTAAGGTGTGCGGTGGCCTTTTATACATCTGGTTTTGAAAGTTCAGAATACATTATTTGACAGATTGCTCTGAGGAGTAGACCAACCTGTTAACAAGCGTTAGCAAGTACAATCTCCATCTTGTCCATACATTTACACAAGAGTATCAGTGAAGCAGCGAATCCAAGATTTCTGAGCTTCAAGCGCTGCCTGGGTACCCCCACTCGGAGGATACCAGCCTCGAAAGTTCTATCCTAGGATCAGGTGGTCTGTCCATCGGTCAGGCGGAGATTGATATCTTGGTTACAGTAAGAGTGTCAGTAGGAGAGAGAGAGGAGAGAGAGAGAGAGAGAGAGAGAAGAAGGGGAGAGATGGGAAGAGAAGAGGAGGAGTAGATAAGATGAGAAGTGAGAGAGGTGGAGGAAGAAGGAGAATAAGGCAGGAAAAGAAATTATTTATCTAGGATCTTGGGGTTAGTCCATTAGTCAAGCAGGTATGATTACTGGGTTAATGGAAAGAGCTTTCAGAGAAAAGGGGAAGACTGGGAAGATTGATGTCCCAGAGAGAGGAAATATAAAGAAAAGGGGGAAAATAGAGAGGTTACTTTTAGTTTTAACTCATTGATGCTAGAAACGCTATTATAAGCAAAATATGATTATTAATATTTTATCCAATACAATTTAAATATTTGGGATTATAGCACCTTTCTTGCGGTTGCGAAAGTACTCACAATTTGCTTCACAGGGTAGTTATAATAAAATTTCCTTTTGTTTTTTGACTGGAAGGCCATCAAGCTTTGAAAGAGAGGATACACCTGTTCTGTACAACCCAAAACATAGCGACTGTACAGACATCAAAAGCATGGCAGAACAAGGTTCTACTTTCTGCCCCTCACACGAGTATGTGACACGGTGCGCATGGTGTAGTGCTAGGCGGGGGTAGTTCCGGGTAAATCTATAAAAACTTCCAAATATGAATCTTTGTTAGGTTAAACGGTTACATGATTAAATCCACATGAAACATTACTGCAATATCTCTCATTCCTAATGACTTTGTACAGGAGGCATTGCATTTTTAGGTCAAATAATGATTGTTGGGTCTTTCTGGGAACTACTGTGACATCAAACCTACTGTTCAGTGATTTTATGGTATAAAGCAGTTTATAAGCTTCAGTTTGGTACCAGATTTACAGTCATAAGCCAAAATTTGGCAGAGAAATTCAAGTTTTCCCCAAATCAACCACAAAATGTAAAATTTCCCATTGACTTTGTACAGGCGGCGCCGCTTCCAGCACCACCCCTACTGTCCTCAACTTAAACCATTGTAACTCCACCAGAACGTGACCTAGAACAATGAAACTTCACAGGGAGCTAGCACAGTAATATAGCTTTAAAATGAGATCAAATTTGTTCAATAAACTTTCTTACTTTGGAAAATATGAACAAATTAATGCTGAAAAATAGCAAAAGCGTAACAGCACCACCCTTTTCGGGTGGCGAGTTCATAACACATGACCAGATGCACTTGTACATGTATGTGTGTATCAGTAAAGCATTATATAAACAGACATACATTCATGAAAGCTATCAAGGTACAATGTACAAACATGTTTTACTCATTATATTGTAATGCATGTTTGTGATTATAATATCAACTCTATTGCCACAGGAAATAGAAACAGATTAATATAAATTTGTTTTACATCAGTTTGAAGAGTCAGTATTATTTTTGGTGTTAAAAAAAAATTGAATATAGATCAAAGTTTTCAGTACAGTCATCAAATCATGAAATTATACCTGATCAATATGGCTCTGTTATCACATGAACCATGATGAAATTCTCTCATTGTAAAGTCATATTTGTTGACATTTTAAAAACATACAGTAATCCCATTGCGAGTTTGGGTAAAAGTGCTTTCATTGTTGAATAAAAGTTGTGAGCTACAGTTGTAATACAAACATAAATAGCGATAAATATATCATATTGCATGAATTTCCAAAGTGTATCTTTTGATTTGAAGGAAGAAAAATATATTTGACACTTGCTTTTACAAAGTTTATTATGCATTGACATAGTGTAACGTTACCAACCTGTAACGCTACCAACCATGAATTTGGGGTCTCATTAAAAAATGAAGAGTCAAGCTGATACAATTATTTGCTGAAACATTTATCATCACACTAGAATTAAAATATTAAAATATAACAATTTTTTGAGGCATCTCACGTTTTAGGAAACTATTTGTCTGAAGACATACAATTTTTTCGCGTGTCCTTTTTTTTTGTAACGTTACCGACTGACCCTTTAAGCTACCATAGCAACTCCAATATTTGTTCAATTGTACTAATTCTTTTCAATATCATAGAGCTTGAGTACATGTAGATGGACATATTGTACTATGAACGTGACCTAAAATGAGTAGATGGTGATGTAATAGTGAAATCAATTTTGAAAATTTGCTTTATAAATGTAACTTTACCAATTGTGGAAATGCCCATTTTTTTTTTTTTTTTCATTCAAGCATTTTGTTTTTAACATCATTACATTTTCACAGTATTTCAGACTGGCATGGTTGGCTACCCGGAATCGCTGACGGATCCATCCTACAAATACCAGATTCTGATCCTGACATACCCCCTCATTGGCAACTATGGCATCCCGCCGAACGACAAAGACGAGTTTGGACTCCTCTTTGGTTTGAATCAGAGAAATTCACGTTTCTGCGCTGATCGTCGGGGAGTGTCCGAGTATTACAATCATTGGGCAGCTCTCAGTCCCTGATGACTGGTTGAAACAACACAACATTCCAGCTATCCAAGGTAAGTGACATAAATGTTATGCACTGGTCATAAGTACTACTAATAATAATTAGCAATATCTGTTTTTATTACACACTTTCCGGTAAGACCTCTCAAAGCACTTTACAGTATAAGTACCCTTTATTGGATTTGCTCTGGTAATCTCTAAATGCAACAAGAAGCACCGTCCAATCTGTAGAGTTACCCCTGGATAGCCCCGAGCTTGTAACCACTCTGGTTGTCTGTCGTAGTCCTATATTATGTCATCACTTCTCCAAATTTGTCTGCTTTTCGTCACTTACAGTTCTCATTTACTTTCCTATTTTTAACTTTTGCTGAATCCTCAATAATTAAAACCATAAGTAAATTATAATAATATTTGACTGTCTTTCCTTCATATATTATCTCAGGTATTGACACAAGGGCTCTCACGAAGAAGATTAGAGAACATGGTACCATGTTGGGTAAGGTAAGTGAACAAAGCATTCCTAACTTTTCTGTTACTGTTATCTCAGTCGTGTTTAAATTCAAGTTAAACCTTACGGGAAGGGGGGGGGGGACATCAGTTTGGGAATAACTTTGTTCTTCCAAGTGGCTTGCAACTCAAGACCAACGTTTGAAAAGTATGAGCTCTCCGTGACTTCGTACTTGTTTTTGTAATCCCAAAAGGCAGCTCCTTTGAAGCTATACTGGAATGTTTGTCATGTACCAGTGGAGGTGACAAGGTGTAGGGTTTGGGTAGACTCACATAATAAAATGATTATCCAAGGGTGCGAGTAAAAACATTGATTTATAGTATATGGGACCCAACAGGAGGCTGCATCATGCTGATGATAGGTAGTGCAGGCTCTTGAATGCAGTTGGGTTTCCATGAGGAATGACATCCGTGCTGATGTTAGGTAACATTGAAAGGCATGTCGGGCCAAAAATGACTGAAAATGACATTTTGTTTACATTAGTGCACAAAATACTGCTTTTCTTGAATTACTCGAAAGTACTGGGGTCTTATTCCTTTTTTTCTTAATCAAAATTTTCAAGATATACATCAGCAACATAACGAAAAATCCTCCAAAACAAAGAAAGAAAGAAACAAAAGAATGGAAAGCCCCAAATCAATGGGAAATTTCAAAATGAAAAGGCTTTTAGTAGTACAGGTGATCACAGATGTAGCTTGTGTTTGAAAATTCATAGATTTTGTTATCCTTAAACGATCATTCATTAAATTCTCCATTTTGTGTTCCTTCATTAAAAAAAATCTGAGAAATTAATACATTTATTATGAGTTTTTCTTTCCAGCATCATTTAACTGGTGAATACCGAAATCACTCTTCCCTGTCTTATACAGTTACGTTTTTTTCCACTTTTGTTTCTCAGGTGATCGTTGAGGGCACTAATCCAGAGTCTGTTCCGTTTGAAGACCCCAACCTTCTAAACCTTATCGCAGAAGCTTCTTGTACGGTATGTACAAATAAATCAATCCAAAATTAAAAACAAAACATTTTTTTTTTAAATCTATATTTTATGCACAATCCAAGGAGATACTTATTTATTTATTAAAGAGCAGAATAAGAGGAGCATTTTAAACAAATTTTATGATAATCAGTTATAAAATAAGAGAATTATGGAAGTTTGAAAAGACTTGTTTACAGTTACAACAGACGAGTCAAATAGGCAATATCTGCAACAGCCAATAAAACTTCTTTGTATTGAGTACGCACTGTTACTTCGACAAGTAGTATTTGCTTTTGGCTGCTAGTTTAGTTCGTACTTTTAGTTGATTTTAAAGTGAACATTTATTGTGTGGTGTGATATCTTTCGCATAGGAAGTAAATGTGTACAACAAAGGGGCACCGATTCGAATCACGGCTATCGACTGCGGCATGAAGTACAATCAGATCCGGCTCTTATCTCAGAGAGGCGCTCAGGTTACTGTGGTGCCATGGAACCACCCTCTAAACATCGCAGGTACATGTAATTACTATTGTTGATGCAGGATGACCCCTTCAGTGGGTTTTTATATTTTTTTTTAATTGTTATACAATATAGATATAGAGGCCCTGTACATCAGACATGATATCTTTAGAGGTGAATAAGAATTTTAATTAACTTGTTTTTATTCATATGGAACAAAATTATACTAGTTTTTGTTTCTTCTTCTTTTAAAAATTTAAATCTTAATTAAAAAAAAAAAAAATCCCTTTTATGAATTGAAAACACCTTTAAAAGTGCCTATACATGAAAAGTGTAACCTCGGGGGAATGATTCACATTATTCATGACTTATAATATGAATAGTAATTGAGAAATGTTGCTCAAGAGCTAACTGGCTTTGTGAATTTGTATATATATATATATATATATATTTTTTTTTTTTTTTCTTCAGATTTTGATGGTCTGTTTATCAGCAATGGACCTGGAGATCCTAAGATGGCAGAGGAAACCATTACCAACATCCGGAATATCTTGAATGGGAAGACAATCAAACCGGTCTTTGGTATCTGCATGGGTCATCAGCTGACTTCCTTGGCTGTAGGAACATCTGCTTATAAGATGAAGTATGTTGGTGATGATAGCAAGAGCTTATAATAACTTTGGTATTTTAGTTATTAAACATTTGGATAAGCTAGAAGTAACTTTCATAATAGTTAAAGTCTTTTGGTAATATGGCAAAAATAAGTTTGGTTATAGCTATCAATAACTTTACGGCCGTGATCTGGCAAAACTATGTAAGTCATTTTTGGGCGTTTTTCAGTTTTTTAGTGTTTTTTATAATTTCGAATATGCTCTTTCATCTGGCAAAATTTCAAATTCTAACTCTAATTATTTTTAGAGATTCAAAACCCAGTTTTTGTAAAATTCTCTCAAAAATCGGTAAATTAAAAAGGCAGAACTATGTAAGTCGACTTACAAAAGTAGTTTTTCAATCTTTGACGATAATTAAAAGGCAAAACTGTAAGTCTACATACGTGGTTTTGTTAGAACAATAGCTTCAAAAGTAGAAGTTGATTTATCAGGCAAAACTACGTATCTCCCGAATTCTGCATTGTAACCGTGCAGACAGCGCATTCGCCCTCGTAAATAATACGGAGAGCGAACGCGCAGCTGTTTGCACGCATAGCGTTTACCTATAGCGCTTTGTACGTGACGTGCATTCATATTGCGCGGCAAGTATATAGCTGCCATATAAAGCTGTCAGTGCGTGCCATTGCTCTAACTTCCAGTTCCAGAGCCTTGAGAGGAAAACATATTTTGAACTTAGCTTTGGAGAGGATCAAAGTTTCTCAACTGAAACAAAGACTTTCTAGTATACGGTACCACCTATTCCAGACAAACTAAACCGAAAGCTTCAGTCTCTGTAAAGACTGTAGAACTAGATGGGGGGTTGGGTGTCCTTACACTTTACTATTATGAAGCCTTGTTCTTTGCCTGTCGATTACACACAAACAAATATAAATAAGAAAGTTGTAATCATCTTCAATTTTTGTTCTCAATAATATTGCCTAACACTTTGTACTATAAAACATTGATGAAACTTGGCTTTTAAACTTTTTCAAATGGCCGTATTAAAATCGATTGTCTGGACAACTGGGTACTATCAACCCCCTTCCATCCTACTATAAGGTAGATTTAGATCTACAGTCTTTAATACAGAGACTGAAGCTTTCGGTCTATACTAGAAATTCTACTCCATAGCTTACCCTGTTTCAGTTGAGAAACTTTGATCCTCTCCAAAGCTAAGTTCAAAATGTGTTTTTCTCTCAATACAAGGCTCTGGAACTGGAAATTGGAGCCATGGCATGGCTGTTACCCTAACCCTAACACTTTTAGCTGCTGCGTTTGCAATGTTTAAGACAGTATATGATTTGCCCGATAAACCAGTTATTTGCAATGTTTAGGACATACACAGTTTTGCCTGATAACTTTGCAAGGTATAAGACATACGTAGTTCTGCCTGATAAAACTTTGCAGATGCGCTGGACATCCGTAGTTTTGCCTGATAAAACATTGCAAATGCGCAGGACATACGTAGTTTTGCCTGATAAACCTTTGCCACGTCGGGGACATACGTAGTTTTGCCTGATAAAACTTTGCAAATGCGCAGGACATACGTAGTTTTGCCTGATAAACCTTTGCCACGTCGGGGACATACCCTGTGACATACATAGTTTTGCCTGATAAATTGGAACATACATGTACATGTACGTAGTTTTGCCTGATCAACGCTCGGAGTGTAGTCGTGATTTAATCAGGCAAAAGTATGTTTAAAAAAATGAGGAAAATTACTAGATTGAATGAGGAAATCTACGATATTTTGGTGGCAATACCTTATATCTGTTCCACAGGTCAAAGGAAAACAAAAAAACCCGATACACCATTCTCCATTTTTCCAAAGAAAGCAAAAGAAGCAATTTTAAAACTTTAAGCTCAAAAATCTTGGAATCGCAAAAAAGGAGATACGTAGTTCTGCCAGATCACGGCCGTTTAGTAAGAGATGTAACTTTGGTATCTGCATTGGTCACCAGCTGATGTCTTGGGCGAAGGGTTTTGCGGTTTACTTTTTGGTTCTCATGTACCATGTAGTACCTGATAGTGTTGAGCAATGTATACTTGTAATCATTTAAACACGTTTGAACCTATGAGAAACAGAAGACATTGCCACTGCAGGATTTTGTCCACTTTAGACAAGTTTTGCAGAAAACCTGTCTTCATCCAGGGAACTACAACCTACATTAACTTATCTTGAAATGAATGCCAACTCTTGATAACTTTTGATCTAATGATTGTCTTTTGAAGGTATGGAAACCGTGGGCACAACCAGCCCTGCACGCACAATGGTACGGGTCGCTGCTACATCACCACGCAGAATCACGGTTTCGCCATCGACACCAGCAACCTCCCCGAAGGCTGGTCGGTCCTCTTCACGAACGAGAACGACAAGACCAATGAGGGCATCATTCACGACACCAAACCGTTCTACACCGTTCAGTTCCACCCTGAGCACATGGGAGGACCCAGGGATCTGGAAGTGCTCTTCGATGTCTTCATGGATACTGTGAAGGATTTTAAGGCTGGCAAGAGTGAGATGTGAGTGTTTTCTTTTCTTTCTCTTCTTCCTTTTTTTTGTGGTTACTGCCCAGCACCCCAATACATGAACCATCCGATGTTGGTGTCGTGGAGAGAGAAGTTTGGATTAATTGTTGCTTTGCTTAGATAGGGTCTGGAGAACTGTACGTTTAACTCTTTGCCTGCCACATTAATTTTAAGCATAAAACATGAGACCTTTCTCTTTAATCATTAAAAATAGTATAACAATATTTGCGTAGTATGAACTAAGAGAAATTATGCCGCAGACCTGGTCCTAGCATTATCAGTGATTTTCAGATCTTTTGGCCCAGCCATTACAGAGAAAATGAATTATTACGATTGTATAGTTAATAAGTACAATTGTGACTATAGTCGAACTTGGCAGGCAAAGAGTTAAAGGTGTCTGTGTTTTGGGTGTCTTTAGTGGATGCTGTGAGGATGTTCAAAAGTGATCACCCTATTCATTACTGCTGGTAGCTCCAGGGACTAGGATGGGGCCGGGCCTTTAGATTTGACTTTGTACACAACTCACAAAAGAAAAACAATTTTTGAGGCATTTTTGCCTCACGAAAAGTCATGTGACATTACCACTTGGTATACTGTTAGTTTTGAAATGGTCTGAAAAGGTAGATTAAGGTTGTCTAAACATACCTATGGTGTGTGCCTCACATTTACCTTAATCCTAGATCTTGGCTGAATCTTCTACCATATGCCCCCAAACTGCTCCAATCTACTCCCACCCCTTTCCAGAAACCATCCAAAAGCAAAACCACTAGTCTGTCCTTTTGTGTACCAAATCTAATTGTAAATTGTGTCTACTTTCTAATAGTTTAAGACCACCGCACACCTTACCATTGGTCTGTGACCTGATAGTGTAATAAAACGTCATAACATTGGCGTGGATATTTAGAAATAGAACATCATACTGTGCAGAGTTCTAAATCATCTCAGGAATACTTATATGTTCAAATCAGTGACTATGTAACCTCCTTATTAAAATAAAAGCGAATTCAATGTCTAATCTAATGACGTCATAGCAATCGCACGATTGGCTACAATTTCAAACCAATTTGCCCTTTACTCCTAAATAAAGGCTTGCAATTTTCTGAAATTCGATATCAGTATTCTTACAGTTAATTTGAACCTCTAATGATAAGATTCTATTCATTCATACTTTCGGAAAATAAGCAAAATGCGATTTGTTCCAAAATCGGATCGTAGACCAGTCGTAAGGTGTGCGGTGGCCTTTATACATCTGGTTTTGAAAGTTCAGAATACATTGATTTGACAGATTGCTCTGAGGAGTAGACCAACCTGTTAACAAGCGTTAGCAAGTACAATCTCCATCTTGTCCATACATTTACACAGAGTATCAGTGAAGCAGCGAATCCAAGATATTCTGAGCTTCAAGGCGCTGCCTGGTACCCCCACTCCGGATACCCAGCCTCAGAAAGTTCTCATCCTAGGATCAGGTGGTCTGTCCATCGGTCAGGCAGGAGAATTTGATTACTCTGGTTCACAGGTAAGAGTTGTCAGAGAGAGAGAGAAGGGAGAGAGAGAGAGAGAGAGAGAGAAAAGGGGAGAGATGGGAAGAGAAAGAGGAGGTAGATAAGATGGAAGAAAGTGAAGAAGAGTGGAGAGAAGAAGGGGAGAGATAAGGCAAGGGAAAAAGAAATTATTTATCTAGGATCTGGTGGTTAGTCCATTAGTCAAGCAGGGGACTATGATTACTTGGGTTAATAGGAAAGAGCTTTCAGAGAAAGAAGGGGAAAGACTGGAAGATTGATGTCCCAGAGAGAGGAAAATATAAAGAAAGGGGGAAAATAGAGAGGATTACTTTATAGTTTTAACATCATGATGCCTAGAAAGCTATATAAAAAGCAAAATATGATTATTAATATTTTAATCCAATACAATAAATATTTGGTATAGCACCTTTTCCTTGCGGTTGCAAAGTACTTCACAATTTGCTTCACAGGGTAGTATAATAAAATTTCCTTTTGTTTTTTGACTGAAGGCCATCAAAGCTTTGAAAGAGGAGGGGATACACACTGTTCTTATCAACCCCAACATAGCGACTGTACAGACATCAAAAGGCATGGCAGACAAGGTCTACTTTCTCCCCATCACACCGGAGTATGTGACACAGGTGAGTGCATGGTGTAGTGCTACAGCTGGGGTGTAGTTTCGGTAAATCTATAAAACTTCCAAATATGAATCTATTGTTAGGGTAAACGGTTACATGATAAATCACATGAAACATGACATCTTAAAACGTTTGTATATAATATTTTAAAAACGTCTTCATGTCGGGCCCTGAAATTTAACTATTTTTATGCCTCCGCCACCGAAGGTGGTGCCGGAGGCATCATGTTTTCGGGTTGTCCGTCCGTCCGTCCGTCCGTACGTCCGACCGTACGTCCGTACGTCCCGTTTGCTCGTTATCGCGATATCTCAAGAACCCCTTGAGATATGAACTTCAAACTAAGGGATAGTGTGTATCATCATAGGAAGACGATCTGATTAGATTTTGGAGTATGTAGGTCAAAGGTCAAGGGTCACAGAGGTCAAATTGTGAAATTCCATGTAAAAATGAGTTCGTTATCGCGATATCACAAGAACCAGTTGAGATATGAGCTTCAAACTTAGGGGTAGTATGTATCATTATAGGAAGACGATCTGATTAGATTTTGGTGTATGTAGGTCAAGGGTCACAGAGGTCAAATTGTGAAATTTCATGTAAATTAGTTCGTTATCTCAAGAACCAGTTGAGATATGAGCTTCAAACTTGGTGGTAGTATGCATCATCATTGGAATACGATCTGTTTAGATTTTGGAGTATGTCGGTCAAAGGTCAAGGGTCACAGAGGTCAAATTGTGAAATTTCCTGTAAATTAGTTCGTTATCGCGATATCTCAAGAACCAGTTGAGATATGAGCTTCAAACTTATAGGTAGTATGCATCACCATAGGAAGATGATCTGTTTAGATTTTGGAGTATGTAGGTCAAAGGTCAAGGGTCAGAGAGGTCAAAATGTGAAATTCCATGTACAGACTTGTGTCCTATCCCAATGTGCCATATATTTGTGATCTGGCAATGGCGGAGGCATATATTTCGACCGCGCGCGGTCGAGGATTCATCTTGTTCGTTTTACTTTTTGATGTTTCACATCAACTTGACATCCACTTGAAGGGACTGAAAATCTTAGAATAATATCCTCTTGGAAAACTTTCTGATATGTAATAGCCAAATCTATGATAAACTAATTTTTTATGTAACCTTTTGTTAAACTTCATATCAAAACATTCCTCTTCATTGAACAGGTCATCGAAAGTGAGCGACCCGACGGCATCTTGCTGACCTTTGGGGGTCAAACTGGTCTGAACTGTGGTGTCAAGCTGGAGAAGGGCGGGGTCTTGCAACGCTACAATGTCAAGGTACTGCTTTTGGTCTATCACATCATCAATGAAACAGCCCCCCCCCCCTCCTGAGTGCCGTAGATCTTTATTAACTTTTATTAATCTTTATTAAATACCAACCCACATGAACCTTACAATCGTCTTCCTCTGGTCTTTTTCAAATTCCCTTGTAAAAAAAAAAAAAAAAACCTGAGGGGAACAAACTTTTGCTCATGCCGGACCAACCCTGTGGAACATACTTCCACAGGAGCTGTTCAAAGAATTCATCTTCACTGGAAACATTCAAGACAAATCTTTAATCTTATTTTTTCACTTGTGTATATTCTTGAAGACAGACATTCATCTTTGTAATCCTCTGTAAAAGCCCCTTGATCATTTTATCTGAATGGAAAATGTTAATATAGAAAACCCATGTATTATTATTCTTGTTATTATTATTAAGGTCCTGGGGACTCCGATCAAGTCCATTGAAGATACAGAGGACAGGAAGGTGTTTGCCGATCGCATGCAGGGTATAGGAGAGCAGGTGGCTCCCAGCTCGGCTGCCTACTCTGTTGACGAGGTATGAGCTTAATGTGATTTTGTAGTCCCACTTGTATGAAATTAGTTTTGTAATGACAGTGTGATTTTGTAGTCCCACTTGTATGAAATTAGGTTTGTAATCGCATTGTGATTTTGTAGTACCACCTGTATGAAATGAAGTTTGTAAAGTATTTTAAAAAAAGCATAAGAATAAAATTGTTTCAAATACAATGAAATTTCTTTTTCATTTTTTGTGATTTCCTCAAAATTGTGAACCATCGTTAAAATTGTTTGTATAGGACTTGAGTGCAAACTAATTCACCCAAATCAGAATTGTAAGTTCTTCTAATATTTTTTTTTTTTGTGAAAAATTTTGCTTGAAGGAAATAGATTTGTTTATTTCAGAGGCCATGATGATTTGAATAATTACGAAGGAGTGAATTAAACTTTGGAACGACACTGAAAAACATTAATAGCAATACATATCTTTTGAATTGAATCAACAAGCTTTCTGGATAAACAATTTTGCTCAGGTCCAATAAATTGGTGTCATTATAAAGAATATGCAATATTCTTATGACAACCATCTTCAAAACTCAAATGTTTACAATTTCTTTTTCATATCTCAATAAAACTAGGCAGTGGAAGCAGCTAACCACATTGGTTATCCTGTTCTGGTCCGAGCAGCTTATGCCCTTGGAGGACTCGGATCAGGGTTCGCTAATAACAGTGATGAGCTCGTCAAATTGGCAACAGCAGCCTTTGCTCACACCACTCAGGTGCTTGTAGACAAATCACTGAAGGGATGGAAAGAGGTTGAATATGAGGTTGTACGAGATGCCTACGACAATTGCATCACTGTAAGTTTCCTCCTCTTCTTACTAATGATTTTTTTTTTTTTTGGCAGTACTACACATACTACAAGAATAATTTGTGCTAAATTTGTGCTAATTAATTTTTTTCTCAAGTGTTTAACAAGAGAATGAATTATATTTTCACCGACATGTAGTCAAAGCCTAATTAACATCGTGTCATATCAGGACAATTACCCCCTGAACAATTATGCCAAGGACAACTCCCCCAGAAATAGGGTTATGGTTGGTGTAAAGTAAGGGGGTACATTTTTGGCAGGGTTAGTTGTCGGGGGGAGGTGGGGGAGTAAATGTCCAGGGTCTGGTGGTCCGAGAACCACATCAAGTGTGTCATGGAAAACATAGACTCGCTTGATATCCACATAGGAGAGCATACTTGCCAACTGTCCCTATTTAGTAGGGTCAGTCCCTACTTTGGGGGAAAAGAAGGAGCATTTATCACCATTTACAACCCTTTGTCCCTATTTTTTGAAAAATCTGTGCACAGTAATCTATAGGAAATACAGAATTGTCCCTATTTTTAAAATTTGTATTCCCACTTTGTCCCTATATTTGGACTCACAATGTTGGCAGGTATGGGAGAGTTGATCGTTGTTGGGCCTCGTCGAAAGCTGACTCGAGCCGAGTATAACGTTACGATTACTATTACTTTTACCATTACTATTTACTATTGTTATTAGGTGTGTAACATGGAGAACATAGACCCGCTTGATTTCAACATGGGAGAGTCAATTATTTTGCGCCTAGTCAGATCCTGCCTAACATCAAGTATAATACAGTTACTTTTGTTATTGCTCTTACCATTACTATAACTATTCTCATCAGGTTTGTAACATGGAGAACATTGATCCGCTTGGGATCCACACTGGAGAGTCGATCGTTGTTGCGCCTAGTCAGACCTTGACTAACATCGAGTACAACATGCTGAGGAAGACGGCTATCAAGGTGATCCGCCATCTTGGAGTGGTCGGAGAGTGCAATATACAGTACGCCCTCAACCCAGAGTCACATGAGGTATGTTTGATATTGGTAATAATGATAATGACAATGACAACAACAACAATCAAAGCCACTATGCCACAGCATCCCTGTATGTAGCATCACCTCTAGTCGTGTAAATCTCAAACTGTTCCGTTTCCTTACCCTGAATACAAAATACTGCATATGTAACACATACAAATTCTGGCTTACCTGATATTTTCTTGAATTTGGTCTACTTGGGTGAATTATCAAGGGGCTTATTGCGTTTGTAATAGGGCTCCCCCCCCCCCCCTTACAATTCAAATATAAACCTTTAGAAATGGCATCCAATTTCTATATGTCCAATCAGGGAGTTTTCGAATGGTAAAAAAAAAAAGGGCCAATGAAAGGGCACAGGTTTTGATGGGGTGAGATTTATTCAAGCCTTGATTGTTGTGCTACTCTTTGCATTGTTTTTTGCTCCCTAGTTTTTCATCATCGAGGTGAACGCGAGACTGTCCCGAAGCTCTGCCTTGGCCAGCAAGGCTACTGGGTATCCTCTGGCCTACATCGCTGCCAAGCTAGCCCTCGGCATCCCCCTGCCCAAGCTGAAGAACTCTGTCACCAACCAAACCACAGCTTGCTTCGAGCCTAGCCTGGACTACTGTGTGGTGAAGATACCTCGCTGGGATCTCAAGAAGTTTGTCAAAGTCAGCAAGAAGGTAAGAGCCAATCAGGATCTGGGTTGCATGTACTTCTTGGGTGATAGTCTTACTCTGAACCAATCAGAATAGTTGTTTCAAATGTTTGGTCACTGAATCTATAATGCATGTAAATTGGCATCAAATGAACATGCATTTTACTTTTTTCAAAGGTTTTTGGAGGGAAATAAGAAATTGTGTGTCATTTTTGTATGAGCTTTGGAAAATGTACTGTTATGGGGGTGACACGACATTTGCTTCTGTGGCAACTGCACTGGGCTTTATTTTCTTAAAGATATAGGAAGAGTTACGGTTGCAATATGGTTTTATGTTAGGTTTAGTGTTAGGTTTTGGATAGGGTATAGTGTTTAGTCTTGGGTTGGAGTTAGTTTTTTTAATAAAAGTATCAAATTTATAACGTAAATTATTGATCTTGTTTTTCTCCACTCACCTTCACTGTGCTATTCTACTAAACGTCTTATTTCTGCCACCACAGCCCATCTCCAATTATCACCCAAACCCCTTACCATGACGATTCCATGACATTTGCTTTGACGACAGTTGCTCCACTCTAAATCACACACACTAAATCGAATGACAAACTTAACCTGGGACATAACACCATATCCTAAACTAACCCTAAACGTAATTTAAAACCCTATTGCAACCTTTATCCTAACCCTACCTCTTAGACAAAATAAGCCTGGAGCAATTGTCGCAGAAGCAAATGTTGTGTCACCACCATGACATCTTATGGGGAGCGTTAATTTTGTACCTTTATCCAAGAGCTAAAGACACCTCTAAAGACTCATTTATTGCCCTAATTTTATTCTTATCATCTTGCACGTTATCACAGATTGGTAGCTCCATGAAGAGTGTCGGTGAGGTGATGGCGGTGGGTAGAAAGTTTGAGGAGGCTTTCCAGAAAGCGTTGCGCATGGTGGACGAGAACGTGACTGGATTCGACCACGACAAGAAGAAGGTTTCTGAAGAGGTTAGTATTCAGGGGCCTGTTTCTCAAAACCGTCATAAGTCTAAGTTTGTGGACATCCCATTTAGATCTGTGTTAATTCTACAACACTTGTACCTAGGTTGTCCAAGAACTTAGACTTATGATGGTTTAAAGAAACAGGCCCCTGTTCTACGTTTGTCCTGGCACCGAGTTTGGCCAAGTGCCAAGTGTTTTGTTCGATCAAATGATAGGCTTTGTTTTTTGCAACAAATCTTCTTTATTGTCTTCATTGGATTTTCAAAGAAACCCAAGGAATTTTCTTGAAAACTTTGTTTCTATTTACCCCATAGCTGCCAACCTCTCCTATTTTGGACGAATGATTCCTAAAGTTTAGCTTCCAATTTTATTATTCTCACTCACTCACTCACTCAATCCCTTGACTCTTCCGGAGTTGTTGGGGGGTTTGAGAGCCGAAGAAGCACATTTTTTCCTCCATGCCTTCCTGTCGGTTGCAGTCGACCAACATGTCAGTTTATTTTTTATTATTCTATGGACCCTAAATTCCCCCTTTTTTTACTGTGAAAGATTCTGTGCAAAACTATCAACAAAATTTTAAGGCAAAATTCCACAAATTGTGTGAGATTTATTACTTTTATAATAGTCTTATACTGTGGGAGTGGAAAAGTTTGCAATGCCTGACTAGCGTAATCCATTAAAACAAATTCCTCCAAAATATATGGTTAGATAAGTATTAGTCATAAATCTTCACCTTCTTTACTTTAGGTGCTCAATCTTCCGACCGATGAGCGAATCTTTGTGGTAGCCGCAGCTCTCAAGGCGGGCTACTCCATCGACAAGCTCTATGCCCTCACCAGGATCGATCCTTGGTTCCTACACAAGTTCAACAACATCATCAGCTGTACCACGGCTCTAGAGGGATCCCCAGGAGAGCCGTCTAAGGAACTAATTCTGAGAGCCAAGAAGCTGGGTTTCTCTGATAAGCAGATCTCCAAATCCATCCTCAGGTTTGTTTCCTAGAAAGTTTTTATTAAAATGCTTTTTAAACCAAATTTGAAGTCGAAGATGAACCGATGCACCTTTCTTTTATGCCATTTTATGCCTCTGCCACCAAAGATGGTCCTTGAGGCATCATGGTTTTGGGTTGTCTGATGGTCCATCTATAAGTCGGTACATCCATCTTATTTACTTGTTATCGCGATATCCAAAAAAACATTGAACTTGAACCCCAAACGGTGTCGTCACAGAAACTTAGGGAACATTTCTGCGACTTGGTTGCAACTGGAAATAGTCTAAAAAATGAACATGCTTGAAATTTTTTTAGACTTTGGATTGATTTTCTTGTGACACTGGAGACTTTAGGTTGATAATTGTTTATCACTATAAAAATAAAGCTTGATGATTGTTAACTCTTGCTTTTTCAGTACTGAGCTGGCAGTTCGCACTCTTCGTCAGAGCTATGGTCTAAAGCCATTTGTAAAGCAGATTGACACAGTCGCTGCAGAGTGGCCCGCCAGCACCAACTATCTCTATCTGACCTACAACGGTGAAACCCATGACCTTGACTTCCCCGGAGGTCATGTTATGGTGATTGGGTCGGGTGTGTACCGCATCGGGAGTAGTGTGGAGTTTGATTGGTGCGCTGTACGATGTATCAGTGAATTGAGAAAGGTAATGGACTACAAAGTTTGGATTATTCAAAAGGAGAGCGAAATGACCTACACTGTGTGTTTCTTTCCTTGACTGTGTCTTCTAAATAGCTAGTATTGAAATACACTTTGAGAATAGATTAGCCTATAATTATTTTGTAATTGGGAAACTGAAACATACTTGTTTTGCTACTTGGTAATATAGTTAGTGCAGTATGGATGTATTGAGTAGTGATTTAGTGAGTTATCATTCAAGTGGGCTGGTATTGAAATCATTTAATCATCATTTCGATCCCTTTTGCACTTGTTTTTTTAATCAAAATATGATTTTTGTCTTTGTTTAGCATGGACGAAAGACCATCATGGTTAACTACAATCCAGAGACGGTGAGCACAGACTACGACATGTGCGATCGGCTCTACTTCGATGAGATCTCGTTCGAGACCGTGATGGACATCTATGAGAGCGAGGATCCCAGTGGAATCGTCCTATCCATGGGAGGTCAGCTGCCTAATAACATCGCTATGGCATTGCACAGACAGCAGGTAAGAGGAGATGGTGCACATTTTCAAAAATTTCTTGCAGAATCTCTCGTCCTTTGCTGGTTGACATCATAC
The DNA here is from genome assembly GCA_940671915.1 of Paracentrotus lividus. Classification (NCBI taxonomy): domain Eukaryota; kingdom Metazoa; phylum Echinodermata; class Echinoidea; order Camarodonta; family Echinidae; genus Paracentrotus; species Paracentrotus lividus. Next base: position 27,648,417 of record CALNVZ010003429.1, on the reverse strand, counting down.
ATCTATCTCAGGTCCTAGGTAGTGAAATGTTACATAAAAACTAACTTTGCTAAATCAATGAATTAACGCCTGTAGTATCAAAAGCTATAGTAAAATAATATAAAAATGAATATACAGTCTGTATCAAAAAGAATTCTACAGTCAGGGAAAAAATAGATTAGGTATGAAATCTTTTCCAATGTTATGTATATTTGGTATCAAATTAAAGCCAATATATTTTTCTTGCTGATGCAAGTTATTTCAAATAATTTGCTTTGGTAGAACAAAAGATAAATGCTAATTTTTGTGTGAAGACATGAGAATTAACTATACACAAATCCATTGTTCTTTTACGTTCATTTTGGTGGCTTATATTTGAAACCTACACAAAGGCATAGCTCGGCGTGCACAAAATGGATTTTTATTGATTGTAGAAAACTGGGTGGTGTTGCATAAAACTTTTTTTCTAGCCCGAGTTTTCTCGGGTTAAAAATCTCAGCTTATGTAGACCTATTTCTTACGTTATTCAACCTGAGTTTTAAAACTCCCTAAAAATTTATTGCATTAATACTTTTGAAAACTCTGGTATGTTTTTATGCAATTGACAAAACAGTAAAAAAATCCAGAAAAATATTGTAACCGGAGTTTTCGGACTTTAACCGGAGTTTTCAGATTTTAACCTGAAAAAACTCCGGTTAGAAGTTTTATGCAACGGGGTTCAGATCATATCTTATGATGTACAGCACCAGATGAGATGAAAAAATTGCAGAAGAAAGCTTATTTTTCCTGCTTTATTGGAATATCAAGCATGAATGGGTTGTAACTTATCTTCATACAATAAAAAAATGTTTCCCAACTAACCGTTTTATTTGATACAGACTATATATCTAAGTTTGTTAAAGTATTTGTAACCCAATTGTATCCTTATTTCTTATGCTAGTGCCGTATTCTTGGCAGCTCGCCAGAGTCCATCGACAATGCTGAGAATCGGTTCAAATTCTCTAGGATGTTGGACCAGATTGGGCTCAACCAACCCCAGTGGAAGGAACTCACTGACATACAGGTATGATACACTTATTGATTCATTTATGATGCCTCTGGCAACACGTTTCTTGAGGTTTTTAAAGCATTTGTGACCCTTCTGTGTCAAACAACCTAATAAGGCGCCAGAATTCATATTTGACTTTCATGTGTTTTCTGAAACTAGAGATTTCAAGCTTCCCAATTGTACCAAACACTTATAGTTTACTAAATTATAACCAAGTTAAATGTCATGTTAGAAGAAGGGTTATCAATGCTTTCTTTTGCAGGAAACCTGTTTCTTCCACCATTGTGAAACAACCCTTGGATTACTTTCATAACTTTATATGTTGTTTTGTAATATTTCAGGCGGCAAAGAAGTTCTGTGAGAGGGTAGGCTATCCCTGTTTAGTGCGTCCATCCTACGTCCTGAGCGGTGCAGCCATGAACGTAGCTCACACCCATAACGACCTGGAAGGATTCCTCAGTAGCGCTGTGGCACTCAGCAAGGAACATCCTGTTGTCATCTCCAAATTCATTATGGAAGCTAAGGTAGGTTATATCCACTTGTATCCACTTAGTCTGTGAGCAGATGTTTATATCCACTTGGTCTACTCGCAGAGGTTTATATTTTACTACTCACTAGGGCTAATTGTCACCGAGTCTAATTGCCTCTGTCTACTAACTTTTTCCTATTTCATCAAATGAAAATTTTGGTGATTGCCAATTCATCTGAACGTATAGACTAAATGGTATTAGTCCAAGTTGACATTTGACAAAATGGGTATAGCCTAGCTGAATATAAGAGAAAGTGGTAAATGAGCTAAGTGGCATTTAGACCAAAACTGGTCTACATGTAGATGGAAAGGGTTTAGCGTTTTTTAATTGGTTGTAGACCATGTGGGAATTCACTGGTGAAGCTTTTTGAAAGGTATTTATAATGCGTTCTGCCAGAGCCTTGAGTACAAAAATCATATTTTAGAAAATTGTATGAAAGGTTCTACTTTCTGAAGATCACTTGAAAGAAATTGTTTGAAAAACATTTTGATTGACCTCCATTTCTAGGAAATCGATGTGGATGCAGTCGCTCAGGATGGTCAAATTGTTGCCATAGCAATATCAGAGCACGTAGAGAATGCTGGCGTGCACTCTGGTGATGCAACCCTAGTGACCCCACCTCAGGATCTGAATCAGGAAACCATTGATAAGATCACTGCGATCACAGCGGCCATCGGACAGAGTTTAGAGGTCAATGGCCCCTACAATCTCCAGCTTATTGCTAAGGTAACATATCACTTTGTAGCAAGCTTTTCCAGTCTTTGATTATGCATCAACTTCTCCAAATTTAACCTGTTCGCTATAACACACATTTCCAATAGACCTCAGAACGAATATATTAAGTGTCAGTCCTCTATGGGTTAAGTTGTTTGATCATTATTTTTACAACCATTCAATCTTTCACAGGACAACCAGCTGAAGGTGATTGAATGCAACCTACGAGTCTCTCGGTCATTCCCCTTCGTCTCCAAGACCCTGGACGTTGACCTTATCTCCATGGCAACAAAGGTCATCCTTGGTGTGCCGGTAGAGGTCATCGGCCTGCTAAATGGAACTGGGAGGGTTGGAGTAAAGGTAACATCATAAATTTGAGCAAATTTGAGCATACCATTTTTGTTACTTATTCATCTAAAAATTGTGTTTGTGTGTATTTCTTTATTTTTCTAATCGATCATGGTTCTGGTAAGAGAATGAAAAGGAAAAGTGTTTATCAAGATTTTAAAAACTTGCTTTTTTCAATGCAAACAACAAATTAATTTGAATATATTGATGCCTAGATGTATATCCCTTGTAACATTTAGTCCACTCAAATGCCAGATGGTAACATTTTCTCTATTTGTGTATGAATCGTATATATCTTTAGGGTTCTGAATATTGAGTTATTGATTTATTGCATTAGTACACCTTGTAATGGATATGGGAGTTAGGGAAATGGGTAAAATTGGTAAAATCGTTTGGGGAAAAAATGTTTTTATTTTCCGAATCTTCAATGTTTTATGTGTGCATTGTTAAAAAATGAATAAAAATAATAAAGGAAACGTAATTAAATATTTATTATTTTGCCGATATCCTTGACTCTTTGCTGGCGACTTGTGTCTCATTATCATCCCCTCTTTCTTTGTTTTTCTCAGGTCCCTCAGTTCTCCTTCTCTCGGCTGGCCGGAGCCGACATGTTGCTTGGTGTGGAGATGGCAAGTACCGGTGAGGTTGCGTGCTTTGGTGAGGACAGGTTTGAGGCTTACATGAAGGCTATGCTCAGCACTGGCTTCCGTATTCCAAAGAACAATATCCTTCTCTCAATCGGGAGCTACAAGGTAGGAGTTTGTTGAAGTCTATCAAGGATTTGAAGAACTGCTTATTTCGTTATAACTTTGCCACTCTGAGCTTGTATGTAGTGGGGCAGCTTACTTATCTAGGATACAATGTATGTGCCAAAATAATGTGGTTTAGAATGTCAAAACAAAATGAATTAAATACAAATTAGATATTTTACATAAATGTTTTGCCATAGACTTTCATCAGGCAAAATGTTGAATTTATTAGATTAAAAAACAAATCGACCCCCCCCCCAAAGAAAAAAACACCCACAAAAGCAATGCAGCGTAATAAAGATACATGGTTGCCAGAGAAATGCCACAAAAAGGCAATATATTTTCTCAATATATTGTATAGTGTTTATTATCGTGATCAGTGGTGGTCTTTCCTTATACTTGTATACAGCTCTGCTCTAGTTATAATTTGAAATTCCTATTTTGTAAATATGAATATGTCCAATGCAAGAAGAGACTCCATTTCGAATAACTCATACTCCCAATCTAATCTGTTCTTTAGGGCAAGATGGAACTGTTGCCTGCAGTAAGAACACTTGCTGCAATGAACTACAATCTGTATGCCAGTGTAGGCACAGCGGATTTCTACAATGAACACGGCATCAAGGTAATGCGAATGGAGGTGGAATTTATTTATTTTATTCATTTATTCAGTCATATTTATCCAAGGTGGCCTCATTAGTGATCACAGCACTGTTCTACATGAGAATTGAGTGATGATGATGACGATGATGACGACGACGACAATGAGGAGAAGGGGGGATGTTAGTCCTGATGGTGTTGGTTGTGGCCATGATGATGTGGTGATGATAATGATGATCTTGTTGACGGTGATCATGATAGGGATGATGATGATGATGATGATGATTGTGGTGGTGATAATTATGATGATGATGATGTTTGTGATGATGATACTGTTGATGGTGATAGTGATCATAGTATTCATTTGAGTATTCATTAATTCACATTTATTTAACAATTAATGACCATCTCATTAATGGCATGAGTTTTAGTCCACTCAAAAGTAGTTTACCAAATGAACTTAAAACTTATCAAAAATACATCTTTCATACCATATTATCCAGATCAAACCAGTTGACTGGCCGTTTGAAGAGGAAACACCTGAGCAGAAGAAAGCCAATGGCAGCGACGCCCCGAGCATGATGGACTACCTCTCAGAGAAGCACTTTGACATGGTTATAAACCTTCCAATGCGAAACAGTGGCGCTCGCAGGGCGTCATCTTTCGTCACAAGGGGATATCGCACAAGGCGTATGGCCATCGACAAAGAGATCCCACTCATCACGGACATCAAGAAAGCAAAGATGTTTATTGAGGTTAGTAGTAATAAGGATGAATTATAAGTAGGAGTGGGCTATAAATGGGTGATTTTTTGTTTTGCCCTGGTAACAGTTTTTTTCTGTTCCAAATATCCTACCTCAACATGAAATGACAAAATTTTTGATCTTGCGTCCAACAAAAAGTGTGCAGGGCAAAAATCCAGATGGCCGCCGTTTTCCTGAAAAATCACATTTTCAGCCATAATTTTGCCAATTTTGGGTCTTTTAGCTGGTTCTTGGTCCTAATCCTATGTATTGGAGGACAGGCAATCTGTTTATTGCAACAAGAAAGTAGTGTCAACCCTTCACCTGTAGAAAAACTAACCCCTTATGTATCCCTGCATCGGGGCTCAAATTAGGCCCCACGGCCCCTCGTTGACATTTTTTCACTGATAAATCTGTCAATGCAAAAATATTCGGGACACTAAAATATTCCTGGACTTTTTCATATTGTACGTTGTCACACCATTTTTTAAGACCATTATTTGCGAAAATCGGGGGTACGGTTGGCCAGAGAAATAACACATTTCGTGACCCAATCTTAGAAAAATAAAGGCCGGTTCCAAATGCTTTGTAAGTGTACAATGTATTAGTGCAAGTGCATGTACGATATAATATAAAATTTTACTAATTTCCCTCCGTCCACCCTAGATATCTCATTTTTATTTTTTTCAATAACTGACTGTGACCACTTGGTGTGTCCAAATCTTCATCATGTATTTACAAGAATTACATAGTCAAAAATTTTATGAATCTGTTCTGTCTATTCTTCAATAAAACACACATTCTTCTGGACAACATTATGGTTAAAACCCATATACATGTTACACACATAAGCATTGAAACCCAGCCTATTTTTTGTGATATGGTCACAAAAAACGTGCTAGTATCTCTGGCAACCCTACCCCCTGAATTTTTACTTAATAGGGTCTTAAAAATGTGTAAAATGTAAAGATGTTAAAATATAAAAAAAAAGTTTCTGAAATTTCAGCGCGCAAAATATATTTGCACTGAAAATATGTAGAGCAAGGGAAGAATAAGAGAGTTAAGAAGGAGGCAGGTGCAAATTTAGCCGCCCAATGCATAGGATATTGAGGGGATATTTCTACAGGTGAAGGGTTCGACCACTACTTCTTGTTCCATAAAAACAGCACTTGCCCTCCCTCAAATACAATACTATTAGACTCCATAACCAGCTAAAAAGAACCCCAAAAGGCCAAAATTATCGCTTAAAAATGTGATTTTTTCAGGGAAAACGGCGGCGGCCATCTTGGGATTTTTGCCCTGCACACTTTTTTGAGGGACGCAAGGTCAAAAATTGTCATTTCATTTAGGTAGGATATATGGAACAGAAAAAAACTGTTACCAGGGAAAAATAACAAAAAACACATTTTTTACCTACTTATAGCCCACTCCTATTATAAGTCACCTGATATATTGTAATGATGATTCAGTAAGTTTGTTCAAAATTTATTTGATAAATTGTTGGATTTTAACCCTATTCTGATTGGGATTTTCGAGAGACGATTTTTACTGGGCGGGGGGTCAGTTTGACCCCCCTGATATCTCGGCCGCAGTAATTTGTACACAAATGCATACATAGTTACGATTTTCGTTCAATTTTGGCCTGACATGGAATTACATGTCAGGCCAACAAAAAAAAACACGACAACAAAGTGTCCAATTTTTTTTAACTTGGTGAAAGAAAAAAAGGTAATTGAATGGTGGGTTGCAATTTGCAGCGGTTAAGCGGGGGTCGAATTGACCCCCCCTCCCAAGTCAGAATAGGGTTAATGCTAGTGTTTGTATCAAAATGTTCAGAAGGATAAGCAGCCAATTTGCAATACATGATGTCATTATCAAGACAACTACAGTTTTCTAAGTCTTGTTGATCCCTGAACAGTAAATTATAATCTGCTGAAGGAATTAAAATGCTGAAATAAAATTGAATAAAATACCTTTTAAAATTCTTCTTACAATCAGGCATTGCGTCGCATCGGAGGTGCCCCCCACCTCAAGACACACATCGACTGTCTGACTTCCAACCGCACGATGCGCCTTCCAGGTCTGATCGACGTCCATGTTCACCTTCGTGAGCCAGGGGCGACCCACAAAGAGGACTTTGCCTCTGGAACTGCTGCAGCTCTGGCAGGAGGTATCACACTGGTCGGTGCCATGCCCAACACCTCACCAGCAATCACTAACCAGCAATCCTTCCAACTGATCAAGAAGGTATGCCAGCAATATGTGGTACCAAATAAAAATTTGCCATTTTGTCAAATTATTTTGATTTTATTCAGGGCTGTACTCTAGCTTTCCAAAACATGTGAAATTGTTTTCTGTGTGCTGTTTTGATGTTCAAAATTCTATTCAGGTGCTCCATGTGTTTCTAAACAACGATTCCTGTGCGTAATACTAGTACCAGCATTGTCTATATTAATCTGTGGTATCAATACATGTACATGTACCTTGGTGAACACTAGATGGCTCTTCACAACATGGTACCCTGGTGTACAATGGTACCTCAGGGTACTACATGATGCATCATAATTTATGTAAAAAAAAAAAAAAAGGGCCTAAAATTGACCCCCCCCCCTTAATTTGTCAATGAAGTCTTGGGTCTATGCCTGACATGGATTTGGTCTCATTTTGAAAATAGAAGGAAGGTAGCTTGAATAATAAATTTGTAAAAAATGAATTGAGAACCTACAGATGGTAGAAATTGTATTGATTCATGTATTTCGCAGTATGAAATTTACACAGTTTTATGCATATAAAAATTTCTGGGTTTACATTTATTTGAAAGTAATGTACTTCCTTGATAGGTGTATATTCTTTACATATCTTTTTCAATTTTTTTTTTACAATGGTAATGATTGCAGCTTGCTCAGCTTGGTGCGAGATGTGACTACGCTATCTATGTCGGAGCAGGACCAGACAATTTCAACGAAGTACCGATCATCGGCAACGCCGCTATGGGTATGAAGATGTACCTCAACAAGACGTTCACATCACTCCGATTGGACAGTGTTTCTACTTGGATTGAGGTAATGGAAGGAGGAGGAGATGATGATGTGGTGGTGATGGTGGTGGTGGTGGTGGTGATAGTGATGATGCTTCTGATGATGCTTCTGATGATGATGATAATGATGATGATAATCCTAATAGTGATGATGATTATGAGGATGGGGTAATGATGATGATGATGGTTTGATGGTGATGATGATGGTGATGATGATGATGACGATGATGGTGATGATGGTAGTGATGATGATGGTGATGAGGATGATGATGAGGATGGTGATGATGATGATGATGGTGATGATGGTAGTGATGATGATGATGATGGTGGTGGTGGTGGTGATGATGATGGTGATGATGACGATGGTGATGGTGATGGTTGATGATGATGATGATGGTGGTGGTGATGATGATGGTGATGATGATGACGATGGTGATGGTGATGGTGATGGTGGATGATGATGATGGTGATGATGATGGTGATGTGATAATGATGATTATGATGACGATGATGGTGGTGATGATGGTGATTGTGGTGGTGGTGATAGTGATGGTGGTGGTGATGAGAATGATGATGATGATGGTGACGATGATGGTAATCATAGTGATGATGAGGATGATGATGATGATGACGGGATGATGGTTGTGATGGTGATGGTGATGATGATGGTGGTGAAGGTGGTAATTTTGTATGCTTCAGATCACTTTTTTTTCTTTGTTTGAAGTCTTTGACTTTTTCAATGACAAGTTTCAACCCCTTGACACCCAAATTGGGAGTTATGCATAATTTGTACCTGTGCATCACACCACAAATGGATCTAAAGCATGATTGCATGTACAATATTATTACAGATTTTGTTTTCAGGTTTTCAGTTAATAAAATATTCATAAATGTCTGATTATTATTTTTTTTTCACAGCATCTTCAAACCTGGCCCCGTCACCTTCCCTTAGTAGCCCATGCTGAGGGTAGGACAACAGCAGCTATACTCTTTATTGCTCATTCACTCAATAGACCAATTCACATTGCTCATGTCGCAAGGAGGGAAGAGGTCAGTTTACATATCGTTAGATTTGTGTTTATGATTAGATATAAGAAAAGATTTTTACTTTTAACTAGGCCCTTGTTTGCTTTTTTACTAAATCATGACAAATATAATAAAGGAAATTTTATAAAGCAACATCTAGAAGTACAAATGAAAGAAGAATAAAAAAATGAAAACCACTCATCATTTCTTCCATATTTATGTTTGGGAAGACATTAATACTTATTTTTAGCACTTGTCCTAAGTAAGAAAGTGCATACCTTTTTAGACTGTTCCTTGAAATTCCATATACTTCATGTTTAAACAGGGTGCTACAAATATTGCAGGCTTGGGTAATTTCCCAGTTATCTATTATCCAGAAACTAAAAGATACTGTTAATAGTAACACTGCCTTCAATCGTAATCACTATAACGGTAACATTGCTGAACAGCTACTTACATTCTTGTTGAGTTACCAAAAATAAGATTCATTGAAAAGGGCCTAGAACATGACCTAAAACTGAAACATTTGATATTATTTAGATTACACAAGAACATAATTTAATTACATGATCAATATTCTCCTATGTTCATTTCAGATTGAGGTCATCAGGATGGCTAAGGAATCAGGCATGCAGGTCACCTGTGAGGTCACCCCACACCACCTCTTCCTGACTGAAGATGACCTTGATGTCATAGGTCATGACAGGGGTCAGGTTAGGCCCTGCCTGGTGACCTCTGATGACCAGCAAGCATTGTGGGATAACATGGACATCATCGACTGCTTTGCTACCGACCATGGTAAGGTTTCAAAAATTTATTTTCTTGTTCACCTGATAATATTTGTATTTGCCTAAACCTTTTTTTGCCATGGGTACCTTTGGGCATTTTTGTGATACTGCCAGACGTGCAAGTTGGCTCTGATAATAGGCACCTACATGAATCAGCTCATTGTTATTTTGAAACCAATCTGTTTGATCTATAAGTATTTAATTCTAATTTGGTTTTCTAGCATGTCCTTTTAGTGATGTTTTGACATTATCTTTGAAACAAGAATGCTATGAATTACAAAATAAACATCAGCAGAGAAAAAACTTGTCAAATTTGAATTTATTTCTAGTGCGATTCGTTAAATAGTACTTAATCGATGTAATGAAATATCTAAATTGGTAAGGTAAAGAAAACTGTTAAGTCACTACTTCATGCACTCAGTTTGCAATTTTTTATGATGCACTTTGTAGTTTTTATAAAAACACTATCACATGAATATTAATCTCAAAGGTTGTAGGATTGAAATTAAGATATAGTCGGTGCCATTTGAGGATCAAAAGTAAATCATTTCAACCTTTAGAAATTTTGTATGTCTATGATTTTCAATGAACCATTATTGAATTGAATCATGTTCCTCTATACAGCCCCTCACACAGTGGAAGAAAAGAACAGCGAGAATCCCCCACCTGGCTTCCCAGGCCTCGAGACCATGCTACCTCTCTTACTGACGGCTGTCAATGAGGGCAGGCTCACAATCGAGGTAATTATTAATCCATTCTTAGAAAATAATATGACCTGTAATCTAAAGAGTTACGATGAATTGCAAATTTAAAACAAGTTTCCTGATTGGTTCAAAGTGAGACTTTTATGTGAATAGTGCATGCATCAATGATCCCGATTGGCTACTAAAAATCTTTTTATGTTACAGGGCCAAGGAATAGTCAAAAAGGGTGTTCTGTAATAATGAAAGAGCAGTTCTTGTAGGCCTATTGTGCATTCTACCTATGAAAAAGTTGTTAGCTCGTGGAAGAGAAAAGGATAAATCCTATGGAAATTTGACGTATCGGCAAGACAATAACACAACTCATATGACTATCATTTTTGATTTTTTTTAAAATTTTGATTTCTTTTGGTTGCTTTCCTTCCAATGATGGTCTAAACAAGACATAATATTTCTTTTGCAGATCAGTCTTGATCTTCAACCTGCCGAAGAAAAAAGATATGTCTTTGGAGGTAGTATTTTTAAGGATCAAGATTCCTTTTCTCCTCTAACTAACTTCATAACAGGACATTGTCTGCACACCAACCCTCGTAACATCTTCAGCTTTTTTGGCCAGAAGAATATCTTCATCAAGGTAGACCTGGACCAGCCCTGGACTATCTTGTATTATTTGTGGATGATTTTGAGTCCCTTTCTTTTTTTACTAACTTTACAATTGGGCATAATTCTTCGTCTGCACACCAACCGTCGTAAGATCTTCAGCCTCCCAGTGTGTCTGGATCTTTCAGCCTCCCAGTATTTCTGGATCATTTAGATTTCTTTTCTCTTCTTACTAACTTCATAACAGAACATCATTCCTTCGTAAAATCTTCAGTCTCTCTGAGCAGAAGGATACCTACCATGAGGTAGACCTAGACCATTCCTTCACCAGTTCTGGACTATCTAGTATTTTTTTTTTACGGTTTGTATTCTTTTTCTTTTTTCACTAATAGGACATCATCCTTCGTCTGCACACCAACCCTCGTAAAATCTTTAGTCTACCTGAGCAGAAGGACACCTACATCGAGGTTGACCTAGACCATTCCTGGACCAGTTCAGGGGGGCATTTCATGAAAGGACTTGTCGGACGTTTTATCCGACAAATTTGCTCTCAGCCAATCAGATGCAAGCATTTCAGTAGCTTATAACAGTTTGTCGGATAAAACGTCCGACAAGTCCTTTCATGAAACGCCCCCCAGGACCATCTAGTATTTCTTTTATGATTGAGATTCCTTGTCATTTCTCACTAATAGGATATCTTTTGTCTGCACACAAATGCTTGTAAGATCTTTAGCTTTTGGTACCACAGGGACATCTTCATTGAGGTCTACCCAGACCAAACCTGGACAATCTTCAGTATTTCATGTTAATTTTTCTCACTAATAGGACATCTGCACACCAACCCTCGTAAGAATCAGTCTTCTGGAGCAGAAGGACACCTACATCGAGGTAGACCTAGACCAGAGCTGGACCAGTCCTGGACTATCTGTAGAACATGCAGTTGATTTAGATTTAGATTTAGGTCACTTTTGTCATTGATGGAACATTATTCTTGGTCTGCACATGAACTCTCAATTGATCTTTAGCCTGTGCTGAATCATCAAGAAACCTACTTTAAGGTAGACCTAGACCAGACCTGGACTTTTTAGAATCTTTTAGTATTTGTGGAGAATCCAGATTCCCTTTTTTCCTTCTTACTATTAGGACATCATCCTTCGTCTTCACACCAACCCTCGTAAGATCTTCAGTCTCCCTGAGCAGAAGGACACCTACCATGAGGTAGATCTAGACCATTCCTAGAACAGTCCTGGACTAGTCCTGGACTATCTTGTTGTACTTGTCCTTTAATTTCTTGGGACATCTTCCTTCGTCTGCACACCAACCCTTGTAAAATCTTTAGCCTCCCTCAGCAGAACGATACTTATATCGAGGTAGACCAAGACCATACCTGGACCAGTCCTGACTATCTTGAAGTACTTATGATTTATTTTGATTCCCTTCTTTTTCTTCCTAACCTCACAATAGAACATAATTTTTTGTTTGCACACAGACCCTCAATAGATGTTCAGCATTTGCCGATTTAGAAAGATACCTACGTTAAGATAGACCTAGACCAGACTTGGACTATCATTTAGTATTTGGAGATTATTCAGATTCCTTGTCTTTTAAAATAGGACATCATCCTTCGTCTGCACACCAATCCTCGTAAGATATTCAGTCTCCCTGAGCAGAAGGACACTTACATCGAGGTAGACTTAGACCACTCCTGGACTATCCCCAACGCCATGGCCCACACCAAGAGCAAGTGGACCCCATTTGCTGGTCGGCGGGTCAAAGGAGCGGTCAGACGCGTCGTGCTGAGGGGAGAGCTAGCCTACGTAGATGGCCAGGTAAAAAATTTTTTAACGATAGATTGTTTTATAATCTTGTGATGTCGATGTTGGCAGATGTATTTAAGTAATGTAAAGACATTGCTACATTACACCACTTCCTTCTTCTTCCTTGTACTGGGGATAATGTGGTAAGTTACTTAAAATTCAATACTCTCATTCCGCAAATTAAAAAAAAACTGAAAGTTACTCTTGGCAATTAGGAATATCAGCATCTCATGGTATGTTCTTGTGGCACACAGCTTGCAAAATACAGTTATTAATTCAAATCAACTGCAACAATGACAGAGCTGCTGAGGAAAAAGTGTGCTTCTTCTGCTCTCAAGTCCCCCTAACGACTCCGGAAGAGTCAAGGCATCGAGTGAGTGAGTGAGTGAAGAAATAGGGATTGAAAGATTACAATTGATTACTGTATAAGCCAATTTTCGCGATTTTGGTGATGACTTCATAACTATAGATAGCCTTGTATTGAGGTGGAAATTTTTGCGATGACCGACTCATGAAATTTGTGAAAATAAAGTCATCACGAAAATAACCACTTATACTGTAATGTGGACTGATTGCCTAATCCTTTTGAGAAGAAGCTCAGCAGTAATTGTTCGAAGGCAAGACCGTTAAACAGACATTTGACTTCAACGTTCATCATGAATGACTGTGTCGGTGATTGGTGTTACAGTATTTCATAATATATGGAAATCAATCTTAAACTTTGACAGGTGGTGGTGTCTCCAGGTTTTGGGAAGGATGTACGCACAATGCCAGAGGGCGTGCCCCAACCTGCACCCCTGTCTGTCCAGGTCGCCCCTATCCCACAGGTGCTGGGTCAGCCATCCTCCCGACCAACCTCACGCCCGTCTTCCCGCCCCTCCTCACCCCACAGGCTGGGCAGAGAGGGTGAGACCCGCTTCCAGCTACCAGCCAGGATTCATCGTCTATCCGAGCCTCCTTTTGGTCAGTATAAACCCCTTATGTTTCATGGAGTGCATAAGAAATATACACTATTGTAGCGTGGTTAATTTTTGTTTTGAATGAAGTCAAGGGTTGGTTGATTGGTAAATTGCCAATTGGCCTAAAACCACTTTGACTATAAATGCCCATGTGGCCTCATGCCACCCGACTTCGCCTATTTACCATTTTGTCTAAATCCGTTTTCAATTACATTGAAATTCCAACTTGTATAACACCACTTAGTCAATTCCCGTACCAGACTGATGATAGACCAAATATTCATTTGAAAATTAGAATTTATTAACATTACCATCAAAAAGACATAATTAGGATTCAGAGCTGGCTTTGATTATGTACATGGCGGGCAAAGAGTTAAATAAACAACAATAAAACAAGATCTGTATCGTACATGTAAGTGCATTTTAGATTATGTAGTTAAAATTTTTGTACCTCCAAAATCTGTAGGTAATCTCATAATTATCATTATCAATAATTACTCTTTATTCATTTTTAGACACCAATCCGATGTCGCCCCCTATGAACCCCCCTCAGCCAACCAGGACCGGTGGTCCCATCTTTGCTTCCCCCCAGCAGGGTATGGTATCTCCCTATGGGTATGGTGACGCACCCCCTCTCACCCCAATACCTGTCATGTCTACTGGTTTGAACTCATTGATGGGTAAGCACATCCTTAGTGCTGGACAGATGACAAAGGAGCAGGTGAGTGTGTTCAGAATTAAAAAAACATTTTATTTTTCGTTTATTTATTCTTCTATATACTCTAAATTCAAATATTTTTCAGATCAGCTGTATGTATTACAGTTGTTTTTTTTTTTTTTATTCATTATTTTTTATAAATATTGTGCATCTCTTTTAAAAACACACAGTTACATGATCATTCACAAGGAGAATAATGAAATAACAATTTTCTAGCAAAAATTCTGTAAGTGCTTCTAAAAGATGTTGCTGTATTTAAAAAAAAATCTTGTCACCATGAGCATTTCTCAAGTTTGTTTCTTTGAAAAATGTAGGTTTTCATTTGTCCTTTTGTTTTTGTTCCCAGTTTTTGCTGTGCTGTCATTTGTAATAGTTCAGTTCTGTTCATTTATTTTAAACCAAAAACATCATGACATAATCGTATATGAAATTAGTACATGAGCACATATCATCTAGATTACACCAGGAACGAATGAATACATTAATATATTCAATATATGAATATTTTTGCCATAATCTGTTTTATTTTCCAGCTTCATCAACTTTTCAACAATGCTCATTACATGAGAATGAACGTACAGAAAGAGAAGCACATGGATCATGTACTGAAGGGTAAGGTCGTCAGTCTGATGTTCTATGAAAACAGCACTAGAACCTCCAGCTCCTTCCTGGCTGCAATGCAACGTCTGGGAGGCACAGCCATCAACTTCAACGCAGGCACTTCATCTCACAGTAAAGGAGAGTCACTTTCTGGTAAGACCATAATCTCAATTGATTTTGTTCAATTTAATGCAATTTCCAAAAAGATGACAAGATAAAAAAAATTCATGAATAATGTAAAAAATGTAAGGTGCAAAAGAATGGAAGTTGTATTGTGTTTCATTGTCGGCAACCAACAAGAGAACCCCATCTCACAGTTGAGGATAGTTACTGTTTGGGAATGAATTTCATTCCTATTTGTTCATTTCAAATCACTTTCAATCTAATCAACTTTAGAGAGAGTACAATGTACATCCTCTTCGCAACAGTGTTAATTATTCCATCATTTAAATTAAAATTTATTTAATTAAACTTGATTCAATGTCATTCATTTGCATTCATTTGCAATGTAAATCAATTTGGTCCAATGCAGGTCACTTTTATTTAATCTTTTTCAACTGGAGACTTTTACTTGACTAGAAATACATGTAAAGATGGTGCTTTTGTCGAAAGAAAACTTTCAAAAAGTTCTTATTGTTTTAATACAGATACTGTTCAAATGATGGCAAGCTATGCCGATGTGATTGTCCTGCGTCACCCTGAGCCAGGGGCAGTAGAAGCGGCCTCTAAGGCTTGCCGAAAGCCTATCATCAACGCCGGTGACGGGGTCGGTGAACACCCTACCCAGGCCCTTCTTGATGTGTTCACCATCCGAGAGGAGATCGGTACTGTCAACGGATTAACGGTAAGATAAGAGCGGCTAATATTTTTTAAATAAATCAATAGGAGATTGGTACAGTCGATGGACTATTCGTGGAGAAACACACCTCATATTGACAATAAATTGTAAGCCCTCTTTGATATGTTTACTATTTAAGAGGAGATTGGTACACTAAGTGGACTAAAAGTAAGATAAACCCAACTAGCATTGGCAATAAATTGTAAGCCCTCTTTGATATGTTCTTTATCTCACAGGAGATAAGTACCCTCAGTGGTACTGGTGAGATAAACCCTGCTCATATTCGCAATAAATTGATGTGTTCACCTTCCGAAAGGAGATCGGTACAACCAATGGACATTTGTGAGATTAACACACCTCATATTGGCAATAACCCCCTGAAGTTGGAATACAACTTGTGCATAATGCTACTTTGGTGAGAGGCCTGACAGAGCCACACCTTGATGAACATTCAAATGAACAGAATAAAATAGTCACTTCTGTCTGTCTCTTCTGCATAATTTCTCCTTTTGCTACTTATTTTCTAGATCACAATGGTTGGCGATTTGAAACATGGCCGAACGGTCCATTCCCTAGCCCGACTTCTGACCTTGTATCGAGTGAGTCTTCGCTACGTCTCTCCAGACAGTCTCAAAATGCCTCAGAAAGTCAGGGAGTACGTCCAAAGCCGAGGCATTCCACAGGTCAGTATCATAATTGTGACCTCCTGGCTCAAAGCCACAAAATGTTGCCATAATTTGATGATTTATTTCTTTTTTTAAATAGAGATTTCAGTCTGTCCAATGATATCAAACGCTAAAGTGCAGTACCACATGTCCACATCACAGTTGATCACAATCAAATGACATCATCCCAATTTACAACTGCACTCAATCGATTGCAATTAGCTGAGATGTTTATCCCAAATGGTACGATATACAAAGTTTAATATCACATTGGAAAAAAAAGCGACATCTGTCAATGATATCCAGTGCAGCCTTTTGCTCTGTTTTTTGTTTTGTGACTTATTATAGGTGAAACATCTATTTGTGTATATTAACAAGTACAAAGAATAGTTTATAGACCCATGGACTTAGCCAAACTTTACTTTTTTTTCAAGCTTTCAGCTTATGAGGTCAGCTTCAGGTTTCTTATGTATTTAAGTTTATGTAGATATATGAATCGATAAACAAGTTATAAATCAGCCACATGTTAATGCTGAAGACATGCACTCAAGAGGGAACTGATTTGAGTTGAGATTTTAGTGCAAAATCTGTGAAAATTAATGTAACATCTATATTCCAACGAGTACAGTAGTCCTTTCTGTAATATGTCAGTAAATCGTTTCCCTAGTCTTCCCTCCTTTTTCTCTGAACAGTTCCTTAATTGTAAGATGGTTTTGGAGAGGCCACTCGAATGTGTTACATGGCCGTTCCATTTCAGCTTGTAGATATTTAAAGTGATCCCCTTGGTGAATAAAATAATATTAACATAATTATTCCTTCCTGACATGTAGGAGGAGTTCAGCAGCATTGAGGAAGCCTTGCCTGACACTGATGTTCTGTACATGACACGGATCCAGAGAGAGCGATTTGACAGCATCGCTGACTACGAAAAGGTATTAAATCCATCATATGGAAGGTCTTGCATTGTTGTAACGATATGCCGGATGTTCGCTAAAATGGTTTTTGGATGCGTGAAACTTGACAGTAAAGGTCATCGAGCGGCATTCTAAAAAAAAATATGCGGAGGAAAAGGTATAAAAGCTACCAATGTCACAACATTTGCACCTTCTACAATTATTTCAGGCTTTATTTCATCTAAAATGTAAGGTTTGTTTTGGGGTTGCAGTAAGGTTTGTGTTCAGTTTAGGGAAGTCCTTAGGGTGTGTTCAATGTCCAGTTTCAAATTTATACGCCAACATGAATCATGATACAAAACGCAATTACAAAACGCAAACACAAACGCGATCAGCGGTGCACCGTTCAGTGTCAAAAATTTAAAGCTGATTATATTTCCATCGTCTTTAAATTCCCCGCTCTCAAAAAACAAACATCTTCTCCTTTTTTCACTTGCACCGGAAGCTACCACTGCCAGAGCACATTTAAACACGTTTGAAAAATCAATCCTGTTCAGTGTCGCATTTCGTTGCAATCGCGATGCTCAAGGTCGTAAAATTGAAGCTGATTGTGTTTCAAAACGCATCTTTTACTGCTTTTAAATTTTCCTCCGAATCAAGATTTGAAACACGTTTACTTTTACGACCGGGGATGGGGGACAATGAACACACACTTTGTTTCTCTTTATATCAGTGTGTTGTAATTGCGTTTTGTATCATGATTCATGTTGGCGTATAAATTTGAAACTGGACATTGAACACACTCTTAGTTGAAGTATGTCATTCAGTTAGTGAATGGAATTTACAGGGGAACAATTGTTGCTGAGGCAAATGTTATGGAATCAATTCATCTTCTAATACATGTTCAAATATTCAAATATTTTTTCTTTCAGGTCGCTGGTCAATTCATCCTGTCTCCTTATACCATGACCAAAGCTAAGGCAAAGATGGTGGTCCTTCACCCTCTTCCAAGGGTGGATGAAATCAGGTAAGATAATAATCAGAGAAACTTGCATTTAACTGTAAAAAAATGGATAACTTCGCAAGATTGATCTTTGACCCCATTTTAGCCACCATACGGTTAAAAAAAGTGAAAATCAAAAGTTTTTGTGGGTTTTTATTTTCATGCTGCAATTCACGAACATTTCCTCTCTGCATACTTTTGAAGGAGGAGCCCACCCTGGATTTGAGTTGGTTTTGATAAAAGCAGATAAAAGAGATAAACATGTCAGTGAACATTTGAAGAAAATTAGTCAAAGGATATAAAAGTTTTCAATTTTTTCCAACTGTAAGTTTTGTGACATCACTTGCGGGCTGCTGTCATCTATGCATGTATTTTTAATTTTAATTTCCTTGAATTGCTCTTTTTCCGTTCTTTAAATGGAGGAATACAATCTTAACCCTCATAAGACTGGGGTGTTTTGGTAGCTGTCAAGACTGGGGGGGGGGGGGGGGTGTGGGCGCCACATATTGGCCCCCCCCCTAAGATTTTTGAGCCATTTTCGGTCTGACGGATTTTTTTGAAAATCGTGCAGCGTCGTAACGGTATGACCGATTTTCGTGAAAATGGTTTCAAAAGATGCGCGAGACTTGAAAGTATAAAGTCAGCAAGCGGCGCGATCAAAAAATTTCACGCAGCGGAATGGTCGCGGAAAATGTCGAGAGGGGGGCCATGATGGCCCCCTCCCAGTCTTTTGAGGGTTAAACATTGTATTAGATTTTCACTGCTCATATCAAAATTACGTAAATTCTCCTTGATATCTATTACAGTCCTGCTGTTGATACTGACCCCCGTGCAGCTTACTTCAGACAAGCCGAATGCGGTATGTACGTTAGAATGGCGCTCTTGGCAATGGTACTAGGTAAAGCATAGGCCTTTTTTTTCGTCTTGAAAACTACAGTTCAGCACTGACCCAAAGGGTATGGAAACTGTGTGCTTCGTATATTTAAACCTCTGGCTCGGGAAAAAATTGTTTGATCAAGATCTTTTTCGTAAAGGTTTCTCCTCTTGTTGATCAGCTTGTGTTCCTGCATCCTGTCATTGATTGCAGTGAAAAAAAACTTGTAATAATGGAGTTGTATATTCTGTTATGAATAAGTCATTCCATACATAGTTGAAAATACATCATTAATATCTCTCCAGTACAAGACTGAAAGTCATGGATTGCAGAAAAATGCATCTTTATGGTATACTTATATTATCGCACAAATCATCACATCAAAAGTGACAATCTGTATATATACATGCAAATCAATCAATAAAGTGCAAATGTTTGATATTTTTGGATGCTCTTTAAAAAAGAAATCCAATTTCTTTTGTTATTCATCAGATCGCACAAAACTGACAGCAAATTCCTTAGATTTAATTCCAGTCCTTGAGTTTTATTACACCTTGAAATTATTTACAAGTTTGAGCAAAGCTCTGAGACTTGTAAGTGTTTGTATGATTTTTCACATTTATGTTGTGATAAATTTATTTGTGAGTTACATGTAAAGGGGTTTAATTACTAAAAAATATTTTACCAAGTAGTTGTTGGCGTTAAAATGGGATACATTTATTACAACTATATTCAAAATTGGTTTTAGTATCTAATATTTAGTTCACATCTGTGTTTTCCAATTTATAATAGTTCTTGCTCTGGGGTATAAGGGCCAGAGAAAAATTGATGTTTTTGATTCGCTACAAGCTTTTTCTTTGAGTTCTCATACAAACATGAATTTTGTATAAAGAAAGATTGAATGTTAACCCCCCAAAATAATGTAAATTTATGAACTGAAAAAAAAAAAATGTTTAGAATGTATTGATACCGAGTATGTGCTTTATCATGGGCTGAAATAAGAGGATATGTTTATTAGTATGTGGATTGAAAGAGAGACAATGAATATATTTCCTAAAGGAAAACTAATGAGAATGTTTAATGCAGCCTAATTGTGAATCATTGATTGATGAATAATACCTATTACTTTGTATTTGTTGTACTGAATTTTATCAGGTGTTTGATCAAGTCAGACTTTAAATACATTCTACTTCCATTATAACAGGCATGACTACAAGATTTTGTTACAATGAGACAAATCTTCTGGTTCATATTTCACATTTTTGCAGTGTATGGGACTTGAGTATTTCATATGAGATTCCATTACAACGTAATTGGTTTGGTCCTTTGCATCTTGCTATAATGGAATTAGACTGTTCTGCATCATTTGAATATAGTCATCATTACAATGAACTATGTAGCATGGTTCATGTATGTTTGAACAAACTTTTTCAATAATTTATCTTGTAACACCTGTATGTGTATTAAATGGTGGAGGGTTATTAAGTATTTTGTAGATGTTTTGTTAGTGCACAATTTGTTAAAACTAAAAGGTGCACAAAATGAACAAAAAAGTATTATTTTAGTCTAGTCATTTTTACTTGTCCGCAGTCACTCCTGTTATAACAAGGTGTTCAAGATAAACCCAAATGCTTTTATATAACATACATGTAATGTTGTTAAACTAAACAATTTGAAACAAATATACATTATTTGTGCACTGTATGTTTGAAATTTTGACCGAGAAAATTGAATTGCTATAACAGAAGTGGACTGTACATTTTGCTTTAATCACATAATGTGTTCCCTGTCACTGTTTTTGTATAGAGCGTTCCCAGCGACGTCATCATTCATCCATGTTGGTGGGCTAAACAATAGAAACATGTCCATCAAACCGTGATAAATCATTGTTTTTACGGTCTGGTGCACCGGTACCTTATTGTCTTGCCCACCACGTGACGTCGCGTGAAATTACTCTATTCTTTAGCTTATTTTGTAATTCTATCTTTATGACAATATTTAAAGCAGCTTAAATTTGTATGTACATGTAGTTCATTCTCTACACATGGAATGTGAGAACTCTAAACAAAATTGTAACCTTTCCAATTTTTTATTTAGAAAAAGGGTTTAATGATAACCAATGATAAGTTTGAATATGATATTAGATATGTTAATGTTGAATACTATATTCACTTGATCAATACCATTACTGTTAATATGTGTTTGTGTGTATTGACATAAATTTAGGGAAAAACTTTTGTAAGGAAATAAAAATTTTGATAAAAGAAAACTAAAGTGATGTTTTGAGAGGGTTTTCAAGATATCAGGGAATTGTTTTTCTTTAGACAGGGAAAATTATACCTCAAATGAACAGGCGAGAAATCTCATAAAACATTCCTATTTTTCGTATAAATACATCTATTTGTACTGAATGTTACGGCAACCAACATTGGTGTTATTGTTTTAGTTTTCTCAGAAAATGAACCAATCAAATATTAGAATTGGATGAAAAGTCGTGACTGAAAATTTAATGTATGCGGTTTGTGAAGCATTTATACTGCATGTATTCAATTAATCATCATAAAATGAGTTTACTATGTAATACAGATATGAAGATGACAATTTAAGCTGTAAGCCAGTTTGTCAATTTCTATGTGCACAGCACTTGAATGTACCATCATAAATACATGTACCTTCAATAAAATATCGAACGTCAATCAGACTACAGGTTATGTTTATTATTTAGTGTTACAGTGGTGGGAGTGGTGTGGTCGAGTGGATAAGTCGGCGGACTTAAGATCACAAGGTATGCGGTTCGAATGCCGTCCATACCACTAGCATCCTTCAGCAAGGTGTCAACCTTCAAATTTGCCGTCCTTGACCCAAGTGAGGTGAATGGGTACCGGTAGGTAGCATTTCCTTGAATGGTGCGAGCACCTTTCGGGGTAGCCTAGCTAAGCCGGGTAATAATAAGTTAACACTATAAGCGCTTAGAAACACCAAGGTGGATATATGTATTAAGCGCTATTATTATTATTACAGTATTACTTTGACATATTATAACAGAACCGATCCTACATCATCTGATCAGGACCAGGGGGTGTTTCACAAAGAGTTAAGGAGACTTAAAAATCGCACTTAAATCCCCAGTTGCATGTGGTATATTACGCATCATCTCATTGGTCAGAGCATGCCTAGGGGATGCGTGCCATTGAGAAGTATATCAATTAGATTGTGCGTTATAATACAGGATGAGTATAAAATTTAAGTGTGACTTTAAGTCTACTTAACTCTTTATGAAACGCCCCCCTGAAGGAATTGAATCTCTATGCATTAAGTGTGTCAAAGTTACGGTCTAGTTATAATGGTAAAGTGTCTACAACCAGTTTGTATTATTATCCATTAGACCAAAATAGTAGACCACATGGGTTGAGCAAGGGTGTGGAAGAGTTTAACATAGTAAAAGGGAAGACTCAATAACAAAAGACTGTAAGGATGCACCACTTCAATTTCTTCAACTGATTTATTCACATAACTGTGTACGCCACATGCATACAAAACAACTTTGGTCTGAACTGGAATACAACACAAAACACTAGCTTCAATAAAATAAACATCAAGTGAGGTTCAAAAAGGCAATACGTTTCGCTGTATAATTCACAACACATGTACATACATGTAGCACTTGAGATGAAGTCAAAATGCTTAAACTAGTACTTTACAGAATCCATTCATTTCAGTTGATGAAGAAATGCAAATTAACATTTGATTGAATACCAAAGAATTGCTTTAAAAAACATACAAACCTATATTGCTATAATTTGACAAATCGAAGCAAGTAAAATTTCAACAGAATTGGAGGTATATATGATGTTTTCATAATTTACCTACATGTACATCGTCCTGCCAAGATATAATATTCAGTAGAATATTATGATCGCATTAACAGCAGTGCAATAAAAAAGAACCACACATCAGTGGCGGATCCAGGATTTCATTACAGGGGGGCCAAATCGGAATTTCAGATTTTGGTACACCCAAATTTTGTTCCCGTTACACCAGGCAAGCCACAATGTACACTCAATTTTTTTCAAGTCACGCTGGCCGAGCGATAAGGGAAGGGGGGATGTTGATTTTTTGAAGAGTTCATCATATATCAGCTATAGGGGAAAGGTTGGGGGTCAATCGACCCACTCGTCTATTTTTACTTGGCTTTTTAAATTCTTTTTTCTTTCTTTTTTTTTTTGCTGGGGGGGGGCCTCTGGATCCGCGCCTGCACATTTTGAGTCTTTAACAGGATAATAATTTTTGTCACTTGCTTCCTTTTGTCAAAGGAGGGCAGTATAGCTTTAGGGCCAGGGGTGTTTCATAAGGTAATAAGTTGAGAATTTGACTTTTAATTGACTTTCTAATAATCTCAATAAAATAAAAAATAAAAATGCCATGGATGTTCAAAATGTTTATGAACAATATTGAGGATAATTTGCACTTTTAACTTTAGGTCCCGTTTTTGGTAATGAACTTAAAAATTATTTGAGCATCCCATTTGGTTCTTCATAAAGTTGTCCATAATAAACTTACAATCAATTTGGTAAAACACCCCTTACAGTTTTTTTCACATCAAATTTCCATTTGAACATATACACAACTGAAGTTATTCCAATAATCTTTCTAGTGAACTAAAGATCGATATGCTTCACACATGTACATGTGCAGTGCAAAATGAATTATTTGTTTTGTGCATTCTAGCAATATTACAGGTAATACAGTGCGTCCCAAAAAGAACTATACACTTTTGACAAGGCTACCAAATTAAAAAAAATGTATTTCTTGGGGAAAAGGTTTAGATGTATATAAAGCTCATATCCTCAACTATCATTATGACACAAAAAATTCTGAAAATAACACATTCTTCAGTGAGCAATGCCCACTTTTATGAAGGACACAAAAAATAGCCTGCGCAGGAATTCGCTATTTATTTACCACCTGGGTATGGCATGCCAAGAAGGATTCAAAGAAATAATGGAATGAATCAGCGAACAGAGTAAAAGATATATCAAAAGTCAGAAATAAACAATCAATATTCTGCAAAATGTAGTTTTCACCGTTTTGTTTTCATATCATTGATTTTTGCTCTGACTTCAGTTTATTTTTGTCTTTGTTAGCAGATTTACTCCATTATTACTTGAATCCTTCTTGGCATGCCATACCCAGGGGATAAATGAATAGTGAATTCCTGCGCAGGCTGTTCTTTATGTCCTTCATAAAAGTGGGCATTGCTCACTGAAGAATGCGTTATTTTCAGAATTTTTTGGGTCATAATGATAGTTGAGGATATAAGCTTAGTTCATATACACCTAAACTTTCTCCCCAAGAATCATATATTTTTAATTTGGTAGCCTGGTCAAAAGTGTATAGTTCTTTTTGGGACGTACTAATGGAAAACTTCCCTCTAACCCTAATTTGACCTTCTGTTGGAAAACTGTGACTTAAGCGGTGGTCACAACATGTTGTATGTGTAAACAGCAACTCTCTATAACATAGAGAATTGCATGTTGCACTTTGTGTTGTGACCACTGCATTAGTAAGGGTTTTGGTCAGTCGGGTCACATTTCATGTCTGGCTTGTAAGTGATATTGCCTGATAAAATGGAATGTCCTCAATATACCGCTAACTATCCTATTAAAATGCTCATTAACATTTGAGGGCGGGTCACTGCCCAATGACTCAATAGCCTTCATTATATGCCGACATCTCTTCAATGGTCGTCATATTTAAGCATTAATTACTATAATCATTGCTGGTAGTGCATGCATATGCAATGGCTTAACCTTGTATAATATGTGTAGCTGCAAGTTACATCACTTTTCTAAATAATACAAGGTAATTTACTTATACAGTATAAGCCATATTTGCGGGTTTAATTCTTGTGAATTACACAAGTCCATTTTCTTGAAAATTTCCTGTTCAATATAGGGCTGTGTTAAATGAAAAGGTCACAAAAAGTATCCACTTGTGAATTTCCCTGAATATTTAATATAATATGTACATGTGTATATTGTTTACACAATATCGCATCATAATCAAGCAGACTTTGAGAATTTGAATATAAGAATGGCCAAGTCCATGGCAGTTCATTTCAAATAAATTCTGAAAAACAACTTATTTTTGCGTAAATTGTTTAATGAGGAATTTGGTCACTTTTTCATTCCTGTCCAGCCCTTTTTGGGGTTGGATTCAGGGCTATATACTCTTCACTTATAAGCATCAGTTTCCAATGTTTAACCCAATATAGCTGAAAGTTGGACTTGGGCTGTTACTATATTCAGGTTGTCAATTGATTTGTCTCGGCCAATCTAATAAAAAAAACAAAACATGCTTTTCATGCGGAAAAGGTGTATTATTTACATGAACATGCTGTAAAAAAAAAATATATTAGTGTTGCCCTTGCTTCAAGGCTCACAAACAAACAACTCCACAGGAAATTTCATAATTCCAAAATATGCAGCACCCAAAGCTGGCAACACATAATGTTTCAGCATCTAATCTTGTCTTAAATAAATAATTTTATGAGGAAATTATTCAGTTCAAGTAAATACATTTCAAGGTTATAAATATATGTACAAAATTATCAGTAACCCATTTAAACCAATAAATATATCTATACATAGCTTATATTATATCTTTAAATCTATATGTCATCAGCATACATGTATCTGAAACAAAAATAAAGATTTACTCAGCCATATCGAAGGTAAAACCAATAAGTTAATCAGTTTATACATGTATTGTTAAATATTCATGTATTGTTAAAGTATTAAATTATAGTCTCAAATGAGATCAATGTTGCAAATTAAATTAGCCAATTCAAATATGTACATAAATCTCAATAAACTCTTTGAACCAATAAATATATATATATAAGTAGCTTATATTTTTCAATGTATATATTATTATTTTCATATAATATCTGTATCTGAAACAAAAATATACATTTACTCAGCCATATCGTTTTTAAAATCAGTAAGTTAATCAGCTATATTATCAAAGTTTTGAATGACAATCAACAAAAATCAAGTGCATGCAATCAATACAGAGATAAACAATCCATTAATAACAGGTGCTAACCCTCATATGCTTTTCAGAAACACTGTCATCGTTTTTTTTTCTGTAATGTCATTTTAAAAATGTGAAGCAAATTGGAAACATTCAAATATACAAAACAGATAATTACAGATATCTCCTCTCTATTGGATGCTTGGTATTACTTTAATGAAACTACAAAGAAAAAAGTGCAGAAATTTATAGTACAATACATTTCCATGTACAACAAATAGAGCCACAATTATTGAGTGAGAAAACATCAATAAGGATATTTGTCAATTAATGCAAAAGAAAAAGGGGCTACACGGTCATCTATATGTATATTACAATGTAATGAAAATCATCAAATAATTATTGATAACATGTTCTAACAAAGTTGGGGACTTTCACAAACAGAAATACTCTAAAACATTTCTCTCATTAGGAAATTCATAGTACAAAGAAGAATGATAACATATATATATAAACACCACATGTTGTTCCCGCCAAACTATCTACTTAAATATAAACAGCATGTACAAACACGTATGAAAGAGTCATATTTGAAGCACTTGCCAATCATCGCATAAGAAAGAGGGACTGCATGGTCTTCTTCATCTGTTCTTGTTGCTGGTTGGAGACAAATCAAAGAAACCGAAATAAAAAATGACACAAATTTAAAAAGGGCACATATCCATCTCTTAGAGATGCCTGGGGCATAATGACCAATATCTGTAATCATTCTGAATAAGAGCTAGACTTCATGAATTTATATTTCCTTTAAGATTTTGTTTGTAAAATTGAGTGCTAATGATATTATTTCAAGCAAGTCTTTATAGGTTCGTGTTTCATTCAGGCCAGGAAGCAAGGAGTTCACATAATCAATGGGTCAATTACAATAGAAACAGAGGATTCCTTCTCTTCAAAAGAAATACAAACAACTGTCACTTTGTTCATCAGAACTTCATGTATCTTCCTCATTTTCTCAGTCTTTTTTTATTAGAAAATAAACAATGGCCCAGTGCTTTAGTTTGCCGATATTGTACATTAATACATGTATGTATCTTACCATATCTTGCAGCATTTTCTTGAGCATGTTCTTCATCTCCTTGTTGATAACCTGTTGAAGTGACTCCATTACATCAGCACCAAGGTTGGCTCCTTTCTCAAGAAATGATGTGTGCAGCCTCTCAACTTTGGATAGGCTGAAATTTTAAAAAGAAATTAAGATCAAAAGTACAATGTGAATGTAAAAACACTGAAAAACATGTTCTTTACATCTCTATATTAGTAACTTGTTGACGAGATAATTGCACCGTGGCTAGCGCCCTTCTCAAGAGATGATGTGGTGTTCATCCTCTCTACTTTGGATAGACTGAAAATTGAAGACAAAATAGAAAAGCATTATGATCAATAGTGGATACAGCCCATAACACCTTCTTATATACAAATTCTTTTGTTCAGAGGGACACATAACCCCTCATCTTTTGTTCAGAGGGACACATAACCCCTCAAGCTTGATTACGCTGGAACTGTAAGAAATATGTATTTAAGATCTTGAGTAGATGTAAAAACACTTGAAAACATGTTTTTTCATTTCCTTATTGATGACTTGTTGAAGAGACTCCATTACATTGGCACCTAGGCTACATTTGTAGCTCCCTTCTCAAGAAATGATATGTGAAGTCTCTCAACTTTGGATAGGCTGAAAATCAAAAATAAATAAATAAAATTAACAATATAATGACCAATATGATGCCTGAATAAAATATTTGTTAACATTCATGTAACACCTTCTTATAAAAAAAAAAATCTTTTGATCCAAGGGAGCACATAATCTCTCAATGTGGAACAAGCTAAATCTGCAAGAAATATAGATATAAGATGTAAAAACACTGGGAAATATGTTTCGTATCTCTGCAAATATCTGCACGTAAGCTAGCCCTTCTCAATAAATGAAGTGAGCAACCTCTCAACTTTCAAAAGGCTGAAAAGTGTAAGAAAAAAAAAAAAAAAGTCGAAAGAATAATTACACTGAAGGCTTGTCATAAATTAGACATGAAAATACCATGAAGGGAGTTTGGATATGCTGAAAGAAGAAGTTCAATAAAATCACAATCTAAAGTAGATGTAAAACCATTAAATGTTCATCATTTCCATGCAAGTTACATGTATGCATTGGGAAGATTCCATCACATACTGTATTTGTGGAAATATTCGCGGTACATTTATTTTCGCGGATTTCGCGCAAAGAGCGGCAGGCGCGAATTTAAAAACCCGCAAATATATAGGCATGATTTCCTATGCATGTATTGAATGGGTTCAATTGCGAGCTTACGAACATGCAGCGCGAATTTAAGAACCTGTGAACATGTTTTGAGGCCCCTCAGCGCGAAAAATTAATCACGCGAAAATAACAGCGAATACAGTATGCTCCACCATCAGTCCTCTTCTCACTACTTTTTTTTTTCCAACATGATTTAGATCTGATCTTAAGTAGATGTTAAACCACGGGAACACTGGAAAATTCCCTTTTCAAGCATGAAATGTGTTGATCCAAAGAAAATCTAAGATGCTAACAAATCCTATTTGCTCAAAGAATAAATTAAAAAAATAAAGCAAAATATCTAAATGGTAATCATAAAATACACAATCACACAATATCTTGAAGAAAAAAAATAAACACTTGGATTGGACATTAATCTAAAGATAAAGATGTGTGTACCAGCAAAATGATAATGGTTGTTTACAAACGAATACATTTACATGTATTGCAACAGACATGAACTCACAAGACCTTTTTCTATCATGACCCAGTATTATGACCCACAATCATAATCTGGTTCTGGGAATATTGATCGGATAGAGACAAAACATAGGTGGGGCTTTTCTTTAATAGATGCCATGTGTGAAATGAATTGATTTCGGTTTGACCTAATAACACCTTTTAGACAGCTATGGTATTGATTGTTTGAAACAGATCAAGCCTAGGCTTTCAAATCGAATGCAACTTTAGACAGTTAAAGCATTTAGTATTGGCCTTGTAATAAAGAAGGCTGTTAAACTTTCATTACATCTACTGCAGGTTAACTTTGCATTTTTCATTTAGTCATGCTTTATTGGTATCAAACCCTAATAAAATGTGATTACATTGGTCCAGAAAGTGTCAAGTAGACTTGGTATATTGTTGAAGGATAAAATCAAGTTCTGCTTGGAAAACAGTAACAGATCTTTGCACAGTCTAAGCCAAAATTCCAAGAGTAGGTAAAAGTTTCATAAGATCTTTAACAAGAAATGTATTCCCAATACTTTACTGTTGCTCTGCATGCTGAGTAGACATTTTGGAGTATTGTTGAAGGACATTTTCAAGGTTTGCTCTGAAAACGATACCAGATCATTGAACAGTCAAAGCACAATTAGAGCTGGTGAAAGTCTCATCTCATGAGGTCTTAGAAAATAAATGTATTCCCAATACTTACTGTTGCTGTACATGTTGAGTAGACTTGTTATTGTATTGTTGTATTGTTGCAGGATATGTTCATTTTGGGATTGAACCTTGGCAAGTTTTTCCAAACTGCTCTCCATACAAAGCAACTCTGTCAGTAGCTTGGAAAACAATATTAGATCACTTAAGAGCCATGAGTACTTTTTGTAGGGTAAAGTCTTAAAAGGTCTTAGAAAACAAATGAATTCCCAATACTTACTGTTGCTCTACGTGTTGCGTAGACTTCTTGCTGTATTGTTTGAGGATGTGTTCATTCTGGGTTTGAACCTTAGCAAGTTTTTCCAAATTGCTCTCCATACCAACCAACTCTGACAGTAGCTTATGCTGGAAGTCATTCTGGCTCTTTTGTCTGATTTTTAAAAGAAAAGAAAAAAGTAATTTATAATTAGCTATACGTACATGCACTCTTTGGCCCTGTTGATAGGAGACTAATTTCATGATTTTATCACATGATTTCCAACAAAAAATTTCTAGCAACAAATTTGTCATGACTCTGGGGTTGATGTCATGAATTACGACTTAAATCATCAGAAAAATGTTTCTAGCAACACGGCCCAGGCCTTAAATCTAGTCAGTTGTAGGGCAAGGTTTTTTTTTCTTCCAAAGAACACTTCTATAGTAAAAATGTAAATGTGTAGAAAAGGGCACCAAAAGACCAGAGAAGGGGCATGGTGGCCATTGGCTTCAATTAAGCTCTGTATTATAGTTATCAAAGTTGAAGCACATGTATAGTCATGGACATTGTGCCCAAAGTAGGAACATTCTTATTCTTAATCTAATCATAACACTTGTCCTAATCCTAATCCATGAATGTAGCTGTGCTTGAAAATAGATAAAATCGATAATAGTAATTCTTGATAATTAAGAGTAAGTACAATATGTAGTGCTGCTGTTGGTTTACCTAGCTTTATGCAATTCCAAAAAGAGTTTATTCATCTGTTTCTGGGTTGATTGAATGGCGGTATTAGTCAGCTTCTGAGTCTGGTCTCTCTTCATCTGATAATAAAAACATAATGAACTCACTAGGTCAGAATTTCACAGCATTGCCAATTAAATCACTTAGCTTAAGTAGATTAAGTACTATTCATTCTTTATGCTGAACCACAAGTGGTAACAGAAAGATATTCTTTCTCTGCTGTTGCATCTTGTATATTTTTTTAAGGCTCTTAGTCAAAAGTTATCAACCTCAAAACGTGGGCAATATTGTTGTGATGTTAAAGATTTCATCATCACCATCTTCATCATCTTACTCCGGTTCATCCTCCTCCTCATCATCATCATAAATATCTTATTACCTCCATCATCATATCATCAATCCCATGACATCTGCTCTCCTGACGATTGCTCCCCACCCAATTCCTTGTAATAACCAAATTGCCACTTCAGCCCAAAACTTTCAGTACCGTCTGAGATCAACGTCACAGCAATCATTTGAGTGCAGTTGTACACAAAGTGAATGGGGATTGTCATTTGATTGCAATCAACTGTGATGTTGATCTCAGGCAGCACTGTACATGAACGATATACATGTACCTTACCCTGACTCTAAGACCAACATAAACCCTATCACAACCTGACCCCTAATTCTACATCTTAGATGAAATAAAGCTCAGAGCAAATACTGTCATTATTTCATCATCATCATCATCACCCTCTCCAAAACCCTGTTCTATTGTCTCATCATCATCATCATTAATACATGTACTTTCACCATCAACATCATCCTCAAAACAGTCCTCATTATTTTCAACTAAACACAGAACAATAAGTAAGTTGCCTCTAAAAGAAACATCATAAATGTATTGCAAAGTATGTTGGTGAATCATCATCTTTTATTTAATTTTGTTCCTAATGAAACTTCTCTGGCATATGCATACATAGGGCATGAAGGCCTATGTTGTCACCCGATAACTATCATCATCAAAATACCTGTATCATCATTATTTGCAAGATACATGTATGCCTACATCATTCTACTACCATCATCTTTTGTTTAATTCTGATCCTCATTTAATCAAACAAAGTCCATGTTTTGACCCAATAACCATCATTATCAACCATCCTTATCACTACCATTATCATCATTATCAGCAGCAGCAGCAGCAGCATCATCATCATCCTTGTATCATTATTTTGGGAGATAAAACTACATTTGTTTATTACCATCATCTTTTGTTTGATTCTGTTCCTCATGAATCCAAACATCTCAGGCATCTGCATAGAAGGAAAGTCCATATTTTGACCCCATAACCATCATCATCAACCATCATTATTACTACCACATCATCATCATCATCATCATCATCACCATCACCATTACCACCATTATTATCATCATCATCATCATAATCATCACCATCATCATCATAATCATCACCATCATCATCATCATCATCATCATCATCATCATCATCATCACCATCATCATCATCATCATCATCATCATCATCATCATCATCATCATCATCATCATCACCATCATCATCATCATCATCATCCTCATCAGCATCATCATCATCCTTGTATCATTATTTTGGGAGATAAAACTACATTTGTTTATTACCATCATCTTTTGTTTGATTCTGTTTCTCATGAATCCAAACATCTCAGGCATCTGCATAGAAGGAAAGTCCATGTTCTGACCCCAGGACGATGAAACGGATCGATCACTCACCCCATCCTCACCAGAATGTTCACTGGACACTACTTCATCTGCTGCAAATAGAGAGAGACATCAAATGTGAATAAGAAGTGTAATTCAAGCTATTGGAGATGGGATAATTTGGCTATAACACACATTTCCCAGACCTCGGCCCAAATATATTTGGGCTCAGTCCTCAATGGGTTAAGGAAACCGAAACCCAAGAAGAAAAATAATTTTATAAGATAAAGTGAAATGATATTACAGCAAATTAAAAACAGTTTTGTCAAAATCGATGACAAAAAAAAAAGACCAATAGGGAAGTTTGAAAAGTCTTGTTGTAGTGCCTGCATCCTGTGGGATTCTCAAATTGGCAAAATTAGTATTATAGACAAATTTTCAGATTACCCCTTCTGAGCTCAACATATACATGTATAATGAGAAGACATATTTCTAACCACAGATGTCAAAGTCAGATGGGTACAATCAGAAATATGAGAAATAATGGGGGAAATATGAAAATCTATGTGTTTTTAATTTTGGATATGTCTAACAATGCCTTTAAAAAGAAATTGTTGTTGTGGTCAAAAGATTAAATTGCAGAATAGACTCTCTCAGAGAGATTTGGAAAGGTTGATAACAACTCTGCTAAGAATTGTTAGCTGTTGTGAGGTTTTGGAGTAAACAAAATGATAATGGGAACATTTCATCTGTTTTTTGGTCATATTATGACTATGACAGCATTTGAAGGACAATACTTGGCAGTGAAACTTTCTTCCTAAATACTGTGAAAACACTTTGAAAGCTCACAAAAATTCTGTTTATCTTTCCCACTACACTAGATTCTCTTTAACTAAACAGAATGAATTACCTGTAGGTTCTGTGTCTTTGAATAGTATCTTAGGTTCCAAAGAGGATGTGTTCCTTAGACTAATATTCAATCCACTCTGTTTTTTCTGATTGCTTTCCCCGTCACCTTGACCATTCTCATCCTCATCCTCATCTTCGACGTCATCATCTTCATCGGATAGAAGGTTGCCATACTTCCTTTTCAAGGTTGATTCAGAAGGTCTTGCACTTTTAGATGGACCTTTAAAAAATGATGGTAACAGAAGATGATTTTTTTTTCTTTTTTTTTTTTTTCATTTGTTGACTTCTTGACATGCCCAACATAAACCCTTTGACAAATTAGAACAACCTGAACAGTACTTCCCACTAAATTTTTTTAGTACACTTAGTTTATAACTACATGTATGCTCTAGCGAAAATTTCTTTGATGAAATTCAGGTGGGAATACCATTACCACACTGTACAACGTTTTATAATTGCTCGTCAGACTGATAGTAGCTCAAAAACATGATTTTATGTACAAAGTCAGAGCAAATAGAGCTTATAGACAAAATGGTAATTAATTAGACCAAAAGGTACATGTAACTAGACAAACTTTTTTGTGGACAAAATGGAATTAGACCACATAGGATGAGCTAAAATGGGTGTTAGTCATTGGGTGCAGACCAAGTGCCAAATTATCATAAAGACATACCTTGGATATTGTCTAGAAATGGCCCTGGAATGACAGGCCTGGTAATATATACTACAGGACCTGGGGATCATATACCCTGCATATTTCACTCTGCATATTAATTTCATACTGTAACAAAACCCCAACCAAACTGTCTTGCATCTTGAATGAATTTGATTGAAGACATATATGAAGATTTACAAATATTGTATTTATAATATAGCCTCAAGTGGATATAGCCAGTGCATGTACTTCATTGTCATCAAATATATGTTCGCTTAACTCTTTGCAGGCAATGTCCATGATCACTCCTCTGCCACATTAAACTGTCCTTGCTAATTCTAAATATAGTAGACTTCCCTTCCATTGATCATCTAATTTCATGTAGACAATAATGTTGAATTCAATGTACATGTATTCAAAGGTGGAACCAGTTTGTGTGTGCGAACAGCGGATTAAAATGCGCTCCGCCCTATTGTGACTGGATTGTGACTCGAGTCGAACTTGGCAGTCTGGTGAATATGCAGAGAGTCGAAGAAAGCATGCAAAGAGTAAACATAGGATTATACCTTAATGTAGTAAAAGTCTCTTTTAAGTGACTAGTTATTGTTATTGTTAGTAATTATTATCATTGTTGTTGATGTTGTTGTTATGGTCATTTTTATCATTAAATTATTATTACCTGAAACTGGATACTCCATGTCAAAGAGCCCATCTCTATCAGACCCAAAACTTTCCAGTTCATCCACAAACGATACTTGCTAAAAAAAAAAAATAAATAAAAAAACATCAAATGAAAGAAATAAAATATCAAATATTCATCTTTTCTCTAGTTCATATTACAGAAATGATTGCGTAAGTTATTGACCTACACATACATGTGTGCTCATAAGTATTCCAACCACTGTCATTTTTAAGTCTTTTTGGAGTGCTGTTTTAATATTAAACTGGATGTGTTTCATAAAACTTTTAGGTGATTAGTATGCTACCACCAACTGAGCAATTAGGAACATTTGAAATTTGGAGAAATGTGGTATTGCGGTAATGTGGAAAGCATGACTCAAAACACTTTTAAAATGACAGGGGTATGAATACTATATTAAATATGAGTCAAAATGGCGGGAACAAATTGATGTAGCTGTAACTGGACTACCACAATATTACATGTGCTCATAAAAATAGAATATACATGTATGTAACATCATACTTGTCAAGGACAGTCACGTTACATTTACTCACATATTTTCTTTAAAAAGGGAATAAAAGTTGGATATGCAGGTACCATTGGATACTATACACTATACTTATTGGATTAACTTTTGATACCCTCTGATTTTACTACTAAGGATATGGATTCAACCCTCTGCATGAAACATTAAGTTAAACACAAAAAGCAGAGGCTTATTATTTTTTTATTTTTACTATTGATTATAGTATTTGATATTATTATATTTACTATTATAATGATTATAGATTTTTGGTGAGGGTAATTTGTCCAGGGGGGTAGTTGTCACAAAGAGGGGTGTTGTAGACTTAGTATTTGATGGGTTAAGGGTTCAAAATTGTGTCAAACGGATGCATGGACTTGAGACATACCTTGGGTGTCCGACTGATGCTTCCTGGGGTCCTAGTGGAACTTCCTGATGTCCTACTGATGCTTCCTGGAGTAGTCCAAGCAGACATCTGGGACGTCACTGTCTCAATGGTCATAGCAGGTGTGGCTGGTATCCTACCCTCATCCGCTCCATCGTCTTCCACCACTATCTCCTCCTCCAATTCCTCCTCCTCTTCTTCTTCTCCATGATCCTGGGTAATGTCATCTTCGTCTACTGCATCTTGTGAGCTATCATACAGGTGATTGATGCTACTGCTCATGCATTCTACTAGGCTTCTTCTGCAACTGCTCTTTGGCTACGGACAGTAAAGTATAGTATCACATAGGTGATATGCCATTTTCTCTGGTGACAATTGCTCCAGCCTTCATTTTGTCTAAGATAAGATTAGGGTTATGGTGGCAATATCATTTCACGAGAGGTTTAGGGATAAGGCTGGAGCTAGGTTAGGCATACAGCTGGAGTTACTCATTTGATTAGTGTACAGAAGTAAAACTGGAGCAATTGATGCTGCAGTAAATGTCATGGAATTTATAATATAGCAATAGCAAAAGAATAAAAATTACTATCAGTTCAGCACATAGATGTATGAAAGCAGAGTATTATAGCATAAATGGATCACAGCATAAAGAGAGTATAATATTGTGTAGGATACTTTGTAAGGTCTAAAGATCCTTCAGGCTCAAGTTGTTACCTTTTTAGAGACAGTCGGTTCCGGACGAGAAGGCACCCTTTCAACCTCATCTTTGTCCCTCTTCTGTGTTCCTTTCTTGTTCTTTTTCTTTGATTTCTTAGTCTCCTGCTCCTCTTCTGCATAGTAGTATAGAGGGCAATCTTCTTCCTCAGGCTCCTTAGAACTCTGGGATTTCCTTTTCTTTGGAGCATTGACATTCTGCTGCAATGTAATAAAATGATTTTTAAAAAAAGTTGCCAAGGGGGTGTGCAAGTGCCAGGGAGATGAGTGGCCAGGATTAAAATCCTCTAACATGGTATCAACAGTCCATACGCTAGATCAGAAAATGATAGAATCATAGAATGAGACACAGTTGAATCCATTATGATTTCATTGTATACATGTTGTAATTTATAAACAGTTTTTATTTTTTATTTTACATCTAGAATTCTTAAGCCTACCTCATGAGTTTAGGTAAATAACTTTTGATATGATTCTACATTGTACCTCGACTTGTGGCTGATGCCTGGGTTTCTTGACTGTGTCTAAGTTCTTAGTGATCTTTGCCAGACCAAAGACAGCTGTCCGTGTCTTAGAGTAGGTAGACACCTTATGTTTGGGCCTGTCTGCAAGCCAGCTCAGTTCACTCACAGCATCTTCTATAATGGATGCTGTGTGGCAAGAGCTGGTGGTCTCCTCTCGGAACTCATAGATGTCTCTGTCTTGTTTCTGCAGGTAGGATGCATCAGAAAACAGTTTAATATCTCAAGTACATAGTAGAAGTTTGATCACTTCAACAAACTCTTTTGAATCAATGTGACACCTAAATATTGATGACCCACAGTGAGTGAGCACATGATTGAAAGAGATATTAGATTTGTTTACATCTAAACCAATAATCACCCTCCTATGGTCGGGAAAGACAACTCAAAAACATGATGCATCCAGCACCACCTTTGATAGTAAAGACATATTCATAAACTGTAAACAAAGCATACAATGTACAGGGGGGGGGGGCAGGTCATAAAGAATTAAGTAGACTTAGACTTTAAATTCTAAGCATATCCTATAATTAACACAGAATTTTATGATTTACTTTTCATTGCGTTGCATCCCCTGAGCATGACCTGAACAATGATGTGATGCGTAATATACCACATGCAACTCGGAATTCAAGTGCGACTTGAACCATATGTCTACTATACTCTTTATGAAACACACCAGGTATGTAATTCAAGAAATCTGACCAACCTACCTCACATGCTGTCCTCTGTACAGATCTAGAAGGTGTCTGAAGTGAATTCCCATCATCTGACTCACCACATGAGCTATCAAAATAATACACAAGAAATTTCACAAGTTTATCTCAGGCCATATAGCAAAATAATGGTGTTCAAATAATGCTCGCTTTACCTTTAAATATGTCAAGAGTACAATATATCCATTTCTACTCTTGAGGTGATTCAGTGTACATGGCAAATTTTATCATGCAAATTTTGCTTCCAATCAACAGTCTTTAAACCAGAGGCAACACCATGTTAAATGTACAATATAAATGGTTCGTACATTGTGTCAAAAACAATAAGGATCAGGAGATGACCAACCAGTACTGCCCATGGTCACTTATTCATTAGCCTACAAACTAACATGGATTCAACATAGGATCGAATCCCATTCAAGTCTCTTGAATAGTGACATTGAAAGTTGGTCCAAGACGTAAGTAATCATATCTGATTGATGTTTCATGTCAAAACCCCATGAACCAATGAACTAATCAATATCTATACATCATAGCAAAAGGG
Source organism: Paracentrotus lividus (assembly GCA_940671915.1). Classification (NCBI taxonomy): domain Eukaryota; kingdom Metazoa; phylum Echinodermata; class Echinoidea; order Camarodonta; family Echinidae; genus Paracentrotus; species Paracentrotus lividus. Next base: position 27,610,369 of record CALNVZ010003429.1, on the reverse strand, counting down.
GGAAACAAAAGTGGTGCACATATGACAGAAGACACAAGAGAGACATTGCCAAAAAATCTTTACTGGCCCATGCCATGGTAAAAGGAAAAAGATAGATAAAAACTACAAAGCATTCAGAAATTCATAAATGTAGGGTCACTAAACCTGTCCCTGGAAGATGGGAGAAGGGAGAATAAAAAGAACAGATTCTTACTTCTCCAATTCAGTGTAGTTCACTTTTTGCAGCTTTCTTCTCTTACGTCCTGCTGCGATTCCTTTTCCAGAAGATTTCAACAAGTCCTGAAGAAGAAATAGAAGTTACAAATACAGTAAAAACCTGCTTTAGTGGCAATCTGTTTAGAAGAAAAAAAAGAAGCTTATAATGCAAGTTTATTTTTGGTTTCATTTCCATTTAATGGTGTTTCGCTGTAAAATGTGCCAACAGATTTTCGACTTCCAAAAAGATATTAAATGAACTTTTCATAAATGAGAACATGAATTACAACAATACATATACCAAACCCTAGTCCAAAAAAAAAGGAAAGAAGAAATATATGTACTGCTATGTCAGGCAACACCCAGCAGCATTTTAGATATATCAAAAGGCAATTTTCAATGCCTTTAAAAACAAGGAAATTATTTCATTACTTTAAAATCAGTACACAGTTTGCCAAAACACATGCTATCCATATATTGAGTGTGTACAGTGCATGCAGTAGGTTCACATCTACTCAAGATCTTTAATACGTTTCAACATGTAACTGACCAGTTTACTAATCTCTCAAGATTTTACTAGTAGATACATTAGCTTCTTTCAAATAAATTACCTCTTAACATCCTCAAAAGGTTGGAAAACTGGTTCGTGATGATTTGGAAACTTGCCAGAGGTTGCCCATATATAGCAACATGCAAACTGAATTCCTGCTTTAGATGTGACAGATGAAATGTATGCATTGAATAGCCAAGGCAAGCTGATTAATAGGGGCAAAATCATACAAGTACATGTGTACATTAATTTGAAATGTGAGTAAATTAACCTTGATCGAAGAAAATTCTCTTCAAACAAATGTAGAAATAAAAGAAACCCCCCTATCTAAATAGACAACGCAAAGCCAAAGTAAAGAATACAATACAATGTAGATTGACGTCACTAACCTTGCACATGTTGCTGAAGCTTGCCACAGATACAACAGTCGTAGTGTCATCAGGAGGGGTACTGGTGCTGGTTGTGGAGGCTGTTTCCATGATCTCTTCTGACTCTGTTTCTTCAATCTGAGAACCAAAGTGTGTCCTGCCATCCTTGGACACCTTGGACTTTGCTGTTGCCTTGTCTGTCCTATGGTGTTCGGCAGTCACTGCCTTGGATGCAGACGTTCCAGGCTGTACCTCTTCCTTTTCTAAGCTTTCCTTCATGCTTTCGTTCCTGTTTCGTCTTTGGTGAGGAATGGTATCCGTCAGTAGTGGTCTTTGGTGTCACTGTGGTGCTTTCTTGTACTTCTGTCCTTCTGGATCTGTTCGGCTCCAACTTTCTTATTCTTCTTTCTTGATGGTGAGAGATCTTCCATGTCATGATCATAATCATACATGTTTTCATCATCAGACTGATCCAATCTGCATGCTTGTGCTTTGATGGCCCTTCCCTCTCTAATGACTGGACCTTGGTTGATGCATGAGTATCAGCGAACTGGTTTCCTGGGGTCGAAGAAAGTGACAATCTCTTGCCAGTTTACTTGCACTTTCAGCTGTGTCTGCTACTTCTTCTCGATAGAACCTCTTTCTTTGAGTCTTCACTGTCTGGCCCGCGCAATTTCCCTCATCTTGTTCAGTTTCGCATTCATCAGCTACGTTGCGTTTTAGAGCAGCAACCATCTTACTCTTCTCGAGATGCTGTTTTCTGCACGGCGCAATACATCCCTGTCTATTTCGAAATCGTTCAGAGGTGTGGGCGTTTTCTTCTCTTTGACTCTATCCTTCTTTGAAGAATGCTTCTCTGTGCTAGCTGACCCTCTATTACCCAGGATACTGTCAATGTGTGCAGACACCATATCATCCACACTCATCTCTCCTTCAGTAAGGCTTTCATCACCTGCAATAGACTTCCTGGAGGACTTCTTGGAGGATTTTGTAGAACGCTTGTCTTCGACTCGTTGGTGTTCTTGTTTTCCTCAATGTGCCAGAAGGTACTTTTTCTTCGGCTTCTGATGTCCTTGTTCTTCTGCTGGTTTGGCATTGGACTTGAGCTTGAAACTTATGTGTTTGGCCTCTGCAGAGCTCCGCCTGCTGTGATGACTAGTGCTTTCTTCAGCATCCTCTACATACTCCTTCTCTGCATGTTGTGCTTCTTTGTCTTCAGGTCCATCTTGAGTAAAGCCCTTTCTCGTTGAGGATTTTCCCCTCCATGGGAAGGATGCTTGAGGATATTCTTGTCACTTCTGTGCTTGGGGAGGCTCTTCATGACCGACTTCACAAAGGATGAGATATCTGTGTCCTTGTATGCTTCAGTGACATTGGCTACATCTCTTGCAACCTCAATATCAGGGTGCCTCTTCCTGGTCTTGCATTCTGGTGGCAATTCTGCACTTGCCTTTGTTTCCCTCTGAATGCGCTGTATATAAGCATCGTCACTATCCAACTTTCCTTCATCCTTTTCTGGAAGACTGACGAGGTTCTCCTTCATAATAGATCATCAACTTCGCCATCAAAAGGCTCTACTGCACCGTCAACCTCAGATAATGTCTTTGGTACCTTGGTGGAATGCTGTCTCTTAACTTTATCCATGCTCTGAATCTTAACGGACCCCTTGTTCTTGAGACCAAATGTGATACTGTGAGTGGTAAATTCATCTTGCTGCTGTCTTCAACTGCAAAGTCATGATCCGTCATTGGTGCGATTTGTTATTTCTTTCCTTCTAAGATCCACCATGCTTTCTAGCTCGTCCTTTTCAGCTTTTGAGTTATCTGCATCACCTGCACCATCCTTCATAGGGTTTTTCGGGTGAGGATGGGTAGACTAGAGACTGTAGAGCATCATCAAAGGAAGGGGTCTTTCTCCTGTTGATTCAGTGAGGTAGAATCCGCCTGAGCAGTCTGTGGCTTGGACTTGCTCTTGATGACCATGAGCTCAGAGGTGCTGTCAGATCTGCAGAAAATGTGGGAGACTGAAGTTGCTTTGCTGGAAGGTAAAAGAAAGACAAAACGTAAAAAGCTATTGATGTACAGTGCATTGCATATGATTATTCTTGACTATTCTTGGCTCACACCACACTTACTACCAAGTAATATGAAAATTTCCAATGAATTAAATATGAATGATTGTTTAAATGAAACACAAAGACTTTCAAAGAAAATCAATCAAATAATTGTAAGCAGCCAGTGGACCATAGAATTCCTTTCCCAGGGACATGATAATGCCAAACGTTTGCACTTCAGGCGTGTATGGTGTACATAATATAAAGCGTTTATTAGTGCAGGTCGTATCAAAATTGCAAAAATGCAGACCCTCTGTGGAAATGCAAATGCAGCAATATAGATGCAGCACATTCTTAAGTTTTTGAACCAGAAAATGGAAACTAATAACCAAGTTAACAATATGCAGTAAGCCTTTGGTCAATCAAATTGTAAAATCATACATAAAAACTACATAAAAACGGTTTATAATGCATAAATTTATTGGTATGAGTAGAAATGTAGTTGTAGTATTATCACATTACGTAAATGCTGTACATACCTGCTTTGGCCCCACAGCACATACTCAATGTCCCTTCTTCCGTGATGTCACTTAGCATAGGACTTGGAAATCGGCCACTGTGAACAAATCAAATTTTTAGATAAATTAAATTTAATCTAATACAACTCCATTGTGTATCATATCTGGGGTGACAAAAATATGAGTATTAATGCCGAAGTCTAGTGTTTACAAGAGCAAGGAATTCTTTGAGGTGATGACAGATGATAGATAGATAACAGACGCATGCAATGGTTAACCAAAGCCAGTGTAAATCATATTGTAATCTTAGTTTATAATGAATATTGTTTCTGTTCATCTGCCACAAAGCACGTCGTTGAATGTGCTACCCTGCGAACAAAGCAAATGAAGACTAACTGGATCAAATTTTACATCAATAGATTTACATCATAAATAAGGGGGGGGATATATAAGTGCTAAATTAATTTGTAAGTGATATTAAAAGAATTAGAATGAGCAATACCTTCTCTCTAAAGAAGCTTCTGTTTGGTTGAGAAGTCAGGTAATAATCTCCTCTTTCCCTTGCAAAGAGGAGCATCTCTCTTCAGGAGCCGAGCTTGACACAGTACTCTGTAGTAATAAGGTAATAACAAAGTATTTTAGAAGAGAATATTGTATGAAAATAAAAGATACTTTACAAATTTCTATTAAATTTCAAAACAATTTGAAACTCATTAACAACAAATGTAGGATATCTTGATTTATCCAAGACAAAGCAGGGTCATGAAGTGGTCATTTATTGCCAGGTCAAGAACTATGTAACAAAAGGGTGATTCCATGGGTTGGGGCAATTTTTGTGACATACCCACAACTCCAAATCCAATTATTTCCAATAATGGCATGAGCAAAAAAATGGGGTCCCATCCAGTATTTCTCAAAGACTATGGCATATGCAATATGACTCATGAAAATTTCTTGTCTATGTAAAAACAATATGAGTCCATAGTATGGTGGTAGATTTTTTGTATGCCTGTTGCTTCAAATCCATAAAAGATTTCCAATTTTAATGTCTATTACTGAGAAAAGAGAGCAATTTTTCATTGACAGCTCAAAACCTATCCACATCTGAATTGATCTTCATGGTTAACTGCAAAAGTTGAATACCTCCGTTACATGGACATTGCATGAAAAATTTGCCCCAACCCCATGGAATGACCCATAAACAAGCTTGGGTTGTTACATGTAAATGTAATATGTATATGCATATAAGTGTTTTGAAAGATTAAAAAGAAAACGGCTATAGTAAACTGGTCTTTTACATGTAGAAACATATTGAAGATCTAAATAGATGTGAAAATACTGCATGTAGGTATGAAGTATAAATAATGCGTACTTGACAATGGCATAAGTGTAACAGTGTAAATGCATATTTTATGTATTTTACATGGCTTATATTTAAAAATTCAAACTGACATATGTAAACATGTAAAAAAGAAAATTGAGAGGTAACATACCTGCATTTCAGCTGCTAGTGCCTGTGCAGCAGCCCTCTCGTCAATCTGCAGCATGGAGATGTCAAATTCTCTTCATCTCATGTGGTTCAGGGTTGTACATTGGCTCATGAGAAGTCATCTCCCTCTCTGCATGCCATTGACCCTACGGGTAGGTTTACCCTTCGCTGTCATTGCAGGAGCTACAAAGTCCTGAGAGAGATTGTCCTCGATCATGAGCGTCCGGTGATCTCGTTCTGCCCTGTTGGATGCACCCTTTGCTTTTATGGTGTATCTTTCATCTTTATCTTAGCTTGCTATTTCCTCTTTTTGTAGATTCAAGGTTTCATGCTCCTCTTTTTCTTCCATTTCTTGGTGGCAAGGTGCTTCTCTTCTGAGGCTGTACTAAGATCTTCTCTTGGTGTCTGCAAGTGGGTCAGATCCCGAGTCATTCCCTCGCTTGGGCTTCTTCCCCTTCCTCTCGTCTTCTCTCTCATTCTTATCATCGTCTCAGGGGTGTTTATTAATAATGATTCATCCGAGTACAGCTTGAATCTCTTTCCACGCTTTTCTTTGTCCTTAGGTTGCAAATGGCAGACAAGAAGTTGGGTCCTCAACTTGCTTCTGAGAGGCCTTGGAGCTTCGTGTTATCTTCTTGAACCCACACTAGGTGGTGATTAGTAGGTGCCTTACGACCTTTCTTTCTTCCTTTGATTTGTGTGCATCCTGGCTTACCTTCATTGTCTTCTATGTCGAGATATTGAGACTGGTTTCTGGTATTTTGCTGATATCCTGGACAGCTGTTTTGATGGACTTGCCTCAAGGGATCATGTCTTCTATATCTCTTAGACCGACAAGAATCCACATAGCCTTTCTCCATCTTTTCTGGATTGTCGCTTCCTGAACATTCCTTCTCTTTGATCACTTCTGAAGAGGAGCTGGTCTCTTTGTGATCTTCCACGCCTTTCTTGCCCCTTTCCACTCTTACCCTTTTTCGTCTTCTTAGGCACTCTCCTTGTTGCTGCTTTGCTAGCAAGGCAGCTATGGAACGTCCTCAGAGTCAGGCACGGACTAGGGTCTTCTCCATCTGTATCTCTGTGACCAACAGGTTTACCCTTCTGACTTCTTAGGCACTGCTCCTTGGTGGTGCTTTTTAGTGAGTCGACAATAGGATGTCCTGCGAGTCAGGCACCAAACGAAGGTCTTCCCCATCTGCCTCTTCATGCCCTACAGTGTCTCACAGACGATGGTATCTTGGTAACAGACACCTTAGCAGGAGTTGTAGACATTGCTTATTAGGTCGCTCTAAATCATTTTCGTTCCTGAGGTACTGGGTTTGTCAGCTACTGTTATTTGAAGTGGTGTCTTCACTTCTTTGTGCTTCCATTGGTCCAGTTGTGTTCGCGCTGTGTAAAACCTGTAGATCATGAGTACATGCAATTTTCAGTTTAGCAGAAGATATGACCACCCCCTTTTTAATAGAAAAAGTGCGCTTGTTTCTTCAGAAAGCAGAATTCCATTGCTATTCTACAAATACCCTTTAGGACAAGAAAGGTGCAGATTTATTAATCATACAAATGTTTGAAGGCTTCAGAAGTACAATTTCTTCTTTTTTTTCCATTTGAATATAAAACATTACTAAGACTTAGAAATAATTTCGGGTTCTTTAAACAACTTACTTTTCAAAATTTTATACTTTTTTTAGACCTTGTGACATCTGATGATCGACTTCTTAATTCAAAATCTTATCATATCACATACTGTTTTGTTGCATATCATATACAGAAATCTAAATGTTTTGGGGCCAATTTTGGTCAACCTCAATTTGATTGTTTCTCAAATTAATATGCAGTGACAAAAAGCAGGACAGATAGATGCACTGGTGGATTTTTAACCCTTAAACTTACTGCCAACTGAGGCATTAAACATTTTATAATCTTCATTAGGTCTATGAAATAAATATCTATAGAATTTTTTTGTTTGGTTTTCTATCATTTGTAAAGTTCAGTGCAATAGTTCATAAAGAATGCCAAGTGCATACAAGCATTCTTGAACAATGAAACATTAATTAGTACCATGCCCTGCTTTCTAATCTGCCCCGATTTCTGGAAGAATGTAGCCTTTTCCTCAAAGAATCTTTATTGGGAAACTGAATTTAATGCAGGTGCAGACCATAACATTAAGTCTAAAAATGGCTTTTATGTTTCTCAACTATAATTGAACTGTGATCAGAGCAGAAAGTACTGGTACATTTGCTTTCAAATGTTGTATCAGAAGAGAGAGCTTTTGACAGCTAATGTTGAAACATTTATGAGACCTGCCGGCACAAAACCACAATAAGCCACCTGAATTTATTTGTTTGGTTTTTGTGTGTACTTTTTAACCTATAGATTCATAGTTTTCTGATGATATCAAATACTTGTACTGCTATTCTACACAGAAAATCTGTTTCTCCCGCCATTTTTTGTTATTCTCTTTGCAAATTAATGGTGGTTTTGTAACATCATGTCACATATAAAAACCAAGGACATGTCCACTGATGTACATGTACTACACATACCAGCCAAAAATTTTCAGAGGTGCTCAGCGACTTTTGCCCAAATATCATATTGTCCACTCTCTAAACACTGCAAAACGCAAAATGCAAGACTAATTCCATCTGACTGTCCCGAAGAACAAAATCTAGCTACGTCATATTAGTCATGTGTGACAAATGAAGCAAAATATATGAATACAGACTACTTCACCATACAATGTACCAGTACTTGTATTTTGAACAAGTGAAGAAATGAAAGGGGGAAAAAAAATATGGCCGAAGTCCAACTTTTGGCCAAAATGAGTTAAACATTGGAAATTCTTGCTTACACATGTGCCCATCTTATTCCAATAAGAAGTGCTGGAAATAAATGGCCATACCTTGATTAGGTGTTTTGTTCTGTGGAGCCTTATCCAGGGAAGATGCAAAAGACGATGTGGTAGAATGGAAGGATGTCCTGGTAGGCGTTGTCATGGGAACAAGAGGTATTGATATCTTGCGTCTGACTGGGGTGGCTTTAGCTTCATTAGCATGCAGACCCTAAAAATTGATATTGAATAAAAGTTTCATGTTTAAATCATGGTGGTGGAAAATACAGTAATCATAAGAAAAATAATAATGATTGACATATGAAATAGCAGGGTTCCCAGCACTTCACGAAAACAAAATTCCCTGAGTTTTCCCTGATTTTTCCCTGATGAAATCTCAAAATTCCCTGATAATTATTCAAACCCATTTCGAATTTTGCGGGTTTTTTATGGTTTTTTTTTCGCAGTGAACAATTCGCAGTATAAAACATAGATCTGCCTAACTACCGTACTTTTTATTTTGGGGCCAATCAAAATTCCCTAACTTTTCCCTGACTGGAAAAAAGAAAAATAATTTTCCCTGATTTCCCTAATGGGCTGGGAACCCTGAATAGTAGAATGGTAGTACTGGTAGTAGTAAAGATGATACTGGATATCATAATGTTGACTTTGCTATTCTGCTGAAGGCGCTCCAATATAACCCTTGATTCAATCATGTACTTGTAATTTACTTAAGTATTACAACATAACCCTTATATTGTAATATTCTATATTGTAATTGTCATACAACATAATATACATTCAGCCATTTTCTACTTTCTACTATAAAGTCACACTTAACTCTTTGTGAAACCTGCCCCAGGGGGGTGTTTATCCACGTCATTCAGAAAGTTACAAATGTCTAAAGTAACGAATATCATTTAGCAAAAGGACAGTTTATTGGTTGTTCATTAAGTCCTTTGTAACGACTTGGTAAAACACGTACAGCCTTGGGCTTCAAACAAAAACTGACCAGTCAAAGAAATTATTGTTAAAGATAGTAAGTATGGTATGATTTTCTTCTTTTTTAATTTTTTTTATTCTTCTTCTTTTTTTTTTGGGGGGGGGGGGGGAACGGGGTTACATTTCTCATACATGCCATCATTGTGAGTCCAAATATAGGGACAAAATGGTAAGAAAATGTTAAAAATAGGGACAAAGGGTTGTCAGACGCATTAAATGCTGTTTCTTTTCCCCCAAATGTGGACTTTCCCTACTAAATAGGGACAGTTGGCAAGTAAGCATTTCTTACCCCAGACTGCCTGGAAGCCTTCTCGGCCTGCACCTCAGGACCGACTGCACCTTCCACATAACCATCATTGAAGGACTGTGGCATATTACTTAATCCCCAGCTGGTGTTTCTAGCACGGTTCACCAACACATTAATCTTACTCACTGAGCTTCTACGAGACGATGGTGTCTAAAGTACAAATGAAAGAATGAACAAAGAAAAGGAGAAAAATATAATGAATACATGCCAAACTAAATTTCCGCATGTGAAAGAAAAGCATACAGGAAAAATAAGTGCAGAAATCTAACCAAGTTCTAAAGGAGGATGATGTCTGTACATTCAATAAAATGAAATTATGGATAAAGAAAATGGAAAAGATGTAACAAATATAACAAATGATTACATTCCAAATTAAATTTCTATGAGTGAAAGGGAAGGGGAAAACATAGAAAAGACAAGTACTGTAAAATGAGCCTCTCCCGAGAGGGCGGTGCCAAGAATTAATAAGTCCCTGGGGTTTATATCCACTGGTCTAACAGCAGTTGGCCAATTCTCAGATTGTCTAATTCCATAATGGCTAATCATATTTGGTCTACTAACAATTTGGTCTTAATTACAACTTGGTCTAATACATGCTTGGTCTAATTCTTACATGGTCTAATTGCCAATTCGTCCAAATAACTTTTGGTCTAGTTGCTTTCTCGTCTAATTCCCAAATGAATTATGGTCTATAACCCATTTCTTACAAGAATTCACCACGTGGTGTTAGACCGAGTGGAAAGTAGACGAAATGGACATTAGATGAAAGGGAAATTAGACAAAATGGTAAATAGGAAAAGTGGCAAATTTGACCACGGGGTAATTAGCCAAACTGGTTGTACATGTAGACAAAATGGAATTAGACAAGGTGGGATGAGACCAAACCGGCATTAGTCAAAGTGGGTTTTGACCAAATGACAATTTAATGTCCCTGGAGATAACCCTGGACATATGGTAAAGTAATGGTGAAAAAAAAAGGGAAAATTCCCAAGTTAAAACCATACGGCAGGGCTTATTTCTCCTTACATAATAGATTCAACACAGGTACCAGCACTAATACTGCTTAAGGGTTTCACCAGTAAATGATAAACTATCATACCCATTAAAGGTCACTTAGCTAATCTAAGATTATTATTATTTGCACTATTCATAAATACAGCACCTTGAAATTATTCTTTATTAGGGACTAAAAGAAAAAACATATTCCAAATATAGTTGGTTCATAAAGGCAAGTGCATTATCTTTTATTGTTTATCTAGAAAGAAACTTGACATTATGTTGAACTTCTCAGATGAAGAAAATATAAACAGGTTGGTTTCTGGAACATTTATTTGTTCTATATGCACTCTTCATTCTTATGACAACAAATGAGCAAATACTTGAATCCATGGATGGGTAATAAGTTCCTTGTCCCAATCCCTATTAAAGTCGAGGTTGACTTTAGTTGGGGGAACATTGCTTTTTAACAAAATTCCTGTAAATGAATGTCTTTCTTCATTTATTATTTTAAGTAGGGTGGCACCATCACTGTTTTTTCATGAATGCCAACACAGACTTTACCTAAATGTATATATGTAACATTTACTCTGTTGAAAATTGCTCTGCATTCAATTCCTGATTAATTTCAGTCCTTCACTATTAATCCTTTAGCACCTAGAGACTGAGTTAAAAACGTCAGCTTACTCCCTGATGATAGAAAGTATTTGGCTGTATGTATCATTGTGTTTCAATGAGGAATTCTTGAATTTCCCCCTTTTTTTGTGCAGAATCCTACGGGACATACTGCGCAGGTAACTGCACAACAAATATGGGCATTTTGTGTTGGCTCAGTGGATAGAGTGTCCGCCTCATAATCGGGAGGTCATGGGTTCGAGCACCTGCTGCGTCATACCAAAAGACGTTAAAAAATGGTAGTTGCTGCTTCCCTGTTTAGCGTTCAACAAGAGGGGGATAGAGCAATGTCCTTTTGGCGCTGCTCAGCGGCTGCCGGGCCCACGAGAAAAGGGGCAAAATAAATATCCGTTTCGGACAATAAAATTTGGAGCATTTTCATTTTTTATTTTTTTTTTCATTTTTGACGAAGTATTCTGGATGCTGTATTACCATAAAGTGCAAAAAACGGACTGCAGTTAGGAGCGGTTTAGTGAGTAACCTGAGGGGTGGTCTCAGGGGGTTTAGGTGATAAAGGGTTAACACTATCCTAATCCTAATCCCTCATCTTAGATGAAATAAAGCTTGAACCAATTTTCGCCAGAGCATTCTTCAGCTCCCCATGTACACATGTTGCGAAAAAAATACTTTACAATCAATATTCTCATAAAATTGAGAATAACCTTTGGTGCACAGTGTTTAACACGTCAAATCTTTGAAACTTTTTTTCCTGAATTTGAAAAATAGTTACACATTTTCTGATATACCACGTTACCACTACAAAAACTTTAGAGTACAATTACCCCTAATATTCAGAAGTTAAGCCAAAGCATATTATCTTACCTTCTCTTGACCATTAATAAAAAGGTAATACATGTACTTTTCTGAGAATGCAGTGGATCAAGTAGAACTGCACTGCAGCAGTTCAAAAATTAATAACTTTTTATCAAATAATCCTAATGGTGTCCATAAAAAACTTCAGAACCACCCTTGCCCTCCATGAATGACCCCTGGAACATAAACCTACTTCATATTTCTTTTATTTTCTTAACAAAGTGCATGACCCATGAGTTTACTATCAGACATAGAAAACCAGTTTTATTTCAAAGCAGCTCAAAAGGTAATAAACATTTATTGAATAATCTTAATGTTGTCAATAAACATTTCAGGACCGCCCACCACCTTCCCTAGCTATTAACCCCTGTAAAATAAACCTGATTATGTCTTCTTCTTTTTCAGAGAAAATGCATGAGTCTTGAAAGGTCACAAAAAGTATACTTACCTCTAAAGGGGCAGCATTCTTCTCTAGACCAATAGAAATAGCCAGCGCATCTACCAGGTCCGTCCCGGGCTCAAATGTGATGGTAGCTGTACGGCTCTCACTGCCAGTGAAAGCCAGGATTGATGAGGCTGGCTCCGTTAGGGTCATGATAAGGACAATGCACCCTTTTTGGTCTTCTGCGTATGGAATGTTGTTTAACCCTATTCAGACTGGGGGGGGGTCAATTTGACCCCCCCCTGTACGAAATCTGCGACTGCCGCGCAACCGCTGCGAATCGCAACCCGGCGTTAACTTTTCTTTCAAGTAGTCTCGCAATTTTTGAACAACCAAGTTCGAAAAATTGCGGATAACTCCTTGTCGCGTTACGCCAACATTATAATCGCATGTCAGCCTAAATTGAACGAAATCTTCATTTGCATGCGTTTATGGTTAAAATATGCTTTTTTCTAAATCATTTATAACACTCACTGATAATTGTGGCTCTAAGTGCCTTTTATTGATTAAATTTGTCTTTATTATGATCAAAATAATTTCTCAAGCATAAAAATTACAAAACAAAGAAATACATAAGAATAAAACAATAGAATACATAAGAAATTCAAAACAATAGATACAAAAGAATTAATTTTGAAATTCTGAATTTTCTATTCAATACTGTTGTCTTGCTACTCAGCAACTTTTAAAACAAATTTGGGCTTCATAACTATATTTATTAATGAAATATAACGATTTCCATAAAAAGCATCTAATTTGCAATAATGAGTAGCATCAAATTATGGCATTAAATTATAATTCGTAGAATTTTTTTTCAAAAAAAAAAAAACAATACCCACGACACCCTTTACATGATGCAGCGACGTTCGCGTGCAAAATTCGCCGCGAGCTGGACTATCGCGGCCGAGATCTCAGGGGGGTCAAATTGACCCCCCCAGTCAAATCCTCTTGACAATGCCAGTCTATAGGGTTAAGACTTTATGGACTTAGAAAATGAATTGGAGATGTTATACCACTTGACTGAGGGCTAAAAGAAGTTGTGTAGTTTGATCCTCGGCACAATACTAAGAATTGCACTTTAAGAGGAAACATTACTGAATATAATGCAGTCATTGCATTGCCAGATACTTGAAATTTAATTTGCAAAGTGCAAAAACAAATGAGAAATAGTTATTTCTTTTATCTTATCTGCACAAACCACTTCTTTAAATTGATTATCACCTATAATAGCTGTTTTATGAAAAGCACTTTAAAACTCAAAGTTGGCCATGTGTGTTAAACTGGGCCCCCATATAGTGGTTGCCGTTACATTTGCGCGACAAGACACATGAACATAATGATATAAAATTTTAAATCATGTGCCATAGTTATATTTGGTACTATGTGAAGGAATATATCTGCCAATAACTTAATATTAAAGAATACCATTGTGCACTCATTTACAAGTATTAGGCAATTAATTAACTTGAAGTAGCCATTTTTGCACGGTGGTGGAGGAGGAGGAGCAATGAGGAGGAGGAGCATAAATTTCTGCTGCATTAATAAATCAGGTTTTAACATCATAAAATCTAACATAAGACAGTTAAATTGGAATATTATATCTATCTATTAGTAACAGAGTGTAAAATATGAAATTAGAATACTAATTAGCTAATTAAGTTAATCAATTTAATTAATTAATGTAAAATCAGTAAAATAATATGATTTAACTTGTCTAGATTGTGGTCGTTCAGGTATTTCCTCGCATTCACAAACAGTGAAGTAAATAATATTAGTTGCATAGGACATGGTTTACTTATTCTGTCCTACATGTTTTAATTGTATTCTCACTACCATTTACCTATGCTTTGTTTACACAAAACAAAAAGATGTAATATAATTGATTGATTAATTGATGAGGCACAGCAAATCCAACCACCGGAAAACCCCACCATCTTGACATTCTCAACTCCATAAAGGCTTGTCTACCTAATGAAGTGAGGATATGATGATGAATGATGGCTCTTTACCACATGTATGATTCAGTATTGCATAACATCTGTGCCATAAAAGTTATTCATGGGTGATTATTACAATTCAAACTACATTTTACAATTGAACATCAACGCTGCATTGGCTTGATGTGCTTTATCCTCACCAGATAGATCACTCAGAGATACCTTGCACGTGTTGGTTGACATGTCTCAACTGAACCAGATTAAATTAATTGTTTTATAAGCACTGTAGATATATTTTATTGTAGTAAGTATTTGCAAACATATTATCTGTAACACTGTATAACTTCAAATAGGTTATAAGAAAAACTTTGTCAGTATTTTGAAAGTAATCATGCATTACTCATTGTAACGACATATTTACCCAAATTTTCTATCAGAAATTTTCGCTGAAAAGATGACGCGCGCAAAAATTACTTTAAAAAGCTTACCCCTAACCATATTATACATTGTTTGAAAGGTCTGACTTTGAGGAGTTCAATATGCATTCTTTTTTGTGTAGGGTGAAATTTTGTTTCCATGGAACCTTTTCTGGAAGTACTTTTTTCAACCAGTTTTTCGACATATTTGCTCTGTAACTCCTTATGACTTCCCCTAATCCCTTTTCTATAGTATTTTTGGATTCTCAGACAATTCTCTTTCAGAAATGTATACTTTTATAGTATAAGATGTCAATGTATAAAATATTCGATTGAATAAACGGTACAATTCCTTGGAAAACTTGGGTTGTAACAGAAAAGGCCCACCTCATATACGCATGGCCAGTTGCAAAGATTCATGTATGAGCTAGATGTTAGGGAGTGAAACAATACTCTTGGTACCAAATTGCTTAAAAAAAAAAAAACAAATTTCAGACATGCGACAAAACATCCATACTCGTACGGATTAATCAGACTCTACTGGAAAAGAACAAAAACAAACACATTCAATAAACTTACCATTAACAATATACTCCTTGACTTTGTCTTTGGAGAAGGTCACAGTCTCCCACAAATCACCTTCCTACAGACAAGAACAGATGATTTATATTTTATCAAAATGCTCCAAACCACAAAATATCATGAAATGTAGAAGTTATTAAGTTACAATTTATAACTTAGGCTGTTGAGGAAGAAAACAAAGATACTAGCTATAGCTCAAGTTTGTTTGGGCTTAGTATCATTATGGCTTAGTTTTGAATATAATTTTACTTCCAGTCTTTTGTTAAAAAACATTAATGAATGACCTTTCACTGAATGTTTAGACCAAAATGTAGATAACAACTCTTTTTGAAAAAACACATACAGAGATGCCAACATTTATAACATTGTAGTATTTTGGGGCTAAAACCAAACAAGGATTTGGAGGGGAGGGATGGGGGAGATGACAGTATTTTCAAATTTCTGCAATAGAAATGATAATGATGAGAGGTAAAATAATTTTTAAGGTAAAAAAAAATAATTGGTCCATAAAACCTACAATATTCCTTACTTCAATCAATTTCCTTTTTAATATTTAATTTCATACACTTTGATTATACTGTAGATGAAGGCAATTTTTCTTAATATAAATACTGTTTCTGTAATTGAACCAAATAAAAAACAATACAGAGATGCCTCTCAGCACCATTCATTTATCCTGAAATCTGCAAAAAAAAATCCTGTGGGCGAAAAAATGCTAAACAAAAAAGAGAGGGAGGACTGAAATTAGATAAAAATTAAGACATTTGGTGTAACAAATTTCCTGATAAGTGACATCTCTGATAGTACATGTACATGTATTTTACCTCTTCAGTAGCTGTGTCTTCATCAGCGACATACATGGTGATACACTGACTAACCGCATTGAAGTCCACCCAAAAGTCACTCAGCTTATCTTCGCTAGGGTTCCTCAACTGCATTTATTATTAAAACAAATGGAATTTCCAATGTCAGTCAATATTGCACTAAACTTAAGTGACTTTGTTACAATACAGTACATACTACTACAGTCAACTCAAGTTATAACATATCTTCTATACTTACAATGTTCCTTCCGTAAGCCTCATTGTTCTGGTTTCCGCTCTTGCAATATGTCACTTCTCTCCATCCCTAAACTTGAGACCAGACGTAATGGGGAGCTCCCCAAGTCCAGTTTCAAACATGTGCAGAGTATAAAAAGAGTAGATGTGCCTATGTTTTCAGTACAAATGAGTTCAAATGTTTTACAACAACTCTGTTTTTGTAAATAAAAATATTTTAATTAATTCAAGAAATGATAAAAGAATTGAAATCTAAAAAAATCATATATTTGGGAGAGCCAACTCACCTCATAGTCTCCCATAAAAGCATTGTTGCAGGAGAAAGAATAGACCCTGAAAAATCAAAAGATATAAAAGAAATGATATTAAAGGTCTTTTTTTTTTTTCTCAGTTGGAGACTGATCAGTCGCGGCTGTTGTGACGACCGTAAAGATAAAAAATGCTTGAGCTCTAATCGTCTCTGCGGTTTGAAAGCTAACTTACGTGCATTTTTTTGCACTCCTGTGGTCGTTCCCCCTTTTCTATTTTCGCTATACTTGAGATTGTGAACTATTTTTTAAAGACACTTCTCTTTTCAGTTTCAAAACACAACAGTTTGAGATAGCTTGATGTTTCATAATAATTTCTTTTTATAATACAGATGATATACATTCTCACTGCATCATGTAAAAATGTGAGAATATGAGAATCTTCTGTGTATTGTTTCCTCAAATAAAATGGGACAAAATAATCAATATTTACTGATTTTGTTTTCTATTTTTTAGTATACCTTGTATATATTATCAAAAAGATTTTGATCCCATATGTTGTAGTCAGAACAAAAATGCTACTTCTAAGACAGCCTATAATGCACAATTAAATAAAAAGATTAAAGCAAATTATTCAATCTTACCCTCTATCGTGGCTTCTTTCATTCAGAAGGTTCAGGAAAGTCCGGCAGTCCTATTATATCAACATAAATATTGTCACTAACTCACTTGTATACAAAACTTTCTTTAAATACATAGCCCAAGAGTTTACAGGGTTAGGAGAGTTGAAACATGTGACTGGCTTTTTCATTAATTCATTTAGAAGTACTACAGAACAAAGATAACAGTTTTTGACCAAAACAATTCATGAAATGTAATGATATATTTTAATTAAGTTCATATTTTTTCTTTCAAATATAAGTTTATTACTTTTGAAGATAATACTGCAAAAACTTTAACCCCCATATTATCTTAATAATATTCATGCAGCCAGCAAGGCGCTGCTATTAAGTCTGATCCACACATAAAATTTGTCTTTATTATATGCGAGAATATTATCCAGAATAGCTTAAGCAATAATATTCATTATGCTGACCCATATTATCTTAATGATATATCCAGCGTGGTGAACAAAGGACATCTCATATTTTGAAAGATAGGTCATAAAAGCAACCTGATTAAATTTATTTCCAGATAAATCTTACAGAATCAAATTGCTGGTCCTCGATGGCTAAGAAAGCTGCACTAATGACCTCTGATGGAAACCATGAAGGTGACCTTCTCCTTCGTTCACTTTTCGTTACCATCCTTGCTAAGGATTCAGTGACGGCTATCTGCATCTCAAAGTCCCCGGCTACTGGGAGTAACTCAGCTAGATGCTGCCTGTATTATGATAATAGTTATATTCAAAACAATAGTAATTTTTAAATACAATACTGTAAAACTAGAAACTTTCATTATAATTGGAGCTGACAGCCTATTTTGCAGCATGAAACTTTTGCAATTGCCAAACATAATACACTTATTGTACTGGCATTCAATGTATTGTGTTGACATAAACTTTCGCAGGCATTTTACTCACAAGAATCGAGCACTGAATTTCTGGTTTTACAGTACATGTAGTTTTCTGCCTTGAAAAATATAAGTTCTCTGTATAGGTTGTGTACATATTTGTAATTTAAAAAAAAAATGAGCTTGTCGGCCCTGTTTGATAATTAATCTTAAGAATTTTTTTAGGATCTTCACTATTAAATCTTTTTGGTTTAAAACTCATTCTTGTATCAAAAGGACAAATTAAGATACTGGACAATTGAAATAAATTAATTACATTATCACGAGATCTTAACCAAACTTTTCCCCACATTTAGAAAAATGAGTAATTCTTTGATAATTTCTTTGAAAGTTATATGTATTATTAGGAGTTGTATGGTGAGTATACACCTTTTGAGTTTTTTCTTACTATTCAAATAACATAATTATTGATAAATGATGTCTTACATGAGCTTTGCAAGGATAGGATCTTTGCTGACCCAGCCCAAATCATCATCTTCACATCCTTCCAGCAACAGGTTCAATGTCCTCTCCGCCTATGAATGAAAGATACCATTTTTAATCATTTACATAATTATAAGTACATGTATGTTTTAATAGAGTGGTTCTAATTATAGTTAATTTCCACTTGGTCTAAGCCCACTTTGACTATTGCCTGATTGGTCTAATCTTGTGGTAATTCCATATCGCCTACAAGCAGTTAGTCCAATTAACTCTTGGTCAAATTGACTTTTTGTTGAATTGCCACTTCGCCTAGATGCATTTACAATTTTGTCTAATACCATAAGGTCAATTTCTGTAACAAACTGGTAAAAAAAAAATGCAATTAGACCTAAAATTGAACCTAGTGAGAACTTGACCAAGTTTGTATCAGACCAAATTTTTAGCAGAACAATGGGTATAGCTCATGTAGTATCAGACAGTCAGAAAGGTAGATCAACTGTTGTTAGACCTAGAGGATATAAACCCAAATTATGTGCAAATTTTAATTCTAAAACAAATGCACGATTACTATCCTTCCATAGTAGCTATATGTAACAATTGTGAACATTCACTACACAATCGTAATAATTCATTTTCTCTTCAATGCTGGAGAATTTGAAGAACCACAATGGTATACTGTTGAATATTTTAAGTTTCCATGCGACATATGACTTTTCTTATCATTTCAAAAATGCAAACATAAAAAACTCCTTTAGGAGTTTAAAATAATAAGTTCAATGAATAGAACAAAGTACCATACCTGCACTTTATGGTGGTACTCATTAATTATTTAATGTGTGACCATTATTGATATTTAACAAACCACATATGGTACATGACATCAGGTTTATTCACCTTCAATTGAATAAAACAATATCCATGACTTATGATGGTACCAATTATCTGCAACCTTTAAAGCATATTTGTAACACATGATAAGAGGTATTGGTTTCAATAAATTACATAATTTCAACAAATAAAACAATATACATGTACGGTACTCTTGTAATTTAGGAAAGTGCCAAGTCCACATAAACATGTACATGTATATGCGACCACTACAATTCATGACGCAAGAAATGTACTCCTTTCAATTACATAATTCTAACAAATAAAACAATGTACATGGGCAATAATTAGTTACTTTATGTGTTTACCGGTAGTTCCTTTATGTGACCTTTACATATATAGTACTATGCATACATCATGCAACATGTAGGGTTCATTCACATAATTCCAACAAATAGTACAAAATTATGGTGGGACTAATGTGCTAAAACTGACCACATATTGTTTTGGGTTCATTGTACTACATGAATCTAACACATAAAACAAAGTTGGACAATGTAGTAAAACCTGTCTTTGAGGTAACCTGCCTATAGTGGTCATGTATATTGCCTCCCATTTGAAAGAAATGTGTTGCAGAACCTAGCTAGCTGCCTATAACTCATAAAGACAACCTGTCTACAGGAGTCATCTATTTTTGTGTCTTGGACAGGTCTGATTGTATAAACTTTGCATCAAAGCAGAAAAACAAATATATCAGATCATTGATTAAATATAATGTGAGGGATAAAACAATATAGATTTTTACGAACATGTACACATGTAGGTTAATGTAAAAATCTATTCAATATGAAAAATTTTCTGTAATGTTAAAAAAAATGTTAGCAATTTAAAATGTTAAATGCTTTTTTTTAAAATATCTGTGGAACACATACCGTCTGTTACCAAAGGGGGGAAAAGGTCCTGTTATGACTATGACTGGCAAAACAAAATAGAGTTGAAAACTATACCTCCATTCTTGTGTGGAAAACTATTTTGATGTTGAGGACAAGCTTTATTAATCTCGCACAAAAAGTCTCCAATGCCAATTTTCTTGCTGCTCCACTGTACTCGGCAACATCCTATGAAAAAAAAAAGATAAGGATCGGAACATTGGCAGAAAGTTAAATAAATCTAATTGATTTATAGTTTAACTTAAGTATTTCCTTCCAATAAGCACAATACAGGAGTCACCATTTTGTACCAAGTAAGGCCATATTAAAATATTAAAGGTGAGTAAAAAAGAGTTCAGAACAGTGTCATATATTGTACGTGCTAAGCATTGTGAAATAGTGAATAACAAAGCTAATTTTATCAATAAATGATAAATATTCTCACATTCAAGTGAGACCAAATTGATCCCCACTTATAATGATGTTCTCCTGAGCATTGGGTCATCAAAGTTACCACATGATTTCCATTTCAGAAAATTGGTCCAAAATTTGTGTTAGTATTCGCTATTACATGTACACACCCTTTTTCTAGATATGCAATACCAAGGGCATACTCACGTTAATGGTTTCAAATAGTACTTCCATCAAGTGATCTGCTTCCGGATTGGCTTCTTTCCCTATTTGGGAGATGTGTCTCCTGGTTCCTTCAAACACCAATGCTGCAATGAAAATATCACATTGTGAGATTAGAACAAACTTAAACCTTTAGTCCTCAACAAACAATCACCGCACTTCAACCGACTGTAATCGTGGAAATATTCGCGGTACATTAATTTTCACGGATTTCGCGCGAAGATTGGCAGGCGTGAATTAAAAAACCCGCAAATATATGAGCATGCTTTTTTATGCATGTATTGGGAGGGTTCAGTTGCGTGCTTATGAACATGCAGCGCTAAATCAAGAACCTATGAAAATTCTTTGAGGCTGCTCAGTGTGAAAAATTAATCGCGCAAAAATAACAGCAAATACAGTAGTCCTCAAACTACCTGTAACTGCCTCTCTGATTTTTCTCCCATAGCCCCTCAAACAACTCAAACCCTCCACCCAGTTTTCTGCTCAAACCGTCCGTAACCGCCCAGTTAAAGAAATCAGCAGAATAATCAATTTTCAAAAAGTTTCCCTTAATAGTTTCCACTCAAATATTTCAAAGAGCACACATAAAACATTGAAGATTCAGATAATAAAAAAATATTTTACCCCAAAATTTGAAATTTTTTCTATTATTTTGCTGATTTCCTCAATTTAAAGTGATCGTTCCTTGGTGACTTGTATCTCATTATGATATGATGAATCACAAAAATTTTAATCAAAATATCCAATTTAATCAAAACAACAGACTAGAAGCACTTTCCCTTTCTTACCAAATACCCACTCACTATGAAAATGTACAAGGCTTACTGAATATTGTTTCTTTCTTTTAGAAAGAATAAAAGAAATATACAAATGACAAAAATAAGCAAATACAAAATTCTAAACAAATGATTGTTAGTGACACATTATTTACCAAGCACTTCCATTAAACCGTTGTCCAAGAGGACAGAAAGGCCACCTGATTCTCCCTCCTGGGTAGAAGCTGCAATGTGTTTGATGACGGACACCATGATCTCCACCTGCCAGAACCTCAGGCAGGGCAGTTGCTACAAGAAACAAAAAAAGAAGTTTATATCCCATTATTAATCAGCAATCATCAGCAGTATTTACAGTGTATATGTGTTTGAGGACTGACACAATGATCTCAACCTACCAGAACCTCTGGCATGGCAGCTGCTATGAGAAACAGAGAAACTCCATTATCATAGCCTCCAAATCAGTAGTGGCAATGGTATAATGTCACTTTGATGGGATCTCAAATTTGGATGAATATCATTGGGCTACTATCTCCAGATAATTAGACAAATGGTACCCTGTCAAAATCTTATGTCAGCATATCATTATCAAAGGAAAGACAGTCCCACAGGTATAGTGTTTTGGCCCATGAGCATTTCAATTTTTTGATATTGTACACAGCCTTGTTGCCCTAGCAACAAGTCAAATGGTATACGGTTCTAGGGCAACTACCCCCTGGACAATTACCCCTGGACAAAATTTACTCCCTAACTCTACACCTACCCTTCACCCTATATTTTTGGGGGTACTTGTCCTGATATGGATATATATACATACTTCTTGTATGGTTGTGATGAGTTTCCTCATCATTTCCACACTGCATGTCTGTTCATGAGGTTGGCCTTGGCTGCCGGAGCCTTTCAGATCTTGCAGCGTATTCTCAATACGTTTGAAGTAGGAGAGACCATGTTGGTCGCACAGAACAGCTGCCTCCAGCTTGAAAGGAAGAGAAACATTTTTGATGAGTGAAAAAATTTTTATATCAATCTGGTCTATTTCGACACATGCACAGTACAAGTTGTGAATTCACAGATTATAGTTTCAGTTGCAGTAACCACACGTTGTAGCCAAATTTCATTGAATTTGTCGTTATCCACATGGTAATTAATCTCGTTTGCATGTCACATACATACAGTTACATATATAGTGAAAATTGTTACAACACATGTAGGACTACTTACCACTGTTTCAGCTTTGTACGAGGTAGTGCTAACTGGCATTATACCTGTTACGGAGTGCACTCTTTAAGTTGAGCAAAAGAGAGGTAGTCTTCTGGAAATGTTGCTTCAGAATCTGCATTATTGGAGAAAAACAATAAACTCTTTACCATACCAGAGAACTCGGCATAAACCTTCAATTTTAATGTTTTCAAAAAGATTGACAAAAGCGGTGAACCCCCAGTAGATCTATAGTCTAGAGCATTAATGTCAAAATACCCGTGTCATTTGCATCAGACCATACATTGCAGGGTACATCATTCAGATCTTTTTTTTCCAATCCAATTTTACTTGGACTCAAATTAAAAAATAATTGACAGTGTCAAGACCAAGTTTTGATTGAGAATCGAGATTTGAAAGCATGGATAAAATGAGAGAGTGCAAAGAATATTTGTGTTTCAAAAAAAGATTGGGCATATCTTCTTCAAAGCAGTGGGCCACTTTTAGAGTTTGGACAACTGGGCTACGTCCTGGTTAAACTTTCTTTTGTATTGTACATACGTATGTAGACCTACAACACCCACACCGTCACCCCATATAATATTACTTGTATCCTACTCAAACCCCCTTCCCTTTTTTTGGCTTTCCACTCAAGAGGCATATATTCTTACGTGCACACACAAACAAAGATCTAAGTTGGACGGGACAATGATGTGGGTGATTTAGTAGTTTCAAAGCCACGGCACTGCCATCTTCTTTTCACCACCCCCCCCCCCTCCGTCTCCGCGGCATCTAACTGTTACTCTCTATCTCTCTCTCTCTGTCTCACTCTGACTTTTTTTTTTTAATACTTAGTTTTTTCCTACTCCCAGTGACAGTGAGGCAGGCCGTAATAATTAATATTACTCAAAATGACAAATCAGGCAACCAACACAACAGTCTCAATCTAATCTCAATCTTACTTCAGTCACTCTCTCAGTCTCACTGACACTGAGTCACTCAGTGACTGATAATTAAAATATTGTAAAGTCTAAAGTAAGGATATCATTCACAGTCTGACTCAGTCTCATCCGGACTTCTCCCCAGACTTCTCTGTTCTCAAGTCCGAGTCGAGTTTGACTGTGACCAGTCACACACACACACATGACCAAGGCAAAATGGTGATTTTTACTGGACTATTTTTGAGACCTCACTCAGGCTCAGTCAGACTCAATCACAGTCACAACACACACGCACCATTGCAATGTCATTTTTTATAACTGTTAGGTCTAGGTGAGTTCTTGTTCTCTAATAATCCAGCGAAGAGTGCGATGTCACTGTCTCTGACTCTGCCGAAGCAAGACCCAGCACATATCCAGTTCCAGCGTCGCTCAATTGCAACCTCCGAAAATCTCACGGGTGTGCTCGGGGGGGGGGGACCTGGCGTGGCTTTGCCTCGGCCCGTCGCCCGGCCTGTCGATTCAAGTTTAAATATATATGCTAAAAAGCAAAATCAATGCAACATACAACATTCAACTTCAGTAAGAAATCTTGGCAAGTCATACACCAATCAATACATTACACATTATTTCAAAATTACTCACCAAAATCGTGAATTTCAACAAACACCTGAAACATCAGACAGATTCATCGCCATCTTGATACAATCGTTTTAATTTTAGGTTGATCGATATCGATACGATCGGACGAGGGACATAAATTAATGCTGCTTTTTATCGAAATAAATACTGGGAAATGCAAGCAGTTATGAAATGTAATAAACATTTCATCATCATATTTCATTTCAAAGCCAATTCGACAGTAGCGTATCCGCATAAATTGGCTGAACACTAATTTGGTATTCATCAAACAAGCAATATACCCCCCTTAAATAATGGTATTGGTCCAAAACTTCTGTCCAATCAAGCGTGCGTAAGCTTTTCACACAAAATTTGCTGTATTTACAGCGCGATCGTCTGCAAACATTGCGATTTCGCTGAAAGGTGACCAAAAATAGGAGTTGGTGGGGGGGGGGGGAGGGAGGAGGGGGCTGAGAAAGGGAAAAGCAGGATAACCAATGTTTGTTAATTTCTTGTTCTTGATAATGTTCACTTTCACGTATATTGTATATTGAGAAATGGAAGTGCTGACTTTCTACACCAATTAGTGATGAAAATTGGCTATTTAGTATCAAAAGGACTGTATGACCATCCAGGAGTAATATAATACTTATTGTTTGCTATTTTTGCTGTGTGTTTTGGAGGTGGGGGTTCTTTTGGGCGAATTTGTATTTATTATT
The DNA here is from genome assembly GCA_940671915.1 of Paracentrotus lividus. Classification (NCBI taxonomy): domain Eukaryota; kingdom Metazoa; phylum Echinodermata; class Echinoidea; order Camarodonta; family Echinidae; genus Paracentrotus; species Paracentrotus lividus. The sequence continues at coordinate 27,585,263 of CALNVZ010003429.1, read as the reverse complement.
CTCTCTCTCTCTCTCTCTCTCTCTCTCTCTCTCTCTCACACACACACACACACACACACACACACGAAAGGAAATTATTTTTGATTAATTAATTCTGATGAAACGAATGCTGGAGCAAAATGATGTTGTTTTTTTTACTTCAATGTATTATCATAAACTCTTTGGCGCCAACATTAAATCTATTTTTTTGGAATCCCACTTTTAGTTTACCTCCATGGAAAATCTTCTAATTTACATAAAATCCGGGGGAGTGATGATGAAGTTAGTGATAGTACAGACCACTTTAACTTCTATTGGTAACTGATCCCACACGTTATAGATCTGAAGATATATGCTGGTATATCAAACCTGTCACAATACGCTCTTTACCTAAAACCCACCTCCTACTCTTTACACGTTTGAGGAAATTATATACTGGAGTGTAATACACCGCTTGAAAAATATGCATACACATCGCTAGCAACATGCCCTTCTACAGGCATGTAATCAGCTGGTACGAGTGGGCGTTTGGGCATATGGGGTTGGGCTGCTCACACTTCGATTATAATTTCTGCAAACCGCTGTTTTAGTCACAAACAAGTAAATCATAATATTATTATACCATTCGAAATATATTTTTGTTGAGCATGTTTGTTAAAATGGGATTGTCTGATTTGTGACATTTGTGACAAGTGTGTTCGTGGGTACTTTCCTTCGTCTGGATATAAGTGGAATCTGTGACGGATCTAATTCGACTTAACAAGGACTTTCGTTTGAGAAAAAAAAATAGAATTGAACAGGGACCCTTTGCATGTTCTTGATTTACTTCGCCTATTAAATACCTTGGAATAAACGCTGAGGATCAATATATTTCCGTTTAAGGATATTAAGAGGTCGATATTCCTTATATGTTTTGGATATGCCGAACTTAATTTACACCAAGGAATATAATCGTCACAACCCGTTTAATGCATTAACTAATTAAATGCATCAATTCATGTGCCAATGGGATCCGAGACAACTTTCTCTCTAGAGACATGCAGTGAAGACTTTGGGATTACCATGGAACCATTTTGTCCTGTCAAACTATATTTTCTACGCCATATAGACTTTTATTCGCATTAAGGAAGTCCATAACACGTGCGCTTTAAAAAAATTTAAATGAGCCGCAATATGATACATAACATGCCATTTATAGATCAGTTTTATATGCGTATCACCTCGCACGTTCTTCGTTAATTGTCTGGAATATGAACATTAATACTAGCTGAACCATTATTTGGAACAAGCCGGTGTTTTATGGCTCTAATGTGCTGGTAATTTTGGTAACATTTGCAGTAGACGGTTGTTATATTGAACTAATCATGTCATGTGAAGATCATGAGGTTTTCATCAACATATTCTGGCAAACCTTTGATGTCACCAATGTTCTCATCATCTTAACACTTTTCAAGTGAACAACATTACCTACCTCTGTTCTAAAAGGAAATCATCTACCTCTCTATATTTCGCATAGAGGAGTATCTGCTTTGGTAAACAGTGGATTATTATATATTCTTCTTCACCCTACGCAGCAATCATAATCACAGGAGACATACATTCCCTTACGAACAAAATAACACCTTGTTCCCCAGGTCAGCAATATTGATCAATAGAGTCTAGACTGATTGTATGCACCTGTTACCGTTCTTGCATCGTTATGCCAAAAAACAAGCATAATTTGCATAGCTAATGTCGAGATTTAGTTAACAATGAATTGTCTCTTTAACATGGCTATTTCGAGGTATTGTTGCTTGCCTCACTTTCTGACTTCTTGAAAATCGCAGCTGATTGTAACAATGACGAAAATATTTGAGGCGATTCTGAGGCTTTTGTCTCGGCATTTCGCATTTCTGCGGATCTACCGCGCTTACTTACAGCGGTCGAAGAAAAACACATCGACTGAAAACCTTCTCACTCCGCGAGATTGCGACTCAGAGACGCTTGATTTTAAACGAAGGCATACTGAGTGCGTCATAAGGACTAGAGAATATCACTCAGCAGAAGCTTATCATTGCCATAATTCCAATAAGAGGAATAAATCTGCGGGTTTGCAGACTGCTTTTATCCTAAAAGGAGATAAGGAGATTCAGATGGAGGAATCGGTTGTGAATTCTAACTTTAGGATCATAACTCATCAGCATGAAAGACGGACGACGTACCACTGTGTCACAGACAACAACAACGACCCGGTTTCAGTGAGACCGGGGGATTTTCTTACTGATGACTTTAAAGTCGAAGGCTTAATCGGCAGTGGCGGCTTCGGGTCGGTGTTCGTAGGGAAGTACTGTGGTCAACGAGTGGCCGTTAAGATCTTACGACCACGACGGACAAACGCCGCTGCTATGCTGCAGAGCTTTCGCGCGGAAGTCAATGCCCTGTACTTAAAGCACGAGAACATCGTCAACGTGTTGGCCACAAGTGCTGTGGAGGATTTTGAAGCTGGTGCTTTTATCATTATGGAATACGCGGGAAAGAGAAATCTACAGCAGCTTATCAATGACCCTTCAGAAAGGTTGCCGTTAGCACGCCGTGCATCTTTTGGACTCCATATCATACGTGCATTACAATACACCCATGCTTACAACATTGCCCATTTGGATGTCAAACCAGCGAATGTCATCGTAGATGAATTCGGCGTCTGTCGCTTGTGTGATTATGGATGCTCGCAACAAGTCTTTGGCTCTAATGGCAAAGGTCTCCGAAGCCCAACGTGTCGGTCATACCTTACCGGTACGTGTGGGTATCGTGCACCAGAGCTCTTGTGTGGCGATGCGCCGACGACGAAAGCCGATATCTACTCATTTGGGGTCACACTCTGGCAGATGCTCACTCGAGAAACGCCGTATGCCGGGGAGAACCATCACGTGGTCATTTTCGGCGTCGTGGCCAAGGACATGCGCCCGAAGTTTCCTGACAACGAAAACGAGACGGAGAACGACTGGTACCGGCGTCTAATCACGAAGGCGTGGTCGAAGCAAGCCGAAGACCGACCGACGGCCAGGGAGATCGTGAAGGAGCTGGAGATGCGACTCGGCGTGGATGACGACGCTTGAACGATTGTTCCGGCAACCGAACTCCCATCTTACGGTTGATTAACGTCAGCTAATTGGTGGTTGAAGTTTGGTTGATTTGAAGCAAGATTTTTGGATGATATGCCGTCAATTGGAATGCCATCAATTGGAATGTCATCGATTGGAATGCCAACAATTGGAATGATATCATTCGAGGTGCCATTAATTGGAATGAAATCAGTTGGAATGCCATCATTTGAGTTGCCATCATTTGAGATGACCTCAATAAACTGGAATGCGATCACTTGAGATGCTATTATTGCAATGCCATCATGATGCCATCAATTTGAGTGCAATCATGTGAGATGCAATCATGTGAAATACAAACATATTGGGATGTCAACGTTAAGATACCGTCAGATTATACGACACCATTGAAATATACATCCGTTGGGATGCAATCAATTGAGTTGCTATGGTATCCAATGTTCTCACCGTCACCAACTTGGTTAAATCTCCTGATGGTTTGAAGTCAAATTAACCATATGACTTTAAGGTATTTTATTTATTAATAATGTATTTTTAAACTGTGCTTTAATACTCGTTGTACTTTCATAAGATTGGCCTCTTATGTGCCTACTATTATTAAGCATATTCAGTCAATATTAGTTTACATCTACGACCCTTCTTAAAACTGTCACAATGGTACATTAACGAAACCGGTGTTTATTAAATGCCCAAAGGAGATTATACGGAAGTATTTTTAAAATCTATTTATTGCAAGTAGATCATCGTGTTATCAAAAAAGCAGGCACCAGCCCAACTGTTTAGGTCCGGGTAGGCTTATATATGTTTCAATACGAGACAAAAAAGAGACGACCTGATTTTGGCAAAGTTTCCGTTGATCCATTTAAAATACTATTTTTAATTCATTTTTTATAGACATGATAAAAATGATTCACTTTCAAAGTCATATGAAACTAAAATACAAAAAATGTATACGTGTAATCTCATTTAAATTCATTCAATTTGCAGTCCTAAATGATGGAAACCGCTATGATAAAACATCCCGTTAAGTTAATTTCATAATATTTTTCTTTACTAATAACGAGGTGATTTTAATAAAATGAACAATAGAGGAGAAGCTTGTCTCCCTAAATAACTATATATATTACAATTCGACTCTACCTTTAATCTTATCCTTTGGGATATATACCAAATATTGTATTCAAAATCCCAATATCAAGTCAGTCTTCCTATAATGTATCAGTCTTCCAGATATTACGAACTAGGAGGTTGAGGGTTTTTGATGTATCTCTCTCTCTCTCTCTCTCTCTCTCTCTCTCTCTCTCTCTCTCTCTCTCTCTTTCTCTCTATCTCTAGTAATATGATATCTTTCCCATCTTTCCAAGAACATTAGCGTATCTCCCTTTCTTTTCATGATTAAATGCCTCTTTTGGGGTGTCTATTTGTCTCTGTCTCTTCATTTTCATATAATATCACTTCAGAGACATGGGAGATGCTACTTACGGTTATTACATCTACTTATATTTTGGTATTGGTAAATGAAAATCATTTGTTTCTTATATCTTCTACTACGTGGCAGAGGTCATACTGTATGAGTTTATTTTTGTAGTATTATTTGGGATACTTTTGTTAAATCTATGCAATATCTAAACAGTCTTCCAATTTAAAGTTTATCAGGATAAAGCCTCAATGGTTTTTAAACTGAGCTGATAAAGTTTATCAAATCAATTCGAGACCTTTTGGACGAGTAACCTGATGTGCATTCACATTTTATATACAATGAAGATCAATGATATCACAAACACAACTATGCATAAAAACAGAGTATAACCACGGGAAAACCAATATGATGATTATTGTTTGCTTAATTGTACAAGAAATGCCTTCGTGAATGACATAAACATAAATAAGCAAATACATCGATGATCTCCTCAAAAAGGAGGCGCGCTTTTTTAAACTCATTTGCCTCTTTTATCATGTCCCATTACAAAAGTTAACATCGTCATTTTTATACCATATGTGTATACGTACTAATATCTACGATGAGGAAAAAATCAAAAGTAAAAAAAAATAAAAATTATTACATACTAACATAATGATCATATTGTTGTGTTTGAATATGTGAATTACATGCATTGTATTAATTTCAAATGTCACACTTCTACTTTTGGTAGTAAAGAGTTTTTAATTTAAATAATAAGTGTTGTAGATGATTTGTAATCGTTATAATATGTATCATGCAAATATGGTAGTAGATAAAGCTCTCATCCCCACTCGTAAAAAAAAGAAATGAATGTTAGATTCTTCGCGACGCAAAGAGCGCTATATGTTGATTGTATTCTATCCCCATGCATCATGTCGTGGCCGCTAACGTTGCGGTGAACCCGCTGCCTTCGCACAGTAATAGCGGTCATTGAGAATACAATTAAATGGCGCTCTCTATACGTAACAAGCTTTATGATTGCATGCCTTTAAATTGTTGGTTCCTGCTTTTGTACTGAAGAAAAAATGGCAGTAAAATTAATATGTTCGTGACAGTTTTTTTTAAGCTATATTGTTCTCTTTAGTCAGGTAACTAAACACGCCTGTATCGAATACTAAAGTAGACTGCACAGTGTCATTTTATACTCTCTGAATACTTAAGTGTTATATCAAAATTAAACAGGCCTAGAGTGACAGCGATTTCGAAATGTATCTCACTATATTTTCTTGGTCCAACCCTTATAAAGCTTGCCTCTATACGGCATTCGAAATTATAAAAGTAAATTTATTTCGACACGTTACAAACTGAAACCTTGGTCGTTTTTTAACAATGGTTTAACATCTCATTTTATATACGGTGTACCCACTGCATTCCATAATATACATCACGCCATTTTTTCCTGGATCTTATAATCATAGAATAGTCCATAAAAAATAAAAAAAATTGCACCTAACTAATTTTACAGTGTATCATACTATCTGAACAGTGTGAAACAGTTCTTAATTGCATTGAAAGGACCATCGTATAAACCTTCATAATGAACAGCCCCTACGCGCACAGGCACGTTTTTAAAGTTAATCCCGGTTTAATCAGATTATAAGTGACCCGTATAAACACGTCTCATGATATATAACCTCCAAATGAAAGTCCTGCTGGTAGTTTTATGTTCAGGTATAGCTTCGGTTCGAGTTTATTTCGGAGAATTGCCCCCTTTATTTGAAACCATATGGTTGTCAGTTCATTCTTCTTAAGTGAATTGATAATAAATCGAAGGATAAGTGGGCGTGAGAGAGAGTGAGACAGAAGGAGAAAGTATGATAGGAGAAATCACTGTTATTTAACTCACTCTCTATCAACTCAAGATGGGCGATTTTTGGCATAAAACATCTCCATTTATCTCTTGACACACGTTGCAATAAAATGTACAATGTCTAATACAATCGTATTTCATGGGGTTATTCTTTTACCGGCAATGGCTAAGCCCTTTATTCAAACACGAATTGCATGTTACCAATTAGAACGTACTTACATTATTAACAGGATTCATGGATTTAAGAAATATCAATTAATGAATGTTTACAGTAATTCAGAATTTACCCTGAATGGAGTTTTTATTCAAATGATTACGATGTTTTAATGTAGTAAGCTCAATACTTTCTGAATAATAACCAATTAAAATTTACAATATACCAGATTCAGTCTTAACCAGCTTAATAGAAATTGCTTTGATGTTATCGATGATATATGTACAAAGAAGTTAAACAACATGTCATAAAGGAGTTTTTTATTTGGGTCGACGTACCGCCTCAATGAGGTTAAGAATTGAACAATGGAAGCTTTTTACAAATAATAATGGTAAGGTTGTCTTCTTCACGCGAGACGCCCACTGATCTCATCAGTGGTAAGGCCATCGTAGTTGTCGGCTGAGAAAAGGCAATTCAGGTTTGTGGACCGGGTAAGAGCTTTGAGCGTCACGCGTGAAGAAGTCAACATTTTGTTATGAGCTTCCATTGTTGACCCCTCAGTCTCGTTGAGGCGATACGTGGACACAATTTGTAAAATCCCTAATCCCCTTGTCATTTCTATCTTTTGATGAAATAGGTGTATAATATTTTTTTTGTATTAAAACAATGATATCGCGATGCTAATATCGACCGCTTACAATTTTGGTAATATATGGGAATTTCGTTGTAAAGTGTCACACTACTACGATTCAAGACCTAAACTGTTGATGCCGATTCATTGTTATAGTTAAAGAGTTTGGTGTTACCCGGCCACTATCAAAATGTCTTCCTTTGAGAATTTACTCAATGTTATTATGCTATATTTGGGGCTATCACTATTTGATTATGTATCAATATGTTCAAGAAGTAAATCGCCTGTCATCAAAAAGAAGTCCTAATTTTTGGACAACTTCTAAAATTAATGTCTGATCATAATCTAGGATATTTTTAAAAGTGCACTTATTAACAGATGAAATCCATTTTTTAAATCAAATGAAAATGTAATTTGTAAAAAATAATGTTTTCTACTTTTGTCTATTGTTAAAAGACTCTTCCATGTTTTGTATGTTTCTATTGTGTGTATTATGGCTGTTTTTTGTTACAAGAATGAGTTTATTATTAAATCGAATACCATTTTCTAAATAACATGTTACTTGTTGCTTTAATTTCATTTTATCAGAATTGTATTGTTCCTTTTTGTGTGAATAGGAGGATGTTAAAGTAGTCTATAGATTAGTCAGAGAGAGAATGAGAGAGAGAGAGAGAGAGAGAGAGGGGGGGGGAGAGAGAGAGAAGAGGAATTAGAGAGGGATGGAAAGAGAGGGAAGGTGTAGAGAGAGAGAGACGGACAGACGGAGGAGGGATGGGAGAGAGTGGTGGGGATAGAGAGGGGATGAGAGGAAGGGAGAGAGAGCTAGGGAGAGATTGAAAAAGATTTAAGTATTGAAAATGGGAAGATGGAAATCATGGAAGTGTGACAGCTTTATTCCAAAAGATGGTAAATCAACCTTTGAAGGAAATTTAGCCATTCACGTCACATTGTTGTTCAGATATATGCAGTACACGTAACCTGTTTTTCAACAATACTATAAAAGCTAAATTTTGACAGCAATTGTTTCAGAATATACCTTTCGACGTAACTTTTCCAAAGAGCCCTGTACAAAATTTGGTAAACAAAATGCCTTTTCTCTTAACTTACAACATTGTACAAAGGTAAATTTAGTGCCTGCCTTTTGGGGGAAAAAAAATCTCTATGAAATATATTTTATACAATATTCATTCCCACGACCTCCCTCACATGACCCTGTGCTAATTATGGAAAACAACAGCTGTGTTGTCATTTTTTGGAGAGAGAGAGAAAAAAATATATTGATCGGTTTTGTCCACCATGTCAATAACGGCTGTTCAATATACGCAAGTCATACTCCCATGTAGGTTTCCAATAATATTGATACCTTTGCATTCAGAACAATATATATTTTGGGTAAGGTATGTTGATGGGATTGGTGATGTGGCTGGGATATTTGGGTTCAACCGTTCGAACTTTTGGAAACGTTCATCTTGACATAATAATAATATTTATATCGCACATGTGACAATCCTCGTGCTGCCCAGGCATGCTACCTCAAAGATGTGCGGCAATGCACCTGATCATTTTCTTTTAAATGAAAAACAAAAAACAAAAAACAAAAAACAAACAAACAATGATGACAATAGGAACATAAGGTAGCTATACTGGATCATGTTCTGGATAGGTGGCGGCAGAGAAGTTTTTCACTCTCACACGGAAAAAAAAACCCAACAAAACCTTAGATTCAAACATTTTTCCAATAAATATTCTTTTTAAAAGCTACAAATTTGCCAACAAACGACTCTGGATTTGCCACTTACGCAAATATTTGAGTAGGGGTGTCATAACCCAAGCGATGCCTGTGAAACATGTTACATAATATATATTATTCAAGTGTATGATTTAAACTTGGTTCTCAAAAAGAGACCACTGGGTCCATTATATTGAATTAACAATTAAAAGATTCTCACTCATGCACCCAAATTAAAAAAGGTCCCAAAATATTACATTTTAATACCTGCTACACCGGAATTATTTTACTAATCTGTGTACATTGCACATTGTTTTATCGGGAAAAAATACATAATTGTCTTTTCCGATCTGTAAGTTTATCAATCATCTAAACATTGTCAATTAAAAAGTATATTATTGCATCCTGCTGGTGAAATATTGATAATGGTAAATTAGACAAGAATATACCGGGCATTAAAATTTCATACCTTACAAAACTTGCCTATTGAGGGGGTGAGACATTTTGAAAAATATAGGCACTTCAATTTTTATTTGAGAGAATATACGTGACCAGCATGTAATTTAAATAGAAATAAGGATACACAAAAAACATGTTATTGGGTTGATTTTATGCGGGCCAAATTCTCATAATGTGTTCATCATTGGGGCCTACAGCCTCACAAGCTCGCTTTCACGTAGGTCCCATCACGTTTCTCTTTAATGTTATTTCTACTTCATATTGACCATTTATACATTTATGTTATTTTACATATGTATTTATTTTGTTTATTGAATATGTATACCGATGTAACACGGGAAATATGAAAATAAATGAAAATGAAATGAAAATGAAATCATGATTATTATAAACGAAAAGAGTGGTCATGGCGGTACATGGAAAAATAAATTTATGTTTACATACATACATACATGCATTAGATACATACATATATACATGTACGTACATACATACATACATACGTACATACATACATACATACATACAAACATACATACACAGTAAATTTGGAATGTAGCTACGCTTATTGTTATTCTTCCATGTTGAGAGAGGGCTAGCATATTGATGTGAAGTTGTTTTGGTATGGAAATATAAAACATAATTTCATTTCAGTTATTACTTTCAAATATTTAATCTCTCTTCTTCTTAAGTATGTTTAATGTCACATTTCGTTGGAAAATGGAATAAATATGGATTCATTGATTGTCTTTATACATGAATAATGTTTCGTAGAATAAAATTTGTTTGTAACAGTAACTGTGGAAGTAAAGACTAATACAACAACAATGAAAAACCAATTGAATCTAATTATCATTACCTACTTATGCAAGGGCAAGGTTGTAGCCGATAAGCGGCATGGGTCGAAAGAGAAATTCAATCGATTCAGTCGGAAACGTCGTATACTTCTTGGCTACAGACCTTGAATTGTTTAAAAAAAACTGTTCCATATCAATTTAAAATGGAAGTCCACCCTATACACGTGGCGCCACTGATCTCATCAGTGTTGACGTCATCATTACTGGTTAGCTGAGTTGAGCCATTTCAAGTTATTGATTCAGTAGTCTGGCCGCCATCTCGATGTACCTTGTTTTGGCGTCTATAGTTTTTTTTTCAACGGATTATGATTGCCTAAACCTTCAGTATGAAGAAACCGATTGCTGACACTCTGTCAGCATTGAGCATTTTGAGATAAGTGACGTCATACAAAATGGCCGCCAAAATACAGAATTTTCCTCTAAAAATGTTTAAAACTGCACTTTCAGTCAACTAATTAATGTCTGAATGTTTCTGGGAACTTGACTAAATATTGTTTTATTATATCACATGACATAGATGTCAAGATATTTTGTATATTTGTTTATAGCGCCCTCTATTTCTAAATTTTAAAAAAATGTGTGCTACTCAAAATGATAGGTCTCCTTTTCTTCTAATTTAGGCATGTTAGGGCAGATTGTGTTGCCTAAACCAGCCAAATTCAATCTCTCTGTAAGCTCTGCCTATAAACCTCCCACTCAGACTTTTAACCTCCCCCATGAAGTATCTGGAGACCACATCAATGTGGCTATTGAAGACTTCAACAGCCATCATGTTACATGGAAATATAAAACTCGTCGAAAACTGGGCAGATGCAAGTGATGCAAAGATCCCCTCTTCCTTCCTCAGCGAACGATGGAGACGCAGATACAACCCTGACCGGGTGTCAACATTGCCAACCAATGTGAGAAACCAATTCCGCACATCCAGCATCAACCAATCGAGCCTATATTAGCGTGAACGCAGCTATATACCTCACACAGTTCCCTTCCGATGCCGTTTCCACTTAAAGAAGGCAACGTGGAAACAGTTTGCAGTAGATCTGGATGATGACATTCAAGACCTTCCGTCCATTCTGTATAACTATGACACCTTTGTAGAGATGATCAAGAAGTCCTCAACACAAAGTATCCCACGAAGCTACAGCACAAGCTATACACCAGGCTTGTCTGATGACTCCAAGGTGCTTTACTATGAGTTTGTAAAACGCTTGCAGAGTGACCATTTCAGTGTTGACGCAATGGAATGTGATGAGAACCTTACTACAGTCATTATGGAAAGTCGACAAAGTCAACGGATATGACCCACAGCAGTAGGAAGGCCTGGAAAACAAATCGGATTCTGGGAAATGACTAGGGCCTACACCGAAACTTAACCAAGACCACAAGTCACTGCTGACCAAGTTGCCCACCAGCTCCTTGTACCAGTCAGGGAAACTTTGATCACTGTTCCAGGAGAGCGAAGCTTCCCCAAGATGCTGAAGAATGCTTCCAAGAGCCCTCAAACCTGACAAGATCTTTCAGTATGAAAAACCTGTGTGATGGTATCAAGACCACGAAGAACAAAAATGCTGCAGGTCTTGATGACATCCTCTGCGAACAGATTAATCACCTTGGACCTGTTGCGCTTCAGTGGCTGCTTGACATGCTGAATTGCTTGAGTACCAATGCATTCCCGAAGCTATGGAGGGAATCAAGAGTCGCTGTCCTGCTTAAACCGGGCAAAGATCCAGCAGAGCTACATGCCCATCTCTCCACTATGTCATACATGTACATTCAACTCTTTGAAAGACTCATACTTACTATAATCGTATTGTCCTCATTGATGAGGACCTCCTCATTCCTGAACACTAAAATACAGGTTTCCGGCCAGGAAAATCCTGTACTAGCCAGCTCCTGAACATCGCACAGCACATCGAGGATGGGTTTGAGGAAGAGCTTAATAAAGGAATAGCTTTTGTTGACCTCCCAGCAGCTTATGACATCATAAGATTCTCACCCGTAAATTCTTTGAGATGACAAACGATGTGAAGCTGACCAAACTACTCCTGAACCTGCTATTAAATAGACGGTTCTACCTGGTTTCACCATGTCGTCCTTAAAGTTAAGAACGACTTTACGAGCGACGGGATAATGTTCTTGGGTGCTGTGCTAATCAACTGCTAGACCATTTAGCACAAGAACTGATCACCAGTCGTTTATAAAGTTGTTTGTAACTTAACAACGAATCGGTGAAAAACCAGCATTGATGGCCAGCGCAGCAGATGGCGCAAGATGAAAATGGTCTCCCACTAGTCAGTGTCATTGCCTCTCTGCTCTACAATATGTATACCAATAACCAACCAATACACCCCAATAAAGTTTCTTGTATGTTGACGATCTCTGCATTGCCTCACAGGAACATTTCTTTGAAGACAAAACAGGAGGGGGTCTCCATCCCATCTACAATCACAATCCTACCAACAAAAAACGGAAATCTAGAGTCATAGTTTCCTCCATTCTACAGTTACTTGTAGGCCTATCCCTTGATAGATCTGCCCGCAAACTTAGGCTGACCCTGTGGACCAACCATCGCTGAGAAATGCCACTCAGGCTATTCATAAGTGCAAAGGAATCCCTTCACCAGGTCATAATGGCCAACGTGATCATGCCTGAACCATCTCGGCACAGGCACAGGACGCTGTAAGGTCTTTTGGGGAAAGTGGGTATACAACGAGGACGGACATACTGCTGGGGGAAGAGCAGACCATGGAACACCTGCTGTTATGCCCTGCCCTCCACATAATTTTACCATGTACCCTTGAAGACCTGGAAGGGTTTCACCCCAAAGCAAAGTCCTATGTCCAACACTGATCTGGTGTAATATAGTGTTATATAATGTAGTGACCCCAGAATCCAGAGGCATGCAGTGCATTATCAACAGTTAAAGTTTTCTAAATAGAAAAAAAGTAATTCATAATAAGCTAAGATAAAATTAGCCATATCGTCGGCCTCATGCCAGAAGGGCCTTAGCATTTTTAAAGCCCATTCATAATGTACACATACTAAAAACGTTAAGGCCCTTCTGGCATGAGGCCGACGATATGTTGATCAAAACCATAATAAATGTTCCCAACTGAGCTCTTCCCCTGAAAATGTAATGAAAAAATAATCATTAGAAAAGTCTACCTCTACTAAGAGATTTGCACTGGTAACCTATCTCGAAGAGAATTTTGTTTAAAGTAGCATTGATTGTATTTAAGTCTATTCATAATTTGTCTCCTCAATACATTTCAAACATGTTCACACAGTCAAATGACTCTTTACGATCTCGAACACACCCCCTTCTTTTGAAAATTCCAAAGATCAATTTAAAAAAATGTGAACAAACTAATAGTTTTGCAGGTCCCAAAATTTGGAATGGTCTTCCTCTTGAAATTCGTTCCTGTACAAGAGTTCAAACATTTAAGAACAAATTGAAGACATATTTGTTCTCCCTCTGATCTGTTTATACTAACTTGGAGAGAAAGTCACTTTTCTTACTGTTGTGTTTTGGTTTTGGTTTTTTATGTGAAGCGGCTTGAAGAAATTTATTTGGAAGGGCGCTATATAAGAATTTGTTATTATTATTATTATTATTATTATTATTATTATTATTATTATTATTATTATTATTATTATTATTATTATTATTATTATTATTATTATTATTATTATTATTATTATTATTATTATTATTATTATTATTATTATTATTATTACTATTATTATTATTATTATTATTTACCTTTAGAGGCTTGTTCTTTATTTCATCAACAGGATAGTGTATAAATTCTCCAAACTTATCATCCCTTAGAGGTCGAAAAGAACCAATTAGTGTTTTAATTTGTTTCACATTGAATATTATTCATATAACACCATCTAAATAAAACCTATTATTGGGACAAAAATTTGAGTCATTAAACCAATCCTCGCTGCTTTAATGAAAAATATTTCATGTAGGCTTAATCCCTTCTTGACTGGTATTTATATTTTTCAGAGAAAAAATGGGGGGGGGGGTGAAACCTATTATTTCGGGAGCACATATATTTCATGAAAACTAATACTTCAAAATTGAGGGCGCTATGGACAATATGCAAATTAGCATGTAATGTATGGTCATGTGACCTAACAAAACAATATTTAGAAATGATTTAAGATATGTTAAGACATTTAGCTCCCTAATGTTCTTGAAATGTCCATGTTAAACATCTATTTTCTCAATTTTAGAGGGAAATTGGGTAATTTGGCGGCCATTTTGTATGACGTCACATATCTCAAAATGCTCAATGCTGACAAAGTGTCAGCAATCGGATTCTTCGAAAAGAAGGTTTAGGCAATCATAATCCGTTGAAAAAAAAACTATAGACGCCAAAACAAGGTTAGGCCCCAAAATTGCAATCTGCTGCTGGACTACAGCCTGTTGACCTGTAAAAGGTTTTTTAAGGGGGGGGGGGAGAAGGCTCACTGCCATTTATTTTGGAGAGTCATATCGTCGGACCAAAGGACATTTGCACTAACGATATGTGGTCCTTTTTTTTTTTTTTTTTTTTTTTTTTTTTTTTTTGAGAACCGTATATTTAGCATTGGCCAACACGTTTTTGAAAAAAAATATATATGTAAAAATTGTTGCCCCCTACACATTGTTTAATTTTGCCATCTGTGCCCTTATATTTCCAAACCCTGAATGCACGGTTGACAAACAAAGAGGAGAAGATAATTCATTCATTGATTAATTAATTGATTCTTCCATAGTAACCGAACTGACCGACTGCAGTGTCAATGTTACGCTCGATATTAGTGGCTGTCATATTTCTCATAATGATTTTTTCTGTCAGATGTCGACGCGATATGATGAGTACCGCTGATGTGCCCAACTATCATAACACGAACATGCATTATGTCGGTGTCGGTACAGTTCTAACAGTGGAATTGAGATAGGGTTTTAATTAAAAATATTCAAAAAAAAAAAATAAATGAAAATAGAATTCAAGCCCTAAATTTTAATGTCCGAAACAGAAATTCTTTTTGCCGAATTGATCGTGGGCCAGCCAGCCAACGAGCAGGACCAGATCGACGTTGTTCTATCCCTTTCTTGTTAAGCGCCAAAAAGCTTAGCAGCGACTCACATCCTTTAACGTCTTGACACGGTATGACGCGGTCGGGGTTAGAACCCACGACTTCCCGATTATGAGGCCGACGCTCTATCCACTGAGCCGACACATCGGTTCTAGGAATATGGCGTTGATCTCAACCCTGTTTGTTGCTCTTGTTTTGGGGATTTTGGGCGGTAAGTATATTCCTGATTTCTGAGTTTTAAGAAACATACTACAGATTAAAGATGTTAAAAATATTTTGGATACTTATTTTAATTTACGTCTACGTCTTAATGTGTATTGTTTGATGGAATCGTATTCATACTAAGAGGAATTCTGAAAAATGATAAATATCATTTGTGTACCATGGATGACCTGGTAAGGCAACATACACGACAAAAAAAAATAATAAGAAAAAAAAAAACGCGGATTAAAAGAACAATGCGAATGTTAAAAGAATCAAGGGAGAATTATCCGGGCGAACTTCGCACAAACTGCTCAAGAATAGTTTACATATCCTTTGAGAGAGAGAAAAAGAATGGTCTAAATGTTTTTAATATTTTGACGTTCGCATCCTTCTGACTCGTTCGTGTTCCCTTTGAACCCTCTCCCTTTAGGAATTTAAGATGGTGCCTCGTTAAAAACGTGGTATCTCACGTCACATAGACTTTTCAGAGACATCTCCGAGGCGTCTCCGAAACGTCTTCGCGTCGGAAAGAAATGTAATAGATACTAAGTTGTTGGATTTTCCCGCTAATCATTAGACGTGGAGACATCTCCGAGAGAGGTCTTCGCGACTAGTCTAAAACCCGTCTCATGTCAAGTGAGATAACACGATTAGCTTTTTACAGGCGCGGATCCAGAGGGACCCAACGGCCCCGCCCCCCCCCCCCACAAAAATATAAGGAAAAAAAAAAGAAGAAAAAAACAAACAAAAAAGCGAAGTGAAAATAGACGAGCGGGCCGATTGATCCCCAACCTTACCCCTATGGCTGATACATGATGACCTCTTTGAGGGAAGGCCAAACAAAAAAATTAACAGCTACCCCCTCCCTCTCCCCCCTTTCGCTCGCCCGGTATAACGGGGAAAAATTGGGGTGTACCAAAATCTGAAATTCTGATTTTGGCCCCCCCCCCCCCCCCCCCCTGTAATGAAATCCTGGATCCGCCACTGTTTTTATCTGAAAATTTGTAAGCTTCATTTTATTCCATGTATACTGTTCTTGACAGTGCAAGGCGAGTTTTGCTCCTTTGGCGTCATTAGTAATAAGACTGGATACTGCTACTTCGCATCCGGAGAGGGGACTAGGATTTTTACAGAGGCCCGTTCTCAATGCAGAAACCTGTATGGTGGAGACTTGCCATCGATTTTCAACGAAACAGAAAACTCGTTTCTACAAAATTATGTGGACAATCTGGATGTGCAAGATTACGGGTAAGTGCTAGTTTTTATTAAATTTATGCGTAATCCAATTCGAATTTTTATTTTACAAAGAATTCATTTGAATACAAAATAATCATTCCGGATGAAGCAAAATTAATTGAATATTTACAACACTTAACAGAGTAAAATTATATATTATTATATATTATATATTATTTATTATAAATCAAGTGAGCAAAGGATCTACTAAAACAAAACTAAATTTGTATATTGAAAAAGCCCCTTTGCAAGAGACTAATTAGAGAACATAGGCCTACTGAAAGTTATACATTGGCGAATCCAGGAATAAGGGGAGGGGGTGCAGCCAAAAAATGTCTGATTTTGATTCGTAAAGTCACTGAGTGGTTTTTAAATCATAAAGGGCGAGCGTATATTAAATATCAAAACAGAACAATATTGAGTTTTCATGACTTTGCAGGCATTATTGGATTGGTTTTACTGACCTATACGAAGAGGACAACTTTCGCGATCTTCAGACCAACCTGCCGATCTCTTACAGCAATTGGGAGGACAATAAACCTGGTGATGTAGAAAAGGACTGCACTTTGACCTCGAGGGGGAAAGGAGACTGGAAAGATGAGGATTGTGTTGACAACGAGCGTGGTATAGTATGTCAGACTCAACCACCGGGCATCGTGGATCCGCATACAGGTAAGACTAAGATTCGATTTATTTGATAATAAAAATAATAATAATGGTGGCTTCTTATATAGCGCTCAGGCCCTTCAGGCATGACGCTCATGGCGCTTTACAAAGAATGTTTTACACATTATTACCCCAGACCTAGCTGAGCGGCCAAGTATGTAGCGCTCAAGCATATCGGGTACCCATTTACACAATGTGTGGAGGGTTAAGCAATGTAGATTTAATGCCTTGGTCAAGAACATAAGTGGCGGTGCCGGGAATCGAACTCACAACCATAGTATTCCAAGTCAAGTGGTAAGACCACTACATTACGACACTTCTTTATTTTTTTTTCTCAATTTTACCCCCCCCCCAAAAAAAAAAAAAAAAGAAGAAAAAAAAAGACAAAATAAATTAATTAAAAAATCATTAAACAGTAAGATAAAGCACAGTGACAAAAAATTACCCCAGAGCAGCTACCCCCAGAAAAGGGGTCAGGGTTAGGTGTAGGCCTATTGTTAGGTGGAAGATTTTAGGTGGGGGTAGTTGTTTGGGGGTAATTGTCCACCACTCACTGCTGGTGATGATCATGACCATGGATGACATAGCGCTTCTAGCTATTCATCATGCGGCGTGTTTTTTTTCACAATTTACATTTAACAGGTTGCCCTCCTAACATGGTGCCGTACACGACGTCATCAAACGCAACAGAATGCTATTGGTTCTCCTTTGAGCAGATGACGGCAACGAATGCAAGTGATCACTGTGTTTCCATCGGTGGGAGATTAGCCGTCATAAATGACCAAGCCCACAATGACTTCATGAACTCCTACTTGCCAACTTTTGAGTAAGTACATTACATATTAGTTTAAAATGGCTATTATCGAACATTGCACAAAATACTTGACGAAAGGCCTTTCCATGTAACGTCACAACCTTTAAACTTGGATTATTCATTACTTCGCTGTAATTTTATAGATTTCCTTCAAACCTTCGTGGATAAATTTCTTTCGATTTTCTGTTCAACAAAATGATAAATCAATAAATTCCAGGGTGGACTTCCACTTTAAAACAAAAAAGACAATCCAAACTCCATTCTTCCACACACGCACGCACCCACACACACACACACACACACACACACACACACAACACATGTATATATATATATATATATACACACACACACACCCACAACCTCACACACTCCCGCGCCCTCTCTCTCTCCCTGACCACACACACACACACAACACAACACACACACACACACACATTCTCTTATTTTTCTGAATACCGATCCCCAGTCGTGGGTGAACTTAGTTACAGAAATACAAGTGCGATATTTTGTGCATGTATATTATGTGATAAGAAAGATATATAAAAAAAGAAGATTTTTAAAAAGTATTTATACTATTATAATGATTCTATTTTAAATATTTTTAAAATTAAAAAAAAAAAAAATCAGTGCTACCAACGCTTGGATTGGAGTTCAGCAAGTTGACGTATCGAGTACCGGAACACCATACTACGTTAGCGTAGAGTTCGGCACTTACTGGGAGGTGAATTATACCAACTTTTTAACAACCTACAACGGCTCGGAACCATATGTTTGTGTCGTCATGGAAACATATGAAAATGGTGGATGGTTCCAATTTGACTGCAACGAAACCGTTAACTATTTCATCTGTCACCATAACAATGGTGAGCCAAGAATTATGATCTACTAAGAGTCCAAACCCGAAATAACCACTGAAATTCAAATTCTCAAATCCATTGGAAGAATTAAATCAACACACAAGTTATAATATTTTGCAAAAGCACACGAATTCAAATTCTGTCATTGCGTGCTCTGTACATAATCATTGGTATGGCCTTGGCTTCATATCTCAGAAATTTTATATATTCTATGATCTCTCATTAAGTGCAACGTGCTTCGCCTTTCCGTCACCAGTCAACAAAATAAGAATGTCATGAACATTGATTAATATTCTTTATTCAAAAAATATTTTTTCTCCTTTCCCCATCATGTCGATCCATTGTTCCTCACTGGCCTTTTCTATATACATCTCTCTGGCAGGAAGTACAACGTATAGCGAGCCCAACATTTCATCAACAGCCCAATCTGGTACATACGAACCTACATCTATGCAACCAACAGACAACGCTACAGTTGCAGCCAATTATACTACCCAACAAACAACCAACATGACAACAGAAACTAACTCTACTACGCAGTCGGTGACCACAGAATTGATGTCTACGAATAACACCATGACAATGACGACGATTGGACAACCAACATCGGGGATGACGACATCCACTGAAACAGCTAGCACCACAACACACACTACAACAACGGTCATCACAACCGTAACGACTTCTGCCGTTACGGAGCCAACCACAATAACACCTGCCGTGACGACAACTGTACCGCAGGATCCCACAACAGTAGCGAGTTACACTACTACAGTATTGGCCGCAACAACAACGAGTGAGCCTACTACAGTATTGGCCGAAACTACAACGAGTGACCCTACTACAATATTGACCGAAACAACAACGAGTGACCCTACTACAATATTGACTGAAACAACAACGAGTGACCCTACTACAATATTGACCGAAACAACAACGAGTGACCCTACTACAGTATTGGCCGCAACAACAACGAGTGAGCCTACTACAGTATTGGCCGAAGCAACAACGAGTGACCCTACTACAGTATCAGCTGACCCTACAACAGTATCAACTGACCCTACAACAACAACGGCCAACCCAACAACAGTTCCGAACGACCCGTCAACGTACCCATCAACTCATGGTGTAAGTTCAGATGCACTCACAACAACGGAGACTACAACAGGCATTCCAAGTACGACAACGATGATGATCACGACGAAGCAACCTCAAGGTAATATTATAATACCTTAGTCACACTGACTAGGCCAGGTCCAGAATGTCAAAGAACTCCAGCAAAGTATTGCTTTACTTCGAATTACATATATACCTTGATGTTTTTGGTCTTGGTTTGCCGGTGTGGTTAGGGCATTTAACTTAACCCTTTCACTTTTTCAGATGATTTAACCTTCTTGGATTTTCATCTCTGCCTAGTTTCTGGATAAAGGTAAGGTTTTCCACAATTCTTGAATCAGGAGACGTAGGGTGGCGCTGTCCATATTTTCGGCATCACATGTTTGGGTTTATGATTCTCCTGGTATCACTAATTTGGCGTTCACGGAAATCACTTCACATATCTTTATTCAACCAAACTTGATTATGTTCAGGTAAAAACAACTAACCAAATCCAAACGATCCTAACGTCATGAACTTGTTGCTATAATGACGACAGTTCACAAACAAAAATGTGAGGATATTCATGGAGCACCACCCCTCGAATTCGATTCAAGAAACGTGGAAAATCCCGTAACGGTTTCCGTTCAATGTCGATGTCAAACTGTTTGTTTGAACTATATGTGTACTTTTGTTTCTTTTATGTTGTCCATGATAAGAGCAATACCCAAGCAACACTGGCAAACCTACTTCAACCAGATCGGACCGGTCAAACCACCATTCATTTCATTAAGGATTTGAATCCCACCGCTACCACCATTAAAAAGGTTTAAGACCATAATAGCCGGAGATTATCAACACGTAAGGTAATAGTATATCTTTTAAAAAAGAAGAGAGAAAAAAAAAGGAAAACAAAAAAGAACCTGCCCTATTAGGGGGTTGGCCATTGGAATTAATGCATTTATTTACTTTTGGTCAAAGAATTAGGATTGTCGGTGTGACAGGGTTAAGCTCAAGTTGTTTTTTTCAATATGTTGCTCGTTTGTTTTGTGAATGTTAACTTGTACCTATAGAGCGCGCAGTCGGATTCTCAACAGAGGATCCCACATTAGCCTGGTCATGGTCAAACTAACCCGTACCCTTCTCTCTTTACTAACAATTCTAACCAACGTCTGCCCTAGCTGGAAGTTAGAGGCTTTCTCCTTTCTTTTTCTTTTCACCTTGGTAAATATTAAGTAGGGTAGGTCAGCAACTTAAAGTGGCTCAGACGAATGTGACGATGGTAGGCTAAAACCTGAATGAAGCATCTATAGCGCCAGAGACTAATGGAGGCTTGGGCATGTGCAACGCCAGAATCTGCATCATTCGGAGGAGCGACATAGCAACATGGATGAGAAGAAAAACCCAAGGAGACCGATGACCACTCCCTTCTACAGTTATCAATTCTTGTCAACTTGACGTTCAGACACACCTCACGAGCCAAGTATGTTTGTTTATGCTACTTTTCTCTGACCCTCAGTCCTTTAGTTCCTATTCCATAATTATTGTATTCTGGTCCCCGCATTTGGAATAAGCACTTACGTGGATATATTGCTAAAACCCTCTAGTAACTTAAAATTTTTGCACCTTTTTCGAACAGAACACTTAGAATCATAATTTCTGTAAACTTCTTTCACAGTGAAGACCTACTTAGGATTTATATTTTGATTTAATACACACCATTCTTTGAGTTGAATTATTGGTTAAAGACATTTATATCATTTTAAATAAAAATTTATAGTCATTAGTTCGAATGCACTCAAATATCCCTTCCATTCGGGTCAAAACCGAATGAGGATTTTTAATCTCTCTCTCTCTCAACGAAAAAAATGTCCAGAAAATCGTCTTTGTTCAGAACATGTTCTGAGAACGCTCTATTATATCTCTTTACAGAGCAAAGCAACTGGTGATCAACATTGACGAAATACATCGGCTTCCCGATTCGACACAACACGTACAGAAGACAAAAAACACAAATTCGGCGATTCTTTGCGTTTTGGCAGAGCAGTGTGGCCTCCTTGTTCTTTCGTCCGATGCAACACATTATCTGCAAAATCCCACGCTCATCGGTATTTTTTGGTGACCATACGGCATCAAATCCACTAGCCAGATGAATACAAACTCTAAATTATTTACAAAGTTGAATTTTTTTGATAGATTCTAAAATTGTAAGGCACCACAAATGCAAATGACCTAGGTACACAGTAGGATTGGGAATGGATGTTGTTTTTGACGTTGTTTTTTTACCTCACAATTTTTTTTTTAAATCTAAACATTGTCCATCAAATTAACAACGCCCTGTGTTCCCACATTATAAAATTTTATATTACAAAATGATATACTGGCCTATAGATAAATTGAATAGGCGTATGCATCTATGTTACCTTATTATACTAGGTGCAGGCATTGATTCAAAGTCTCAGATATCTTAATAACTTCTGGGTATCCCAGAATTACTGTAAATGGCACTCGAATGGATGTAATGGGGGTCATTACACACTCAAGAAGTTTGCAAAAGTCTTGAAGGGGACAGAGTCACTCGTCTGGAGAAGAAGAAGGAAAAAAAGAAGAGGAGAGGAGTGATTAAATATAATTTGATATTATACAGGAAGAAATAATTATAACTGATTTTATACAGGACTATATGAATTCCTTTCCACAGGAAGGCTTCGGATATCACCATAGGCTACTGATATCATTTTTCTTCGAAATAACATATTTGTTGTGAGTTAAAGTAAGGCCAAAAAAAAAAAATTTGTTTGGTTGTCCTCGACCGACCGACCCTCTGAAAACGGCCCGACCCGACCAACCTCTTTTTTTTTTTTTTTTTTTTTTTTTTTTTTTTTTCACCCAAACGCCGAAAATACACAGCTCATATTTATTTGTATATACACTGTTCGTCATAAAGGTGGAATATTTTTTTCTGGCTCAAGCGACATTATGTTGCTCCTTTATTAATTTCTTGAATGTGTTTTGTCACCGCTTTCACTTTATGGGATCCTGGGTATATCTTGGACGCTCCCTCAACCCTTCCCGGGGATTTTTCTTCAAAACAATTTGTCACCCCCAGAAGATGGCCATTTTCGTCATTTTTTCTTATTTTGGGGGCCCTTTTTTGTTCACGCGACCCACCAAGGCCCCCTCAGTCCTACCCCAAGGAAACACGTCTGAGGTGGAGATTTGTTGTTGTTCTTTCAATTAAATCTAGATTTATGGTTACAGGCTCGACTCTTTTGTCTAGGGGAGGGGTCAAAATTTATTTTGATTGGGGTTCAACATTCATTTTATTCATTTTTACACCATGGAAATTTCTATCTTCCCTAAATTGTATTGTAAAATCTCAACCAAACATAAATCTAAATAAGATATTATCAATAATGACTATTTACAGCCTTGTCATCAAGGCTAAACAAAATTTAAGGGGAAAATTATGATATTTAAGGGTTAAAGGTGGTTTTTCATTTCTTTTGTTTTCAGCATAAAGATGGAATAAAATATTCCGAATTTTCACCAATCTCGTTTTTTACTTCAACCCCTCCCTAGACAAGAGACCTAGGCCTGTCCCCAGAAATTTAGATTTAACTTAAAGAACAATATAAAACAGTACACCACAGTCGCGTTTCCTGGGGGTAGGACTGAGGGGGGCTTGATTGGCCGGGAAATAAAAAGGGGCCCCAAAATGAGGAAAATTGACAAAAATGGGCATCACGGGGGTTGACCAAACCTTTTCGGAAAAAGGTCCACGTGAATGGTTGGGAGAATGTCCAAGATATAGCCAGGGTCCCAAAAAGTAAAAGCAGAGACAAACATATTCAAGAAATTAAAGTCAGAGC
Source organism: Paracentrotus lividus (assembly GCA_940671915.1). Taxonomy (NCBI): domain Eukaryota; kingdom Metazoa; phylum Echinodermata; class Echinoidea; order Camarodonta; family Echinidae; genus Paracentrotus; species Paracentrotus lividus. Next base: position 27,561,240 of record CALNVZ010003429.1, on the reverse strand, counting down.
AAAGTCATGTCGCTATAGCGGCAAAAAAATATTCCACCTTTATGACGGACAGTGTATTTTTCATAAAACAGTATTATAACATGTGTTATTTTTCCATGCAGTCCCATTTTACTTAACTCAATAAAACGTAAAAGTGATCTAAAAAATGGAAGTCATTCGTTTCTTTGTTTTTCTTTGTTTTTCAATGGGAGGAAAAAAAAAAAAAAAAAAAAAAAAAAACCCGACCGACCGACCCGATTTTTGAAAAAAGGCATTCATTGGACAACCAAACAATTTTTTTTTTTTGGCCTAATGAAGGGCGGGAAAGAATGGGATTTCAATTATTTTCGTTTAAAAGACGTACACGAAACTATTTTAATTATTTTGTTTTGGTGTTAAAACAAGGAATATTTGGAGTTAAGAAAAAGGGAAGTATGTGCCCCGTGACATAAAAATTTACAATCACTTGCAGATTTGAAACAACAATTTCGATTGGTTTGCAGGGAGACTTTTATGCTAGGAGTGCATACAACAAGGATTCTCTTGAAAGATCAAGAATAGGGAAATATATTCTTTCAAGAGGAAGAGATATCGACTAAAAAAAATTATTCTATTTTTATAGTCAGGAGTATTAACAACTGCAAACATAGGTGTCAGCATTTACAGGATTGCGAATGGTTCAATAGCACTTTATCATGTTTATCACATAGCATAACACCGAAATCTTTCATTCTTTGTGACTACTTACACGACTCATTCACCATGAAAATCTGCAGAAGACATGAACAAAGTTTGTATATTTACTTTATTAGATATGATCTACATGGAAGAAAGCACTGAGTATTGTAAAATAAGCATTTATGAAATAATATCATGTTCGATTTAAATTTCTTACATTTTCATAAATTTGCCAGCTAGAAATGTCTCAATAGAATATAAAATGTGCAAGCTATTTTTACTTTAAAAAAATCCCTTCACTCTACATTACCCGAGGAGCCAAGGGCCGTTAATCAGCATTTTTGCTGGGGAAGGTTTGAAGGTCCTATCTAAAGTAAATTTTTGCGCTGATTCCAAAAATGTCACTCTTACTGACCGTACCCGTGACACTTCGGCCATTTTTGCCAATTTTTGTCCAAAAATGACCATTTTGGTCACTTGTGGTCAAGGGTATTTTATTTCTATAATTTTTGCAGATAAATGGGATTTTTAAAACCTATCTGATGTAAAAATGTGCGCTGATTCTAGAAAAAGTGGTTTTATTGACTCGGTGGGTCACTGAAAGGGTCATTTTGGTCAATTTCAGCCAGAAATTGTAATTTTTATCATTTTGCGGGCCAAAATTAGACCAAAATGACCATCAGAGTCATCCAAGTGGTGGTCTTCCCACCCCCAAACCATTTAAAAAAACTTCCTTGGGTCTAAAACAATACTCCCATACCGTTTTCCTAACATATTTGGACTGCCCTGGTCATTTAGGCCAGTTTGACCGAAAGTGACCATTTTGGCATTTTGCAGGATTTTGCTATACAGGCCTATGTATTACGTGTATTAGTGTATACACATGTATATGTAGATGTATTATCCTTTCGTTCAACTCATTTCACTAAAGAGTTGACTAGTGGTAGAGAAGTGGCAACAATTGATGCTGATTTCAAAATAGAGGTCTTATTCAACCTACCCATCAGGTTGTGGTCACTTATTGGTCACTTATTGGCCGAAGGTTGACCATTAGCCCAAACGAAATAAAAATACGATTTACAATAAATACAGTGCCTAAAACATAGTTAGACTGTGTCTCTAAGCACTTAACAGACAATTTTTTTTAAATATCATACCGGTCATCAGAAACAGATTTACCCCGCACACAATATGTGCACATTCTCCACTCCCTACTTAGCATGCTGACCATGAACTATTAAAAGAACAAAAAAAAATGTTTGATATTTTCTTTCACAACAAAAGGCACGCACAAATATGACAAGCCTGAAAATCTGTGGTATTTCCTGTGATTTAATCATTGTAATGTCCACTGTGGCGGTTCTTACCACTTTGACCCGCACTGACCATTCCTATATGCAAATGGTCAATGTGGGCTAAAATTGCAACAACCGCCAAAGTGTATACAGTAATCCATTATTTAGTCTACAATGCACTAATTGTCTTGATTTCAATGTTTGTTAATGCCAATCCGCGTTAAAAACTGATTGTTTGTCGCACACATTAAGTCTGGTTATTTTTGCCACTTTTGGGTCAAAAGTTGAGCAATAATTTTATGTCATTTTTTTTTTTTTTTTTTTTTTTTAAATACAATTTCAATCACTCAGTCTGTATTGTTTAAATTGTATGCAAAGAATAAAAATTGTAAAAGCGGCATGATCGTGTAAGCAAAACACAGAAAGAGAAAATTCCTAGCTGATCATGCTGACCCAAGCTGACCAGTAATTATATGATTTCCATAGCAACATGAAATCTAGATAGTGATATAATTAATTTTCATATGACTATATAATTGTATATCTGCATGATCTGTTGACGATTTGAAATATCCCCAAGGAATATAATAATTAAAGAAGAATGTCATTAAAATGTCATATATGACTTAACCATTATAACAAAGGCGGTTTTCATGTTGCTAGATATGTGTCCTGAGCGAGTCCAGTATTATAAACCAACATGACCAATGTCCTCATTGCCTTTCTATCGGGAAAACATTTCAAATAGGGTGGAGAAGTCATGTCCTCTTGAATACTTATCGTTCATGATAACATATTGAAGTCTTCTGGTAATGTGAAGAGGCAAATGAAAGCTACAGATATTTTGGTCAAGATCTTGAAGGATGTCCAGTCATCTCCTGGAAGAAAGTGTCTATAACTCCGTCATGGTTGTCTTTGATCATTTCTGCAAGACACTAGTGTGACAAACATGGTGTAAATCCACTTTGGGATGAAATGAGTGGACATGTTTAACTCTGTGTTTACAGTTCAGTAGAGCTGTGAGAACCATGTTGATCTGTTCACATTCATGATAGGAAAAACAATCAATGTCTTCTTTGAAGCGAACTGCCACAATTAAGCATGCCGTTATGTGCTTGTATATACTTTATATTTGGGTCCTTTAGAGTGGTCTTGATCCAAGCCATGAACTTAGTAGGTCCAAGGACAAGAAGTTACATGGAGACTTGAACGAGTGCAAGATATTGACACCAGAGTTGTTCACTTGAAGAGTCTTTGACCAATAATACTGAACTGTGCTTTCTAGCAGAAAGATAAAAGATGCCTGGTGATGTGAAGAACGACATGCTAAACCTCTTGGGCAATGGTACAAACTCATTCCTTCGGGGATATATAAAATACCCTTCAAGGTTAGAAAGACCCTTGCTTATAATTTAAGTGAAGGATTCTGCCAAGTCAAAAAGATGATTGACTACTAATGCTTCTATAGCCTGCTCTCTGATTTTAGTAGAGATATTCCCTGCTTGGTCATCGAGATCCTGTAGCAGCCATGATGGAGGTGTCCACAGATTGGTCAACTAGCTGCCTTGCAAATGAATCGATGACAACTTCTAAGACACAGATAAGCCATCTCGTATAAGTTGTTCCATTATTTCAGGATGAGTGGTATCCATGTACAGGACCCAAGATAGTATATACAGGCACATAATGGCATGCATAATAATTATTGTGGCAGTTCTCATGAAAGAAGACGCTGTTTCTCCTATCAAGAATGTGAAAAGATCAACATGATTCTCACGGCTCTAATGACTAGTAAATAATGTCAACCACGTTCATGCAATTTATCATACAATTAAAACCTTGTTTGCCATCGGGGCGTCTAGGCATTAACGATCAAAGACAACTTGAAGAAGTTGTAGGCACTTTCTTCCATCCTTTCAGGAGATGGAGATGACCCACTAGACATCCTTCAAGATCTTGACCAAATATTTGTGGCTCTCATTTACCCTTAACGTTACAATATTCATTAGTTGCCAGTTAATTATTTTGTTTCCAGGAGGGTATGTATTCTCCTCGCCTGGTTGAAATGCTTTCCTGAGAGGAAGGCATTGCTGGAGCCTTGGTTAAGGACACTGGACTCGCTCATGACACATGTCAAGCAACATAATAACTGGCTTTGCTAAAATGGTCAAGTCATTGAAAGTCGTTGAAATACATTTTCATGACATTCTTCTTCAATTGCGATATTCCAAATCGTCATCAGATCACGGATATGTGTATTTGAAGTCACATGAAACATAAGTCATTATATAGAATTCATGTTGCTATGGAAACTACACTATTGGTCATCTTAAATTAGTATGATCAGATTGGAATTTACTCTTACTGTGAGTGATTATAACATCATGGCGATAACACGATTGTTATTCTTTATATACAAATTTACAATATACGCTTAGTGATTGAAATCTTATTCTATTTAGAATTTTAAAAATGACAAAAAATTAGTGCTTAGGTACCTTTGACCAAAAAGCGGCCAAAGTGGCCAGAAATATTTGAGTGGGGAAAACAAGAAGTTTTAACGGGGATGAGCATCTACAAACATTAAACTCAATACAAGAGTTGCGTTATAGACTAAATGGTAAATTACTTGCATCCACTTAATTGGCGGTTGTTACCATTTTGACCCACACTGACCATTTGCATATTCATGATAAAGGAATGGTCAGTGCGGGCAAAAGGTAAATTATTTGTATCCACTTTGGCGGTTGTTACCATTTTGACCCACACTGACCATTTGCATATAGGAATGGTCACTGCGGGTCAAAGTGGTAAGAACCGCCACAGTGGACATTACTTTGATTAAATCAAAGGAAATACCACAGATTTTCAGGCTTGTCATATTTGTGCATGCCTTTTGTTGTGAAAGCAAGTATCAAACATTTTTTTCCTGTTCTTTTAATAGTTCATGGTCAGCATGCTAAGTAGGGAGTGGAGAATGTGCACATATTGTGTGCGGGGTAAATCTGTTTCTGATGACCGGTATGATATTAAAAAAATTGTCTGTTAAGTGCTTAGAGACACAGTCTAACTATGTTTTAGGCACTGTATTTATTGTTAATCGTATTTTTATTTCATTTGGGCTAATGGTCAACCTTCGGCCAATAAGTGACCAATAAGTGACCACAACCTGATGGTTAGGTTGAATAAGACCTCTATTTTTGAAATCAGCATCAATTGTTGCCACTTCTCTACCACTAGTCAACTCTTTAGTGAAATGAGTTGAACGAAAGGATAATACATCTACATATACACGTGTATACACTAATACACGTAATACATAGGCCTGTATAGCAAAATCCTGCAAAATGGCAAAATGGTCACTTTCGGTCAAACTGGCCTAAATGACCAACGGTATGGGAGTATTGTTTTAGACCCAAGGAAGTTTTTTAAAATGGTTTGGGGGTGGGAAGACCATCACTTGGTTGACTCTGATGGTCATTTTGGTCTAATTTTGGCCCCCAAAATGATAAAAACGACAAATTTGGCCGAAATTGACCAAAATGACCCCTTTAATGACCAACCGAGTCAATAAAACTACTTTTTCTAGAATCAGGGCAAATTTTTACATCAGATAGGTTTTAAAAATCCCATTTATCGGCAAAAATTATAGAAATAAAATACCCTTGACCACAAGTGACCAAAATGGTCATTTTTGGACAAAAAATTGCCAAAATGGCCGAAGTGTCACGGGTACGGTCAGTAAGAGTGACATTTTTGGAATCAGCGCAAAATTTTACTCTAGATAGGACCTTCAAACCTTCCCCAGCAAAAATGCTGATTAAAGGCCCTTGGCTCCTAGGGTACATCTGCGACACTGTATTAATAGTACAGAATTTTGATTTCATTTGATTTGAATGATGGTCATATTTATTATATTCCAACATTTTGTTATCTTTAAAAAAAGATAAACTTATAAATAATAAAAAATGAATTATTTCATATTAATTAAAGTTATTGATTGCATTATAAACGGAATATGGTTACGTATGGTTTGATGTGTTTGAATCTTGCTTTTATTTCTTGATTTCCCTTTCTCTTCTACAAACAAAGCAATAGTTCAATACGATTTAAAAAGGTAAGTGTTTTACATTTCAATATTTTAGGTCACAAGGTTTTAAAACTTGTTGATTACGATTGCCTTTTTAAATCTATATTTCTTCTTAACATATCAATTCCCACGTAAACACTTACAATACAAATCGGTGAAAGCCTTATAGGTCATTTCAGTTAAAAATATGGTTTATTACTAAACATGAATAACAAACTTAGTTAATATCTTTCCAACTTTTGCACATTGATTCATTATATTTATCTATCTCTTTTCATATTTCATTAAAGCAATAATATAAACCTCACCCTAGCAAATAAAGAATCACACATTTATTTAAGTATAAAAAAACACGTTTTAATAAGAACATGATAATATCATAAAAAGCACTTATTTATAACGCAATACAATATGACTGAACTGTTTAAACAGAGCTTGTAAATCATGCCATACAGTTTCACAACACAAGAACACATTTCTGAGTATATTATTGCGATGATGACCCCTCGCATTAAAGGTGTTGACTTTAGGTTTACAAACTATTTTTGCGTCTTAACGAACATTGGTTATCATAGAAACAATCAAAATAAATGATACATGCACACACACACACACAAAAAGCAAAACAAAAATTCTGTCAACACAGATAAGCATTCATCTTCATAGCAAACAAACTTCTGAATGAATTAGCTGTTATTTACATTAATTTTCTAGTGCACCTCAGTCACGTTCTTCCGTTGAATGTAATACATTAATTAAAATTGAATTTTAACATTGAAATTGGAATTGAAAAAACACCTACCATGATTATCATTCCAATAAACAGTGTGCCTGAAGGGCCTATATCTTACTGGTGATGAGACGGATTCGCGACAAGTACGCAACTCCGAGCCTCTGGAGTCGTCGAGACGACGCTGCGACGTCGCGACGTCTCCTTTGGTGGCATGTTATGACCTTTACCTTCACAAAAGAAAGCAAGTGACACACCAAAAAATTGATTTATTGGTATTTTCATAGTCTAACTCATGCAATATTATTCCTGACAAAATGTACCAAAACGCATCCTGCTAATACCACTGTCAAACATTGCGTGATAATGTAAATGGATAAGAAACTGATAGCGAGGTCTGGTCCTTGTCCGGTGGTTCTGCGTTTTATCCTGTATGTGTTCTGTTCTGGTCACTTCTCACACTTATACGTCCGCTCATGTCCCTCGTATACACAGTGCATATCCACAAGAAACGCTCGTCGGACAAGGGACGGATCTCGCTATCCGTTTCTAGTCAGAAATTTAATTTCTGGAAGTTTTGACGAACATTAATTAACAACGAATGTCCACTCAACACTTTTAGAAATTTCACATTCTTTCTTTGTCCCGTATTTGGAACCTTTTCTTGAAATAATGAGAAAGGGTTCTAATAAGTCCTTTCGAACCGTTTTTGATACTACAAGAAACCCTTTATGGTTCTTTAAACAACCTATTGGGTTCTTGATGTTGTGTAGTTCCCTACACATTTCGTATAGGGTTCTTCATTCAATTACAACCTATGGGATTCTTTACACCATCAAGAACCCTACGTGTTGTATAAAGAACCTTTATAAATAAAGGGTTCCTTGTAGAATAAAAAACGGTTCTAAATTACTGTAAAGAACCTTGAAAGGTTACAAATAAAAGATAAAGAAAGGTTCTAGAATTGATAAGATTGAAGAGTGACAGCCACGTTTATGATGAACTATAAAATATAAGCCATTTTTGGACGTTTTCTGATCTGGCCATTTATAAGACGGAGGCATATCAACACTGTGACAAGCATTGAAACACGTCAGTGTAAATGACAAACACATTATGTTGTTTTACAGAATTCTATTTGGCACTTGCTTCCGTTTGTCAAAGTAGGTTAAACTTATGCCGGGTTTTAGGTTAGGTATACCCTCACCAGTCAAAAATATTGCAACATAGCTAAAATGCGTACATTACTACAATTTATTTACAAGGGTTTTGCCTTTTATTGTGTTGTGGTGGAACAAAGTTGTTTTAAAAGGTTAGGGTCAAGGTGCAATACAAATACAGGACTAAACTTTCCTTGGCAGCGGCAGAAATAAATTTATTTTCTGTGGGTGTTGTCTTTGACTTTGCATTTGAATCCGTACGTTATGGTTACTATTCATTGATAAGAGATATAAACGAAACAAGTGACCAGTTTTCAGAGAATTAATGATTTTTTTTGGGGGGGGAGCGGGAGGAAAGGGGAATTGAGGGGGTAAACCGTTCATTTACAAATCGTGACAAAAAAAAAATCAACTTTAATAAATGGGAGTATTGAAAGTTGGATTCCTTGGCGCGACCTCTATGACAGTATGGTCCCTCCGCTGCGCTCTTGCTGAATGGGTTGGTGAGATCCTTGTTACATTTGTTGATGATCTGCTTTAAGAAGTAGCTGTACACCAAACTAACTACCGCCACGGTGCCGACAACAGCGACAGCACAGACAAGCCAAATGACCAAGACTTGGTTGCCCGTTCGGTAGGCATGGTAGGTTCCGTTAACGCAGGTTGGGGTCGGTTTGTTGTCGAAGACTGCTCTGGTTGGAAAGGTTCACTGGAATATAACGTACTCGGTCGTATATCCCTTGTATGTTGTCAGTTTGTCAGGGGACCTAGAGTTCATTGGCTCTTTAGATGTGTATATCGTAGTTGAGACAGGAGTAGGGGATTGTCCTACGCTTGTAAAGGCATGTTCCATCGAGACAGGAATTGCTGTAGAGGTTTGATCATCCGTCGTTGGGGCAGGGGGATTGGATTGACCTACAGTTGCAAAGGCATTATCTGTCACGGCGGTTTCAGCTGGTGTGCTGCTTACAGCGGCACCAGTTACCGCTTGTGTCTGGTGAATCGGGGTACTTACCTCCTCCGTCTGTACATCAGTAAAAATCATTGTAGGGTCTATTGTGGTATTTACATCAAGCGGTATGACACGAATTGACAAGGAAACGACATTAGACAAGTCCCCTTCGTTCCCGGCTTCATCCCAAGCCCGTATGGCGAAGTAGTAAACAATGTCCTCTCCCCTTTCTGGGAGGGAAACGGTGACAGTCTCAACTACCCCTGCAGGACTGATCTGGGATATGTTGCCGTAGACTAGTTGATCCTGCATGACCCTATGGCTGTTGTTGAAGTTGTGCCGTATCTCAGAAAAGTTGGTGGAATAGCGGAGATCGTAACTGTATGCTTTTGGGAGCAAATAAAAATAAAAGATAAAAGCAAAACCTAAAAAGTTTTTACAGAAAACCTATTTGTTCAGATTCGTTCGATAAAACCCTTTATTATTTCCACCACATCTGTATAGCTGTCCTCATTGACTTTAGTATTTGTACATATTCTTTGTATATTTATACGTATAATACAATGTGAGGGTTTCATTTATTATATCTCAAAAACTCAATATTTTTTAATTCTAAAAACATCATAAATGTTGATTGCTTACCCGTCCCTTGGTCCAGGTCGTCTCCTACAGCTGTCCAGGATAGCGTCACGGTGCTGTTGTCATAAGAGAAGGATGTGTAGATTAGATCCTGGATCCGAGAGGGTGCTAGAGTATCAGGTGCGTTCAGGGTGAAGTTCTCAACCTTAAACACTCCTCCTGATGCTGTTCGCATGAAAGATGGCCCTGGTTCAGCTGATCGTTTCCCTGGATAGTGTAATTAATATGCATTTCTATGTAGTCTAGAACAATCCCCAGTTTACATGTAAACTTTAAACGAATTCGGATTGGGTGATGTCTTGTCGTGGCAATGGCTGGGGGCTTTCAGTATGCGTAACAAAGGAAATGCACATACGAGCACTTGGCTCAAGATTCAAGATTCAAGATTCAAGATTCAAGATTACTTTATTGATTTTCTTTCATGTTTTCAAAAGTTAACAGAATAAATAATCAAATTAACAACGTATCGAATGTAATAAAATAAATTTGTTACAAAGTACAGAGAGAAACATATCATAGAATTACAAGGACCAGCAAGAAGCAAAGCATATGAAATTCACCATGGTTCTCTTATTTATCATTATTGTAATATATATATATATTTCATGGTTATTTTATTTTTATTTTTTTTAACTCTTATAATAGTATATTTCTTGTTATGATTATACTCCATATATAATATATATTCTTAATGATATTCTTGCTTGTCCAAGCACAGCGTATAAAAACTGACTAACGGGCAAGCAACTTCAACCAAGTTACTATCATGCCGGGATGAGGCAGAAAATTAATTTAAATATTATACAAAAGAAGGAAAAAAAAAACAACTTAGAGAGACAAAAAATACCCGGGAGGACTAGGGTGGGAAGGGGGGGTGTCGAAGATTTAGATAATGATTTTTTTATATATAGTGGTATGAAAAGTAAAGTTGCTCTCTTTGGTGTTATGATCCTTGGATGAATCCGTTTGTCATTAGAGAAACAGAGTGATATTAGTGGTGTATATGATTGATATAACAATAATATTTTAGTTTTGGTTTTAATAAAAATATCTTCTTATCTCACGCATGTCTCTGGTAGAGAATTCAAATTTAGGAGGCAGTAAATAAAAGATGTTGTGTGAAGCACTGTACGCTTCTTGGTAAGTGGTAATGGTTATATGCCTGGTAGGATACTGATGTATTTATTATTAGAGTAAACATGTTCCAAGGCTGGGGGGCATTCCTGATTTTGTTTCTGGAACATGAGATACTGCAAGGTTAAGTTTATATAAGTCATGAACTTTTAAAACATTATTAGAAAAAAACAGTGTATCAGTATGGTGACGGAAATGGATTACTGATAACTCGCATAGCTTTTTTCTGTAGTAATAAATTCTTCTCTAATAAGTATGAAGCACTGTTTCCCCACGATAAAATCCCGTAATTAAGTAAGGTAATACTAAGGTAGAGTAAAGTGATAAAAGAACCTTGAGGGAAGTGTATTTTAGCTTATTCATCATACCTATATTTCTTGAGATTATCTTACAAATATTTCAATGTGATATTTCCATGTTAGTTTATCATCATTATACCTACCTAAAAATTTAGTTTCGATACTTTTGTATTTGTACATATCCATGTAAAATTGGTCTGTGTAATTCCGGAAAGTTGAGTAAATAACATAAATTAGTTTTTGAAGTTTAGTGTATATTTTATTTGCTTTGATCCACTTTGTACTGCTTCAAGTTTGTTATTTACTAAGTGTACATAAAGTGTCTATGTTTTGTGGTGTAAAAATAAATTTGTGTCGTCTGCGTACATAATCGGGTAAGTATAATGAGAAGATTTATTAAGCCATTGATGTAATAAAAAAAGGAGGGGTCCGAATTGACCCCTGCGGTACTCCACATATGATATTTGAGGTGTAGATGCATATTTATAAATAATACAAATTGTTTGCGTCCATAAAATAGCTTCGAAACCAGTTAGACACGATCCTCGTATCCCATAATGTGTTGTTTGTGTAGTAAAATGTCATGGTCAATGGTATCAAAGGCTTTTGAAAGATCAATAAATAATCCGATTGTATTGGTTCGATTATCAAGCGATTTGGTAATTTTATTTATCAACGTCAGAAGAGCGTGTGTTGTGTTTTTGTTTTTCTTAAACCCAAATTGGATTCGTGTAAAATATTGTTATCATCCAGAAATTTTGGTGTCCGTGTAAAACTATTTTTTCTAATATTTTGGAGAAAACTGTAGTAAGGAAATTGGTCTGTAATTGTTTAAGAAAAGCTCACCCTTTTTTAAAAACTGGAATTATTTTGGCTAATTTCATTTTTTTAAGGAAAGACACCCGAGGTATGGACAGATTCGATGTATGGTGAATGGTTCGACGATAGTCGGAATAATCTTTTAAGGTAAAATTATCAAAGCCGCGTGCGCAGCTACGTTTACTCTGGAAGTTATGGACAATATCTAAAATTGTTTCAAGTACAGGAGCAAAAACAATGAATTGGATTACGGTTTGTTAAGTAATCACTAAATTTTTTGTCACAATTGGAATTACTTTAGCCAAATTTGCACCTACATTACAAAGTAGTCATAAAAGAATCTGCAATATTTTGCGGATTATCGATGATCTTTCCATAACTGTATTTGGAGACTGAGACATTCTTTTTTGCCTATTTCAAAACATTATATAATTTTTCCAAGTGGTCTTAGCATCTTGCTGCAGTTTATAAATTGTTGTTCAAATATTTTTCTTTCTCTTCGTAGCAAACTAAACCAGCGTGTTTTTATAATTCAAGTTATTGACCGTGAGGTATAGATGGTTCGCTTTGTATTTGAGATAGAGTAGGTTTCCTATTAATTGACCTAATAGATTCGGAGTTATCCAGGTGATTAGCATTTTTTTTTCTGTTTCGGGGGATGACTTGGTCAGGGAAGGCATTGATCATATAAAGTATTTATTTAGTCATAAATTCATCAAAGAATTGTCTACATCAGTGATATCATAAAGATAGACCAATCTAATTATTAAGATTATCGATAAATAGCTCAATATGTCAATTACAAATGTTCCGTTTATAAGCGACTCCGGGTACAGACGTTTGTGTTTTGATCTTGAAGTCTGTAAATATCGGAAAATGGTCCGTTTATCATCGCGGATTGGATGATAGCCTATTGAAGGCGCCACAACTATGGTCGCCATAAGTTAGATTACTCTGAAGTCGGATTGGTCTATCTTTCAAGCGAATAGTGTTTTCTGTGACTTCGACCCATTAAGTATTAATAAACAAAGCTAAAAAAAAAAAAAGCCTCTAACTTACTTCTTCCGGAGACTGGAACTTCTATGACGTCATCATAGCCCTGTACATTGACCTTGACATTGTATCTGCCATTCGAGGTGAAGTTTAGAAAGAACCCTGAGTAGGTTCCATCGGCTTTAAACAAGTCCGAACCTGAAAAGTGTGTGGATAATTTAAACGAATTTTTACTTTTGTTGTGTTTTTTCGTCGTTATTACAAATATTTGACAAACATCTGAGATTTGTGGCGCATGGTATAGAATCCCAAGTTTCATGCAAAAACATTCGATTCTTTTAAATCATTTTATAAGAAGCAATATTTCAAATTGTAGATAATAAATGTATATTTTCTCTCTTTCTTTTTTTTTGCTCTCTTCATAATCACGATATGCTACATGATTATGTGACGATTAGTCAATTATTATATTCAACCCCCTATTTGTATTTGATTATATCAAGATTTGTAATTACTATGTTAATGTTTTTTTTAATGTTTTTAATATGTTAACAGACCCTTTGTTGAAATAACAGTTAATTCTGAACTTGTAATCCTGTAAAAAAAAAAGATGTTTTAATAAATATGTGTATATATACATATATATATATATATATGTTTGTATGATTTACTTTTACTTTTATTTATTATGGTTTTTGTTCTTGTTTGTTATGATTTTCTCTTCAGAAATCCTGATGAAGGCAAATAAGCCGAAAGCTTGATTAAAGATTCAAAGTCCAGCAACGTCCAAGCTTGTCCTAGACTTTTTATTCATAACACACACACACACACACACACACACACACACACACACACACACACATATATATATATATATATATATATATATATATATATATATATATATATATATATATATATATATATATATATATATACATATTTATATAATAGAATTTATAGAATCTATATTATATTCATAAATATCAAGGTGGCACCATTTACTCTCGACTTATCAGATTGCAAATTATTCTTAGACCCATTTTTTAATACATAGAGAACCTTGTGACTATAGACAAACCGGTATTGAAATTTGATATCATCATGATCATTTAGATTACTCACCGGATCCATTGTCGAGCAATGTCATCGTGGTCATCCCGGAGTACGAGTCTGATATGATAGCTGTGACGTCAGCATTCAGCACAGGTTGATAGCCCTGTTGAACCTGAGCATAGATACCCAGTGCTGGAGTCTGAGATAAATCCATTTCCTAAAGTAGGCATGTGGGGGAAGATGAGATATTTTGATGGGAAAGTATATATTTTGTTACTTGGTGACATAATTGTTGCAGTGTGAGTTTATTGAGCAGTGAAAAAGTGTATTATCAAACAAATGGACCTGTATTATAAGACTAGGCTACTCAGGATGTTGAATTATAGGTTAGGAATCGGGGTAGAATTGAGTAGTTTAGGACTTGAGGTGAAGTTGGTTCGTATTGGCTTGTTTAAAAAGGTCCATTGCAAAGCTCTGCTCAAATGCTAGGGAATTTTTGTTTATATTCCAATAAATGCATATCTGTGCATTGCACGTGAATGTCAGCAATCTTGCAGCGTAATCTTAGAAGCATTATTAGCGACCTTTCACAATCAATTTAAGATAGTTCTTCCACATTTCTTACGAAAGGAACTTCACTTTTAACTGTTTGATACAATTACATCGGAGGTCTATTTGTGTGTAGGGGGATCCTTATTGTTACCACTATTAGAGTAAATTTACTTTTTGTATTATACAGCAGTCACATTCATGAAGCAGACTAAATTTGGTCTCTTCCAATTATTTCTCCCTTTTTGATATTCAGAACAAAAATAAGTTGAATTTGCGTTAAGATATTGCACTCATTACGTCTATTGGTGTTATTGGTTGTAGCAATGAAATCTAAAAGCGCTAACATTATTTAAAGTGTTGCAACTAATCAACTTACTCGAGATCCCAGTAGAACAGTCACTGTTATTGGTTTGTACCCCTGTGTGGACGGTTTGGAGGTTACTGCAAGGCTGGCATATTCCTTACCTGAATGTGAACTGGATATGCTTGCGTTCCACAAACCAGGCTGTGGGGAAAATTTTAATACACTACATTGAAAATTGTAAGAAAAAGGAAAACAAGCGTTAAAGGAAATGGTTCTGAAATCTAAGGCGGTGAAAACGAGGGCTAGGGGCACAGTGCCTCTCACACATTTCATGCACATGAAAAGGTTCATATTTTTTATAGGCCTACTAAACAGTGCCACTTGTCTTTACTTTTTTAGCTTAGCTTGTTCTTTTTCGTCCTCGTCTGCTTCCAGTTCAACTGTGCCTTGTAGAATGTGTTTCGACAGGCTGTTGTGTCAAGTGAGTGGGAAATTGATGCAACTCTTCCAAATCCTGTCTTGCGATATCTGCAGTGGCCATATCCTACCAATTTAAGCGATCTCATTGACAATCCAGAAAGTATTTCCTACCTAAACACTCGAAATCAGATTTATATGTGTGTATTTATAGTTTATGCCAACTATCTCAACTTTCCATCAATGTATGGTAACATTTTATTTACTGTTTTCGACATGTTCAAAGTCTTACCTTCGCCACAGGTAGATTGATAGAAACAATCTTTGTGTTGAGGTTAATGCGATATCGGGGATCATATTCATCGATTCGTGTGCCATCTGGTCCAGTGAGTACGACCGATATTGAATAGCCCTCGGTCCAAATGACCGTGATCACCGTATCGTTTCCCAGGGCGTCATCGATGACCACCAAAACTACCTTGAAGCCAGGGTTGCTTTCGACGGGGACTTCGGAACTGTAGATCTTCAAAGCAATATGCATATTTGAGTGATGTATATGCATCAATATATTTTTATTAAATGTCACAAATTTCACGTTGTCAAAATTAAATTACATTCCTTCTAATGATAAAATCTAATGTATTATTTGTCTTTAATTCCTTTTTTTAGGGGGGGGGGTAATATTCAGTGGCTATAAGAAAATGATAATAAAGAAAAGAGAGAGAGAGGGGGGGGGGGAACTATTAGGAGCTGTGACCTGTATAACAGCATTGTTTGTTTTTTCTTTTTGCCTCTCCTCCTCCCCCCCCCCCCCCCATAAGCCTATACGAGGTCATTTTTTTCCAAGTTTGTTCATAGTTTGATTTTGATTTTAATCATATATCAAACAAAAATCTTTGAAAAAATCACTTGTAAAATTTCGGCCGAACAAGAATTATAATTGTTACAGCCTTTTTACAAAGGCTAAATCAATTCTTAACATTTCCCTTGGAATCAAACCCAAACCTTAGAATCACAACTTCAATATAAATCCTGCACATAGTAATGTATGTACAGTAATCTATTCTTGTTGTGGGCAAGTCCACAGCTTTAATATGGTGGTATCTCATTTCGCTGAAACGGCTTTGAGACGGATTTCGGAATTTTTTTAATACGGTTTTGAGACGGTTTTGAAACTTGTCACGTAGACGTCTCCGAGACGTCTCCTGATTCCCTGCGACGTTTAATGAGTCCCAGAAATCTCAAAGTAGTCGCACATCCGTCTCTGCGACGGAAAGTAAAGTATCGGAGACGTCTCGGCGACAAAAAACAACACTTTTTTGCCGAAGTCCCACATCTGTCTCTGGTACTTTTTTCGCAGCGGAGACGGATTTGGTACTACTTTCAGACGGTTTTGAGACGGCTTTGAGATTCCCGGGACTCATGAAACGTTGCGGAAACTCAGGGGACGTCTCGGAGAAGTCTCCGCGACAAGTTTCAAAACCGTCTTAAAACCGTCTCAAAGTAGTCCCAAATCCGTCTAAAACCCCCCTTCGCGAAGTAAGATACCATCATTAGAATAAGGGAAATGGACGAAGTGTAAATTTGCATTATTCAATGCATACAGCCTACCTCTTGAGCAAATATTCTCCCTCGACTATCATGCACAACAGATCATGTATAGAAAAAAAAATGACTACCAAATGTTTTGGAAAGAAAAACAAATTTGTTTTGGCCAAATATTGATAATAAAAAATGATGGATCCACATACCTGTATCGGGACAGACACCGTTCCGACATCAGGTCTCTGTGTTATAGTTCTCTGAAAGGCTTGGATAAGACAAGTGCCAGTTCCAGAATCAGAACAGAATGAGGAGATACCAGACGTATTTGTGGAAAGATCTTCCATTTTCTCGTCTGCTGAGTTACTGATGGTAATAGTGTCAATGATGACTCCAGAATTATAAATCTCGTCATAGGTGTCACTGATATATGGAGAACGGTTCTCCCCTCCATCACTTAGTAGCAGCAGATAGCCACCTTGTGCGTAAGAGCCCAGTACCTTACAACAAAAAAAAAAAAAATAGACCATATATTATTAAAAATAATAATAATGATAGCCGGTTCATGACAATAATTAACTTTGTTTTTTTTCTATGAAAAAGCTTGGTTTGCCTGGGGGGGGGGGCGTATTTTGAAAAGTGCACAGGGACTATATATACATTGACGAGATTGCACTCAAACAAGGGGGTGCGATCATTTTGAAACATTTTTTATGGTAAATTATTCGTTGATAGCACATGGGACAAAGTTGCAAAATAGCTTGAACTTGCCCAGCCTCGTTCTCCATCTTTCAGTGTTCCTTCAGATGCCTTACCCTCATTGGGATAAAAATAAAAAAAGAAAATGCAAAAATTATTTTAAAGAGCGAAAAGGGGAAATTCATTTCTAAATTTAATTTAAAGGTAGTGTCATCCTTTTTCACAAATTGCGAAAACTAATGCAACTTGGCATAACTTTAGAATATGATCAACCTATACTGTCTATTTAATCTTACTGTCATAGGTTGCCTAGATCAGTAATATGAAACGAAAATCTGACTACCAATCTAGACCAGCTCTCCATCAACATCGTTGATATTACAGCGCGTGCAGCACGGCGCATCAGCGTGCATTATACTCTGCGCTAACGGTCAACGGTTCGCACCGTACGGTATATTTTCGAGGTTCGAAAAAATAGGAATGAATTTTGATAATCGCAATATAATGACAAACATACACATTTTGAGCTTAATCATTGATATACTACTATATCCTCTCAAAAACTAGAAATGTAATATTTTTGCCTTCAAAATGATGATACTACCTTTAAGCCAGAGTCATTATACAATGTTATTAGAAATCGTTGTATAAGTACTGGGACGTACCTGAAGACCGTCCAATATTCCACATCCAATACACGTAGTGCTTTTTGTGGCTGGGGGCAAATCGCTGACTAGGCCTTGTCTTGAACCGCTATCAGTTATATCGGTTAGAAGTGCCTTTATCTCAGATGTAGTGTCGAAAACGACGATTCCCAGCTTGCTGTCATCTGGAATAACATTCATGATGTAGTCGGTAGATGACGCGATCATTCTGTCAAATCTGTTGCCCTAAAAATATAAATGAACAAATCAAAAATGAATAATTGTGATAGTATGGTAGGGATTCATGACGCACTGCAAAATACGCGCTAAGTGAATGGGGCCAAAATATGCTTCGCATAATACAGACGCCGTCATAGCAAAATAGTGTTTCGTTTCAAAGTTAAAAATTCCACCTTTTTAGGCTAAACATAGAAGCAAGATGCTAAAAAGGTAAAAATTATTGAATTGTGGTAACTATTTCATAATATATCATGAAAATTTGGAAGAAAACACATAATTAAAAGTGTTAAATCAAACTTCAAAGTGAGTGCGTAGACTTATGAACTGTTCTTTTCTGACGGCAATGGAGGAGAGGACTTTTTCTTTCTTCACAATAAAAGTTAGAGCAGTAGTTATTGATTCATATAAACAAAGATTAGACTGTGTGTCATTTCGTAATTTCATGCAAATTAGGCAAATGAGCTTAGGGGGCCCATATTACCTGCATGTACCCTATACTTTAACCATTTTATATTAAATTTAAATAAGTGTGTTGACAGGTCGATTGGGTTTGGACTGACGTGACGGATTTGATTATCTTTGTCTTTCACCCGCCTTCATGCTACAGTCACACAGACACTTACGTAGAGTTACGTCCGGTTGCGTCCAAAAATTGTTTTCTTTTCTTCGGATCCCCACGGATGCTTACTCGTCATAGTTATACCCCCGTCACAATGAGCTCGTTCCTACTACGTCCTTGCAAATTTTCCCGAACGGGCATAGTCTGTGTGTAAACTGAGTGGACGTAGTAATCTTCTTTACCGACTGTGTACGAACTTCATGGACTACTGGTCGGATTTTCAAAAAAGTGTTCAAAAAAATCGGGCGCCCATCTCGTCCTAAAATTTAACGGGGTGGCAACGTACCTGAAACGAGATGGACGTACTACAAACGAAATTGCCGTACTTAAATCGTTCTAAGAATGTGCTAGGACGTCTTACAAACGAGCATTATATATTCATTATTATATCCTTATCTAAGATTGTTTGCATTGAGAGTGTCACAAGGAGAAAAAGAATAGTTTAACTAAGAAAAACGTTTCTCAAGAAATAGTTCGTTTTTCTTCATGACGTCACGCATAGTACATTTTTCCCTAGGGAAAACTGGACTATACGTTTTTCCGACCCCCCCACCCTATTCACGAGTTGCGCAACGCACGCAAGCGGTGCTACTCTGCTGCTTTTACCTGAATTCTCCACTGCATGCCACGGAAACTTTCGGCGAGCTGCACTGACCAGGTGCGCTTACATAACAGACGATCGATTAGGCAAGACAAGTATTTTCTCAACTTCTCTACGATCGAGACTATATATTTTGTTCATTAAAAAATAAAAGGAATGGTATTATAGTGGAAGGGATATAAAACAAATATACAATGACTCATTCTCAGAACAGGTTAAAACTATTCGCACTCAGGAACATACATAGTACTATTCTCTCTCGGGCCGATGGCCCTCGAGAAAATAGTACTATGTGATGTTCCTTCGATGCGAATAGTTTTAACCAGATCCTCGATTGTCATTGTATATTTGTATCAGCTTGAAGTTACGAAGACGCATGAGGTCTGGCAAAACGGGCTAGGTTTTTTTTAATGGGAAACGGGCACGCATTTGCGTTCAAACGTTCAACAAGTAAGAACGAGATGGAACTTTCTGGAGGCCGTTTGGTCGACGTAAGAACGAGTAAGAACGGATTTTGACGGATTAAAAACGACCCAGAACAAGTTAGGTCGGGATGAAACACATTGGAAACGAGTTGGAACTGATTAAGAACGGGTTGCAACTAATGCCGCGATCACAGTACCGTTTCGGGGCCCGTACGGCGTGTAAAATTGACATTTTTGACCATTTCGGTCACTTTCGTAAGGTTCCTGGCCGGGTCCCTTACGATCCTACGGGTACCGGTGTATTTTTACAGATCGCGCGGGCCCCTAGATTATTGCTTTCATGTTCTCGATTCTCCCGGCGTTTTTATCAAATCGGTAGACGGTCTGCAGCCCTTGGAAAGCCCGTGGAATCACTAAAGGGGAACGATCGGCCTCCTATCGGTGGCCGAGTAGGCTCCGCACATTTTTTTAATAACTATTGTAACAAGCCGGGAGGGTGTCGGGCGGGTGCAACATGCACCGCAAGGACGTCAGGAGGTACCCGGTCGTGGTCCGCACGGCGCCTGACCGATTCCCACTGGGTTCCATGTGGTCTTTCGCACAAGTTTTTCCAAATCATATTGTATACATATTTTTAGTATTTGTCAAATTTCTCTTTCGAGATTGTCAGCATGAATTATTATCAGGCTAGTGCTATAATGATAGCTGAAGATCATGAGCATTCTGAATAC
Organism: Paracentrotus lividus; assembly: GCA_940671915.1. NCBI lineage: Eukaryota > Metazoa > Echinodermata > Echinoidea > Camarodonta > Echinidae > Paracentrotus > Paracentrotus lividus. Next base: position 27,540,642 of record CALNVZ010003429.1, on the reverse strand, counting down.
ATTAATACATTATTTATTGGGAGCATTTTCCAAAGTGTATAGTTATTTGAGACGGTGCTCTATATTGGCTCAGATTTTCAAAATATTAAAAAGTCCCACATAAATGTCTTTAATATATATATGCTTTGAGTGATACCGTCGATGGTTTTCGGACTTCATATGGAATGATTTGTCTTTTGATCAAAACCGCCTTATTTAAATTTATATTTTACAGTATTCTATGTCGTATTTGTGGTTTGAAACGTAAATAATTTAAATGCAATTATACTCAAAAGAGCTTAAGACAAAACTTTACAACAGGAGCCTGGCAGGGTGCCGCAGGATAGCCGCAGGGGAAACCTTAAACATCGCAAGACCGTAGTCAATTTTTTTACAATGAGGATTGAAAAGAAAACTGTGCGGAACCCTTCCTGTCACCTGCAGGTGCCTGTGCGGGCCCCTCAGTGACTCCACGAGCTTTTACCGGGTTGTCTACTGCCTACCGATTTGATGAAAACGCCGGGGGAATCGAGAACATGCAGTAGATCTTTCCGGCTTTTCTACGGGTAGTGAAACAAGTCCTCGCGCCCGCAGAATCATAAGGGAGCCGGACAGGCACCTTCCGAAAATGGCAATTATGTACGGTTCTACTCGCCGTACGGGCCCCAGAATAGGTAAGTGATCGTAAAAAAGGTGAGTGTCTTGCGATGCTTTGGGTTTACTTTTGGCTTTCCTGCGGGACCATAAAGGGCACCCCAAGGGTTCCTCAAGTGACCCTAGTGATTTTTCTGCAAATTCTGCAAATAGGAACACTGGTCAGCCTTATAATAACCACCGTGTTCATCAGAGCGGACACCGAAAGAACATCTGTAGGCACCCGAATGGCACTCTTACGGTCTCTTCACGGGCGTATTTCGATTTCAATCCACATATTTTATACTTTTACTTATACTTTTTTACCGGGCGCCGTAGGATATGTGACCGCAATAGCGGTAGAATGAAAAATCATCAGGGACCCGTGAGGTCTCTAAATCCACGAAAAGCCGTAGGATTGGGCAAAACGTACGGGGACCTCTCGAACTGTGATCTAGGCATAACTGGGGACGAGTTTGGATTGTTTCAGACGGGCTCTGTTTCGTGGAAACCGTCATTTTCACCCGATTTTAACTAGATACAAACGGACTGCAGACGAGGCAGAGACGTGATGGACGTATTGAGGACTGTATACGAACGTTGTTCATCTTAATCCAGAAATAATTAGGTCAAATGTACGCGTTCTTTTCGGACCAATGGCCGTTTTTCGTATTTATTCTAAAAGTTGTGAGATTTCTGTCATTGTAACAATTAATGTGTGGCAATCAAACAGCTTATCTATTCGCTTATACTACTATCACACTTAACAATTTCTTACCATGTTATTGAAATTGTTGCAAAAAGGGCTTAATCTATGTACACACGGAGTGGACGTACTTGAGACCTATTTCAATCTGCTCAGGACTTTATAGCACGGGCTTGGATAGCAATACGTTTCAATTTTTAAACAGAACGGCATGTCATAATTCCCGTCACACTGAGCTCGTTCTCACTGCGTTCTTGGTAGTTCTTGGTGAACGGGCTCAATCTGTTTACACACGGACTGAACGTAGTACAGACCTTTTAAAATCTAGTACAGACCGTTTACAATCTGTTTACGAACTTGGCGAACGGGCCCAAACGGAGAGAACGGAAAGGCATTCCGATTTTTTTTAACATGTTAAAAAAAATCGTACTGGCTTCCAGTTCTAAAATTAAACGTAGTGACAACGTTCCTTAAACGGGTAGGACTTACTCTGAACGAGAAGGACGTACTACGAACATGGTACCTAACTTTTATCATGCTGCGCATAGGCACTTTTAGTGACGGTTTGGACGTGCTACGAACGGTATAGAGTGAACGAGCCGTTTACTCGGTCTGAACTGGATAACAACGTATTGCGGACGCGATAAAGACGGAATTGACGTAACGAGAACTATTTATGAACTGCCTAGTATCGTATTCAAGAAATTATTTTTTGAAAGTTATAAGTTCCAACCCGACCAAAGCCCGTTCAGCAATTTTTTAAGAACGGGCAAGAACGTTATAGAACGTTATAGAACGACCTCAGTGTGACGGCCCCCTTAGCAGTAGAAATATTGATGATTTCGTTCATCCAGTAAAACAATGAAATAGGCCCTACATAAGAAATGATAGAATAGAAGATGAAATAAGATTACAACAACACAAACGTATCTATACGTAAGTGTCTGTGTGACTGTAGCATAAAGGTAACAACCCTAAAGAGTTTACTAGGAATGAAACCCAGGGTGGGGTGGATGTTTCACCAAGTCGTTCGAGATAGTCACACAGACACGTAAGTAATGCTACAGTCACACAGACACTTACGTATAGTTACGTCCAGTTGAGTCCAAAAAATTATTTTCTTTTCTGCGGATCCCCATTAATGCCTTCCCGTTATAGTCAGCAGTGGAAATAATGATAATTTCGTTCATCCTATAAAACAAAGAAATACATAAGAAATAATAGAATAAAAGATGAAATAAGATTAAAACAACAAAAACGTAACTATACGTAAGTGTCTGTGTGACTGCAGCATTAAGTTACGTTTCTGTTTTTTTTTATCCTTATTTCATCTTCTATTCTATGATTTCTTATGTATTTCTTTGTTTTATTTGATAAACGAAATTATCACTACTTATACCGCTGACTATTACGGGAATGCATCTTTGGATATCCGCAGAAAAGAAAATAATTTTTGGACGCAACCGTACGTAACTCAACGTAAGTGCCTGTGTGACTGCAGCATAAATGCTACCGTCACACAGACCCTTACTTACCTAAACCTAAGTGGGTGTGTAATTGTAGCATTCCCAACGACTTGTCTTCTTTCTTCTCGAGTCCTTTCTTCTATTATTCTGTTTGATTCGTAATTATACCTGATTACATTTAAAAGTCATAGTATGCATTGTATATTATATTGATTCTTAGGGGAATCCTAATTAGACTCTACCCATTAAGTATTTAACGCAGGCGATCCCATTAGGCGAAAGAGAAGTAAGATCAGCTTGGGAGCAGGGGAAGGGGAGAAGAGGGCATTGTAGAAGGTGACTCATGCTTTCCTCCGCTCCGCATTCGCATACTGGCCTTCCTTCAGTGTCGATGCCCCAATTGGCCATTAATACCCTGCAACGGCCGACTCCAGCCCGCAGGCGGTTCAAACAGAGCCAGAACGGCCAGGGTTCACGGGATCCTGATGGGAGGGACTCCTTGGGGCCGATGATGACATTGTGAGGCGCAGACTCAAGATGGGTTGAGCAAAGGTCTAACCTACAGTTGTGGGGGGGGGGGCTCTGGTTGAGGGGCACGGTAGAGTGAAGAAAACTGTGCCTGGATCTCAAACGCTTTGTCGTTGGCAAGGCATTGAAGAGAGGGTGGAGTGGATCATTTTCTCGTTTAAGTTACTCCTTTTGAGAGAGTGCAGACCTCCTGATGTGAGGAGGGGCGATGCCACTGAGGATGTAGAGATCGTCTAGCTAGGTCGGTTTAAGGCAGCCTGTTATGGCCCTACACGCGCTGTTGAGTGATGGGTCTATCTTTGAAGCATGTGCTGACCTGCCCCATACAGGACATGCATATTCTGCAGCTGAGTAGCAGAGCGCAAGGGCTGTTGTGCGGATGGTGCTTGCATCAGTGCCCCATTGCGAGTTAGCTAGCTTCTTCAGGATGCTGTTCCTGGCACTGACCTTCTTCTTTGTTTTCAAGATGTGATTCTTGTAGGTGAGGGAGCGATCTAGAGTAACTCCAAGGTAGACTGGATTGGAAGTGTGCTCTATTTCCTTACCATACCACTTGACCTTTAGTTGACGGTTGGCCTCTCTATTTTTAAGATGGAAGGCGCTGATCTGCGTCTTGGAGGGATTCGCACGAAGGTGGTTGGATCCGTAGTATGGGACGAGACCATCCAGAACAGATGAGAGTGTAGCTTCAATTTCCTCGAATGAGTCACACTGCGAGGCGATACAGAGGTCATCTGCGTATATGAAGCTCCTAGTTTCTGGATGGACTGGTTGGCCATTGGTGTAGATGTTGAAAAGGAGAGGGGCAAGGACACTCCCTTGGGGTAGGCCATTCTTCTGGGTGCGCCATCTACTGTGGCTCCCATTGAGATCCACGGAGAAGCGCCTGTTGGATAGCATTGATTGGATGAGCTATATGAGCTGTATATTTGATTGTTATATGAATAGACAAATGTAATGCCCTAATGCCCTAGGCGAGAAAAAAATTTCCGGCATTTTCTTCTTTGTGTGTGTGTGGGGGGGGGGATAGATGAGGTGGACTGCATTTCATTTTGGTAGCTTAGATAATTCAAAAGACTTTTTCTTCCAACTCCATCCAGTTACATTTCCCTGTCAAAACTTACAGACATGCTACCGCTGATGTCGAGCACAAGTACTACGCTTCGGACAGATGATAACTGGATGATATCGAATGTTGGAGTGGTATCGGAGACGGGCTGGATGCCGGCCCGGAAGTCTGTTGTATATTCCTTCATTACTGTCCATGCACTATACCCGCCACATTTAATGTTCATAACGTTTGGTGCCTCGGCATTGTGTAAGCTATCAGGATCTGACGTGTCATCATCACAAAATCCCTCTATCTGAAATCACAAAAATGCGATTGTTATTAGGTTACCAGGTTTTTATTTTATATAATCAAATCCCATTCATTGTTTGCTGCCCTCTATAAATAGTGTTGTATTATGTTGTGTTCTATGTTGTTCTGGAGAGATTGAAGAGCGCCATCATATTCAACAACAACAACAACAACAACAACAACAACAACTGCTACTACTACTACTACTACTACTACTACTACTACTACTACTACTAACTACTACTACTACTACTACTACTACTACTACTACTACTACTACTACTACTAACTACTACTACTACTACTACTACTACTAACTACTACTACTACTACTACTACTACTAACTACTACTACTTCTACTACCATTTAAATGACCTGCCCTACATCACGACCCTTTCATTGTTAAGACGTCTCCCGAGTTTTTGGGGAGTCGCGAAAATTCGTCAGGAAGTCGCATCAATGTCAATGTGACTCATCTCGTCTATAGGCATAGTAGAGAGTTGTTCCAACTTGCTCATGACTGGAAAAAAAGTCTCCAAAATTCGAATTTGTTATGCTTTTTAAAAGACTTTTTGTTTAGTTTTCCTGCGACACGACATTCTTAAATATGACACATCATAAGTGATTTAAAAGTTGGAAGGTTTTTCTTGCTCGCTGGATGATCATGGGCGGACAAGGAAAGCCATACTCTGATAAAGATTAAAATTTGATAAGACAAATACATTAAAAAAAATGCAACTCATCTGGACCCCTGTGTCTGGAGGGGGTCCACGTTTCTCTTCTGAATTAGATACATACAAATCAGGATTAAACCTGGTGTATAGTTTTGGTAGCAAAAAAGGAATTGGCACAAAACCGATCAAATGTAGTTACATGTTGTCCACATTGCACTAAAAGATATATGTGAGAGATCTTTTGACATTCCTTTCAATATTTCCGATGAATTTCATTTATAAAGTTCGAATATAGCGCAATCCAACTGCCGTTTAGACCTCTGCTGACAAATTTGCACGCCCGATGTTACGGCGTGAATTAGTGCGAACGATCTGTGTCTAACACCCACACAAGAGAATCCCCATCGGTTTTCCACGTGAGCGCTAGCTGTGACGGGTCCCTGACTTATCTTTTTTTTAATCCTTATATTATGAAATAAAGACACTAAAACGAGATTTCAAGTACTATAATTTGCTTTATTATAGTTATTGGCTTCAATCTATCATAATTTATCTTAATGTGAATCAAAATAATTTTTTCTTTCTCCCGAAACTATACACCAGCTTTAACAAAAACTGAAGTACATAAAAATTGATGCCAACTCCCCCATCCCCCTGGTGTTGTTCTACTAAGGCCATTAAATTAGGTTTCGAGTAAATGAGGAGTTTGGCTTACCGAGTGTATGTGTGAATCTCTAGTTCCAAACAGAATCGAGGCAGTAGCGATCTGTCCATGGGTATCAGGAACGAAACGACAGGTAGGTTCCAAATTACCCTGTATATCTCTTCCGCAATTCCTCTCAGCAGGCGTTCGAAAATTCCCTTTAATCTTCAGAGAGCATCGGGTTCCCTCTATACCATGTATACTGCTTGGAGAGTCGTAGACAAGGGCGCCACCACCTGTGCCATCATAGTGCTCCTTGAATAACCCCCAGCGAAGATACCCCCAGTTCCGAACTAGGACAATGTCTGGGTCAAATTCATGATGAAAACACATTAATTATATCGTCATACAATTACTATATTTAATATGTAAACAGAAATAAAAAGTTTAGGCTTTCGCTTAACTTGATTGTATGGTGTTTTTCTACTTTTCCACCTGTTCTTCCTATTTGCTACTCCTTCTCCTCATATTTCTTTCCTTTTTTTCTTTCTTTCTTCTTCTTCCTCTTCTTCTTCTTCTTATTCTCCTTTTTTTAAAGTTTTTTTTTCTTCTTGTGTTGTTTGTCATGTTCTTCTTCTTCTGCTTCTGCTTCTCCTTTTTCTTGTTTTTCTTCTTGGCTGTCTTCTTCTTATTTCCTTCTTCAACAAGCAGAACGAACGACACAAAAGCGCGACTGAGTGAGTTAAAGAGATCTGAATCTTGTTAATTTAAAAGTAACATGATGAATCTTTTGAAGCAACACTGCATTGAATATCACCAGGTAGTCTTTGTTATTTAGGGTCATTTTGTAGGTGATATCGTCGGTCTAAGCTGACTCAGGTATTCTAGTGCAGCTACAATGACCTACCTGTGGGATAGAGGAACCGGGTTTCATTCGTTATTGGTACATTTTTTCAAGCCCAACCCACCAACCAATGAACCAAACGACATACCTGTGCGGCCATACTTGTCTTCTCGATAGGTCTCATCTAGAATATACTTCGGGGTCAGGTGCATATCAATTCCTTGCTTCCCGCAGCCTTGATTCTGGTTGACCCTTGGTTCATGGGCATCATCATCATTCGTCGGTGGGTCGTGAACGATGATGTTGGCAGATTCGAAGGTTTCAGTACTTGCAAATTGATACTGGCTCTGAGCAGACCAGGAGTTAGGTACAAGAATCTTGATGTGTTTCCAGTAGACGTATTGCTTGCTGGCGAGGTAGAGACGGTTAGATGCAGAAGTGAACATGGTCTAGACAAATGAGAAAGGGAAGGGCGAAAGGAGAGAGGGATACAGTGGGTGCAGAAAGAGAAAGGTAGAAAGGGTAGCTAATGATTAAAGTCGACCAGTTTAATATTAAAAGGTTTTTGCCCATGAGCCCTTGTTAACCACCTCGTCATTTATATATTAAGTTGTCATTATACAGTCTGTGTAAAAAAATGGTACAGTCGAAAAAAAAATATTTAGGTGTGAAATATTTTCAAATTGTGTGTGTATGCGGTACCAAAATAAAGCCAAAAGATTTTCCCTGCTGATGCGCTTTGTTTTGTATAATTTGCTTTCGTAAAACAAAAGTTATGCTAAATTTTGTGCGACGGGGAACAAATCGAAATTGAGCATTTCATGGCTGTTATGCGAAACCTATACACAAAGGCATGGGACGGCGTGCGAAAAATGGATTTTTCTTGATTGTAGAAAACTAGTCATATCTCAAAAACTACAACACCAAATTTGATGAAAAAAATTGCAGGTGAAAGTCTGATCTTCCTGCTTTATGAAAATACCAAACAATAGCAGGCTGTGATTAATCTTTATACTACACTGTAAAAAAAATGAGTAAAATCTTACCCAATACTGAGCAAAAATGTAACTCGCGTGAAATTGAGTAAAAAATATTACTAATGCAGTAGAGCCAAATGTTACTCAGAAAAGAGTAACTTTTAGTCATCTATGTATCATTCCTAGCTTCGAAAGGAGTAAGCAATTAGTTTACTCATTTTCTTGCGAGTTACCTTTTTACTAGCTCTGTTAAGCGTAAACAAAATTTACTCCGTTGGGAGTAAAGCATTAGTTTACTCATTTTCTTGCGAGTTACCTTTTTACTCTGTTAAGAGTAAACAAAATTTACTCCGTTGGGACTAAAGCATAATTATGTTTACTCATTTTCTTGCGCGTTATCTTTTTACTAGCTCTGTTAAGCGTAAACAAAATTTACTCCGTTGGGAGTAAAGCATTAGTTTACTCATTTTCTTGCGAGTTACCTTTTTTTTTTTTACAGTGTATAAAAAATTATTTTTCACTATTTGACACAGACTGTATACCATATGGCAAGCTTCTGGCAATCTGATGACAATTTATTGGGATTAAGATGTATTTCCATTTCAAAACGAACAACATTTAAAGACATAACATGGGCCAAATGGGTTTTATGTGGGTTTAATATGTTCTATGCCACAACAGCCCCAGATCCCAATAGTAATCGCGTGTGTCCCATAATGGGTATACCATTATCAAAACCCTTTTCAAAATTAAAATAGTGTACAATCTATCGCGCAATATACTGGATTATAAGTACGACAAATACTAAATTATCCCGAGTGCTGATTTGTTTCTCTGAGGCAGCAGGCCGAGGTGAAATACATCTACACGAGGGATCATTTAGTATTTGGAGTTCATATAGTCCAGTAATGTTGCAAGATGGAGCGTTCACTATTTATTATAGTAAATAGACCCCTAGATCTTTGACCTTGCCTAATCTGGTTTTATGTTTGCCAATATTTTGGTGCTAATTAAGCTATTGAGACGTATATTGTTGCACCGCGTATCCATTGTTATTAACTTTTGCGCACACCAATTTACTGCTCTTACGCGCTAGCGCAACAAGGCAATCTATAAATCAATACTCTCCCCATTCATTTAACACGGGCTTTACCCTCCAAAAACCGAAAGTTATATTGTACATATGTACAATATAACAAATTGAAGGTAGGTCACGTGGTACTGACCTAGCCAATCGCAACGCGTATTTTCTACCACTATTTACTATAAATATATATATATATATATATATATATATATATATATACACACTTGGTGAATCTATCCTAAGACTTCTATAGTGCTCTACCCTTACAAAAATATCCTGTGGTACCACTCAACGGTACCATACAAAATACCACAGGATTTTCCTATGGTATTTTTGGCACGAATACCACATAAAATACCATACAGCAGTACCATGCAGCCAAAATACCATAGGGTTTCCTATGGTTTTTTGGCACAAATACCACAGGATTTCCTATGGTATTTTGGCACAAATACCATACAGCAGTACCATACAGCCAAAATACCATAGGGTTTCCTATGGTTTTTTGGCACAAATACCACAGGATTTCCTATGGTATTTTGGCACAAATACCATACAGCAGTACCATACAGCCAAGATACCATAGGGTTTCCTATGGTATTTTGGCACAAATACCACAGGATTTCCTATGGTATTCTGGCACGAATACCATACAGCAAAAATAGTACCCCACAGCATTGAGTGCCCACAGCAATGCCACACAACGGTACCAGGATTACCACATACCGTTACGACCGGAACACCACTCGCCGTTAATACAGGGATACCACACGCCGTTATCACAGGACTGCTGCAGACAAACCAGGATGCCATACACTGGTATATATATATACCACTATCTAGCAAAAATATTTTGGGTCACAGTTAGTTATTTTCTATATTCTTGATAACAATGCAAATGTCAAAACTATCGCTCTTGATGTCACTTTGTGTTAAGGAAATATATTTCCATAAAAGAAAAATATTAAAGTGCATTGAATTACTAGTCAATGAGGTAAGCTTCACAAAAATACTGATTTGTGCATACAAAAACATTGTATGCAAATGAGCTAATTACCATAGTACCACATGAAGTACCACACGAATACCATTCGACTACCAAACTTCAGCAGTAAACTACCATCAATCCACTTTGATTAATGCCCGTTTGGTTTCATCCGTGTCGGATGTTTGTCTTCAATCAGTTTGTCAAATTACCATTTGGTCTAATTAATTCCCATTTCGTCTAATCAAATCGACTTGGTCAAAAACCACTTAGTCAATTCCTGTAAGAAACTATCCCTTAGAAAAAAAATATCCTTTGGCAATACCACACAACGGTAGGTATTGGCGGCGATCCCGGGTGGACAGGGGGACGATCGAGTTCCACCCACACCCCCTCGATTTTTGCTTTCTGGAGGGATCGTCCACCCTCGATTTTCAGAGCTTAAAGTCCCAGACCGGACCGAGAAATGAAAACCCAAATTACATATAAAACAAAAGCTAATATTTCTTCATAATACAAAAATTCCCAATTTAAGCATTTTTATCTTCCATTTAGAAAGTATTTCATTAAAAATGTGATCAAACCTCAACCAGGCCATCCCTCCCAAGTACTCGAAAAAGTACCCCTATTATAATGGCGCGGGTGATGACGTCAAAAAATGTTAACGGAATGCTACATGCTAAATGCTGAATGAATTTGCCCTTTCATTTCATAACAATAGAATTCTAGCACACGTGGGGTCTATTGTTCTGACATAGCAATACAAACGTGTTTTCTAAAGGCGAAACTCAATCATGCCTGGCCGTAGCATTCCCTTAAACTTCTTTGACGTCATCAACCGCGCCATTAAACTAGGGGTAACTTTTCGAGTATTTGGGAGGGATGGCCTGGTTGAGGTACGATCACCTTTTTATGAATAGTGTTATTAAAATTGAATTTATTTTTGAGGGTATTTATGTTATACGCCTACTTAGCTTTCAATCGATGTAAGGTTGTATGTACTCCGTCAACGGTCTTTAACAAAAATATATGTACATATAATAGACGACGAGGCACAGTGTGCGTAAAATGTACCAAGTTCAGGTCATTAAAAGCAAAATTTTCGGCTCGCGCTTCGCTTGCAAAAAAAAAAAAAAAAAAAAACCCAGACAATAATTAAACTAATAATCTTTCTTCAGGTCCCTATATTCATTTATCTTTTATTTGTTACAACGTGTATCTAGTGTATAATTAATTCCCCTCCAAAATTGGCGGGAATCAGGGGGACGTTCCCCCTTGATTATTAAAGCTTTACATTTTGTTTTTATTTTCTAAGTATTTTGGATAGATTTTGTATTTGCCCACTTGTCCAAATGTGATGGAAATAAACTTTTAAACTTCTTTAAAATATTTGTTTTCAGGTCCGTATCGTTATAAAAAGTGACCATATTCAGAAAGGGATTACAAACAATATATTTTGTAAAACGTTGATTAATGAGATTTTCACTCGCGCTTAGGAATTGTATTTTCTTTAAGGGTAGTGATTATCAGCTAGTGAAAAAATGATTAATGTTATTATAAAGCAAAATTTACAGCTCGCGCTTCGCGCTCACAAACAAATAACGATACAATGATTTAACGATTTAACTATGTCTTCAGGTCGATATTACGTATTTGTGGAATATGTTTTATTTGTTCCAACATTACATTCTTTAAATTGTCATTAGTTTCTGTATAATAAGTGAAATAGATCATTCTATTTCGAATTTTGGGTATACAAATATTTAGGACGCCTTATTCCGTTCGAGTCTATAATATTTCCATTCGAGGGTTTCCGTTCTCCCACCCCCCCCCCCCACCACCGGACTGTCATCACATGAAATCGCCGCCCTGACGGTAGGGGAGACCGGGACAATTCTAACACGGGGCGATTGTAACAGAGGCTCCCATACCTAGCAGAAACATGCTTCAAACTTAAACTATGTAAAAAAAAAACAACAACAACAAACAAACAAAACAAAAACAAAACAAAACAAAACAAAACATTTGTATTTCATCGCTCCACGAGACGTTTGAATGTAAGCAGATTTAACGGTTCATGGAACTTTCTACATCAAACAAACAAATTTTGAGCAGGAAAAAGTGTGCGCCTAACAGGCGACCGGCTTTAATGCTCCCCAGGGAGTGGAGATTGTGCACTGTAAAGTGCGGGATCGAAAAATGAATCCAGTGACCGGGGTAATAATATACTGTAAGCGCTTTGGTCTTAAAAGGTAAAGCGCTCTATAAATAACCGGTATTATTATTATTATTATTATTAAAATACTATCTGACATGGCTGTCATTTTCATTTATTGAGAAATTAAGCCTGTATTTTGCTAAAGTTTCAACAATGAATACCTAAAACTACATACTACTGTATGATACTGATGTGTGGTACTGCTGTATGGTACTCCTTCATGGTACTACTGTATGGTACTGCTGTATGGTACTGCTGTGTGGTATTAACTGGTGTGGTACTAACATGAAAGTAATATCTGACATGGCTGTCATTTTCACTTATTGAGAAATTAGGCCTGTATTTTTCTAAAGTTTCAACAATGAATACCTAAAGCTACACACTACTGTATGATTCTGCTGTATGGTACTGCTGTATGGTACTGCTGTATGGTTCTGCTGTACCCTTCTGCTGTATGGTACTACTGTATGGTACTGCTGTATGGTATCCTGTATGGTACTGCTGGTGGTACTGCTGTTGGTACTGCTGCTATGGTATACTGTATGGTACTTGCTGTATGGTACTGCTGGTACTGCTGTATGGTAATGCTGGTACTTGCTGTATGGTATTTGTGCCAAAGAAACATACAGCATACTGGTATTTGTGAAAAAAAAAAACATACAGCAATACCATACATATAGTATTTGTGCCCAAAAAAAATACAGCAATACCATATTTCTCTGAGAAAATTACTAAAAACCAACAAGGAAGGTAAAAATTACGGCAGTTTTTTACCCTGATGTAAAATTTGATATTTCACAGAATGTGATTGTGAAAGAGTGTTTGAGGGGGTAACCTCAATTTTTTTGTATATTTAGTAAGCTTATAGCTCATGTTGATCATACTAGCGTGTACAGGTCAATTTGTTGTAGTGAAGGGGTGCGATGTGTCATTGACTGTTTGCCTGACACAGCAACATTAGTGCAGGTAATATGGGCCATCCAAAATGGCGGAAATGATTCTGGTACTTAATATTGGGATGAGGCATCAATCTCTTTGCTACAATTTTTTTTGGTATATTCACAGTATATAATTAAAATAAATAACTTATTGTAGGCCTTTATTGACTTGTATAATGAAAATAATATTTAAATAATATTAAACACAGAAATAATATAAAGAATACAAAACAATGAATATATAGTCAAAGTATTTACTGAAGGGTCTTATAATTTCAAATGATGTCTTAAAGTTAATGATTTTCAACATTTAAGCAAATTCAAGACATGATAGAGTCATTGTAGTTTCTAAAACATACATTAAATACATGTGCCCATATTACCTGCACATGCAGATAATATGGGCACTTTGGTAATGAAGTCAACATTTGAATATAACAGACAGGGGGGTTGGTGATAACTATTTTTCTTCACAATAAAAGTTAGAGCAGTAGTTATTGATTCATATAAACAAAGATTAGACTGTGTGCCATTTTGTAATCTTATGCAAATTAGGCAAATGAGCTTAGGGGGCCCATATTACCTGCATGTACCCGACAGCAATTCTATACATATGGTATTTGTGCCAAAAAACCATAAAACAATACCATACATATGGTATTTGTGCCAAAAAACCATACAGCAATACCATACATATGGTATTTGTGGCAAAAAAAAAAAACATACAGCAATACCATACATATGGTATTTGTGCAAAAAAAAACCACAGAGCAATACCATACATATGGTATTTGTGCCAAAAAAAACATACAACAATACCATACATATGGTATTTGTGCCAAAAAAAAACATACAGCAATACCATACGTATGGTATTTGTGGCAAAAAACCATACAGCAATACCATACATATGGTATTTGTGCCAAAAAAACAAAAACATACAGCAATACCATACATATGGTATTTGTGCCAAAAAAACATAGAGCAATACCATACATATGGTATTTCTGTCAAAAAACCATACAGCAATACCATACATATGGTATTTGTGCAAAAAAAAACATACAGCAATACCACACATATGGTATTTCTGTCAAAAAACCATACAACAATACCATACATATGGTATTGTGCCAAAAAACCATACAGCAATATCATACATATGGTATATGTGCCAAGTACCACAGCACTGCTGTATGGTATTGTTATGGTACCCTTTTCCTGTGTGGTATTTTCCTATGGTACTTTTATGGTATTTTACTGTACCATAGAAATACCATAGGAATACCACAGGACATTCAGAAATACCATATGAATACCACAGGGCATTCAGAAATACCATAGGAATACCACAGAACATTTTTGTAAGGGTATGCTTGGAGGCAGAGCGTTGATAAATAAAGACACAGTCTATGGTTTTATATATATATATATACATATATATCTTGTCTATCTCTTGAAGAAGGAAAGGTTTTCCGAAAATTTGAGAAAAGAAAATAAAATCTTTGTTGGAAATACAGCATGATGTTCTTCACTTCTGTGTTATTGATATATATATATATATATATATATATATATATATATATATATATATATATATATATATATATATATATATATATATATATATATATATATATATATATATATATATATATATATATATATATTTATATATATAAAATATTTAACTCTTTTCTGTGCTGCCAATCCTTGTTCCTTGAATGCCCCAGGTCTCTATATTAATCGCATGGGTCCCATACATGCCATATGGCCACATGTCATGAGTTGGGTGCAAAATGCGTTACATGTCCCAGAATGTGTAGAAATGTACATTGTCACAATCAAACATCTCTAGTTTTTTAGTAGTAAGTCAGACATATATAAAAGTAAATATATATTGAAAGTAGAGATTGTAAGGAAGATGATTAACATATTCTTGTGCCTGTATAGGGTGTGTCATAAAAGCTATACAGAGTATTACAGGAAAAAATGGTTTTAAAAACTTCACATTTTTAATGGCGAATATTTTCTTAATCTTTGTAATCAAATGAAATGAATCGTTTTGGATTGTGTTAATAAGACCCTATGCATGAAAAAAAAAAACAACTTGTAATACAAAATTATTTTTTCTAACCGCACTACAGGGTGTCAAAAAAGGGAAAAAATAGTGTAAAAATAGGGCAGAAATCCTATCTTTTACACTTGGATTACAACTCAAACAAAGTATATTGCAAGTAATATGTTTCCACTTAATTGTTTATCTACATGCATGCAAAGAAAATGGCGAAACAATCACAATTATTGTTATAAAATTGAATGTGGCAATTTTTGATGCTTGCAATGCATTATCAATGAGGATGTGTGAATTAAAGTATATTTTAATTGATTAATTAATTAATTGTTGAAATGACTTTTGAAAAATCTACTCCGCATTTATCTAAAACCAGGTAAATTCAAAAAAAAATTTATATTGATCACTCAACCCATAAGGCCAATTGGCTACAAAGATATAACGCAACACAGAATAACAAAGTAACGAAAATGGTAATTCCATATGCTTTAAAGCTAATCTAGTGTTGTAGTCATGAGATTGAATTGTGGAAGAAACTGTCTGAAAGTGATGGGAAAGGTTGATAACAATGCAGTTAAGAATAATTTTATTGATGGGAGGTTTTTGAACTAAGAAAATTATAAGAAATTTACCAAATTCCTCTACGAGGAACATGCACCGCACACAAAAATGCATGTATGGGACTACATGAACATGTGCTCGCATGTGCGGGACCCGCGCATATCAGCTTTTTATGTCATATTATCACTATGAGGGCATTTGAAGAGCAATCCTTTCAGTGGAACTTTGTACTATAAAATACTTCCTAAATACCTTGAAAATAATTTGAAAGCTCACAATTATTTTGTTGACCCATGGTTCACCTCTCCCACTACACTAGATTCTCTTTAACACGTGCCTCCACCGTTTTTGTGAATTTTTTTTGTTGATAATTATTCCTCGAAAATGTAGCGCCTCCACCCTTTTACTATACCCCCAACATGTGACACATGACCATATAGGCTATACCATTATCAAAATCCTTTACAACATTTTAATATAGGTCTTCCCGTTCAAGTTTAAACTATCTCCGATCAATTTGACTTTCTTAAAGGCACTATCTCCCAAAATGTGATCGCAATTAAAAATCTAAACATTAATTCAATTCACCGATAGCTCCGCTCCATGAGGTATCGTTTAAATTGAATGGACATTAACGAATTCGATTGCAAAGGGTTTGAAATTGACTGGGAAAACCTATATTAGACATTAAATACATTTTATGTCGAATATATGTATTTTCCTCTATGCTGCTAACTACTTCCTTTTAATCATTATCTACTTTAAACTCAAAACATAAATACTAGAAAGGAGAGAAATTTTGTAAAGTCAATTTGCAGAGGGAGGTGACAGGATTCAGGAATTTCTTGTACTATATTTTCTTTTGTTAAACATGACTGTGCCTGAACAATTCTACTAGACGGCGCGTTGTGTATTTTTATTAGCATGACTTCATTCTTTTCTTTTCTATTATAATGTTCCTGATGTGTCTGGCCCCCAACATCGAACCCCCACATCGAACACATTTTACTTCCTCTTACAGTTTTGTTGAGTGTGGCCTCGAGTTAGAAAAAAATCTAGTCCCAATTGGCAACAAATTAATTAAAAAAGTTGCCAATTTAGGGTATTAACACTTGCTCCGGCCACAATTCCTCTGCGGTCAATCAATAACACTAAACGAATGACTTACTTTTACCCTGGACTAAACAATACAGTCTGTGTAAAAAAAATGGTACAGTCGGGGAAAAAATATTTAGGGGTGAAATTTGTCAGATAATGTGTGTATGTGGCACCAAAATAAAGCCAAAAGATTTTCCTTGCTGATGCGCTTTGTTTTGTATAATTATCTTTCGTAAAACAAAAGTTATGCTAAATTTTGTGCGACGAGGAACTAATCGAAATTGAGCACTTTATGGCCATTAAGCGAAACCTATACACAAAGGCATGGGACGGCGTGCGAAAAATGGATTTTTCTTGATTGTAGAAAACTAGTCATATCTTAAAAATTACAACACCAAATGTGATGAAAAAAATTGCAGGTGAAAGTCTGATCTTCCTGCTTTATGAAAATACCAAACAATAGCAGGCTGTGATCAAAATTCATACTATAAAAAAATGCTTTCCACTTGTACCATTTTATTTGACACAGACTGTATAATTGATCCGAACACTATAAAACTTGACATAGAATTTTTTTACAGCCCTAACATAAACCTACACGTACATCTTAGACGAAATAGAGCCCGGAGCAGTAATCGTTTCCCTTGCCAGGTGACTTATACAGAGTGAGTTAAAAAAATGCCCATCAATTTGGATTTGTCTCGTTTGAAGCATGAACACTTAATCATGGGATTTATGATATGTCTTGGTAGAGTCATTCACCAAGCATTTGTTGGTTCTCTTTTCATTTAGAATTTAGCACGCATGACTTATGCGGCGGTCACAACTCGCCGTACGTTCGACGTGCAACTCCCTACGATGGATTTCGTAGAAAATTCGTGCAGCGGAGGTACCTTGCAGGTGCAATGCATGTACGACGTGCAGGAAGTTTTTACAATACCCTTACTACAGAAACGCAGGAATCGCAGGAGTTGACCCAGGACCTGTGCGTGCATGGCACATGCAACGCAGGCTAGCCCCGTAGCCTACGACGAGTTGTGACCGCCGCATGAGTAACAGACAATCTTCAAAAGACTACTAAATCTCAATTTTGTCAAGTGGATGGATGAAGATTAAAACAAATGTTGAAAGAATATGTGTACATAAAACACACACACACACACACCCTTTAAACACACACATACACACACTTACCCTCCCTCACACACACTTACATCATCACACACGCACCCACAAATACAGTAAATAATTTATATTATAATTTCCCTCTTTTTTTCAAAGATAATCAATGAATGCTTGGGACGTAGTAGTTGTCAACAACTGTTTGTGACTGTGAGTGAGGGTGTGCGTTTGTGTGTGTTGTGTTTGTGTTGGTGCGTGTGCTTGGTAGGATGTGTATTTGTGTGTTGCTGGTGTGGATGAGATAGGGTATGTATGTGTGTGGGTGTATGAGGGTGTGTGTGGGTGTATGAGGGTGTGTGAGGTGAGGGTGTGTGTGTCTGTGGGTGTGTGCGTGTGTGTGTGCCTGTGAGTGGGTGTATGTCTTTGTGCGTGCACAGGCAATAAATACTCATTTTTTTTATTCTTCACCAAGCCACTTGGCGCAAGGGAGATTTTGCTGTATTCTGAAGTTTGTCTGTTATTCAGTCATGCGTGCAATGATCTAAATGAACAGGGTACCAACAGATGCTAGGAGGATTACAGGATATATCATGAAACCTATGATTTCACAGGACAACTTCAAAATGATTGGACAATTTTTCGGACTCACTCCGTATACTATAGGTGCACCGCCCTTAATGCCCAATCTGTAAAGCCGCCAAGGCGCGCCAGTTTCATGAGGAAACCCAGTTACATTGATTTGTATTAATAGAATATTGGTAAATTACACCAGGATCGATTTCACGTTTCGAAGACTATTATCTACATGTATTGTCTTTTTGAGTATTCTGAGCTTCAATTATACATTCTGATCTTTAAATAATTATTCTAATAACGATTAAAGATTATACCCCTTGTTACGATTTCTTCTTCCTCTTGTTGTTCTTTTTTGCCTGTTATTTAGGATACCTTGACTACTAGCATACCCCCATCAAGGGGTCCATGAACTTGTTGGGCATTATTACAAATATAACAGTTGAGATTTTTTTTCTTATTTCTTTCTTTCCTGCAACGCTAAACGCATTTACAATGAGAATGTTTATAGTCTCTATGGCAACAATGGGTACATTCAGATTGCAGTCGTGATGATGATGATCTGAATTATGAAAAGAAAACGAAAGAAAAAAACCTCCGACCCGCCTGCACTTAAAGGCCCATCCTGAGATATACATAACAAAAGAAATCAAAGTAGACCTGAAGAAAAATCAAATATGACTTTAACAGATGAGTTTTAACAGTACCATATCTCACATATCGTATTGTGTTTTTTTTTAAATGCTTTTAAGAGAGAAAAATCAGGATTTTTAATAAAATGCTTCCGTTATTTACATGCGCAGAATTTCTGAAACTTCTCAAGGATTGAATCCATCTTGCAACATAATTCGTTGCGATGTCTGACCAGCCAAAAGGACAAATGGTGATTATTTACCACCAAAATAAGAGGCCGACTGAAATGATATTTACAGTTTAATAATAATAAATAACCATTAATTGTCATTAATCACTATTATATCATGTTATGTTGGTTTGAATAAGTAAAATGAATTGAAATATTTCATAACATCTTCTATAGTCATATCATAACACCCCATACTAAATCTGAGGAAAATTAGTGCTGTTTTGCATTAGAGTGTTAGGCTATACTCCTTTTTTGACCTGTATTCTGACCGGCGGTTTGGAATAATTATCCCTCAGTCCAGGCTCAATCAGACAATATGATTGCACAATAGTACCCCACAAATACAAAGCGATCCTAAAAACTCATAATATAGAGACAATATGTGATACGTCTTGTCGAAATGAGAGAGAAGTCGCAGATCAAAGATCCGAGTAAATCGACAAACTAATAAAAAACTCAAATTTTGAGAAATTTTTTTAATTATTTTCTGGTCTACCATGCTTCATCTTTGCTCTGTAAAAAAAATGAGTGAAAATGATAACGGGAAAGTGGTAAAAAAGCAGTTTTTTCGGCGAGTGTTTTTTCAGTCATAATTTTTTTTTCCGGACATACAAGCGCACGTCCACGCTCATTTCCCCTCTCCGTTTGCTCCGCCCTTAGCAACGCATGGCTTTGTTGTTGGACTTCACGGTCATGTGTGTGTTGATTTCTATTGGCTTTTTGTTTCGTTTTTGTGAGCGAGATAGCGAACTAAACTCTCTTTAGCTGCACTCAGCTGTGCGATGCCACACAACCTGCTGTGAATAAAGCTGTTTCATCCGATAGCGGAGCACGCAAACGAATGTCAATCTAACAAATCGGGTGGGGGGGGGGGTATGTGGGGAAAAGCTACTTATTGCTTGACTTAGCTATTGGATCCAATGAATGTTAATTTCAGCATTTTTTTTTAGGGGCCGCGATATCTGTTGTCCTGATGGAAATTAAAACCTCCCTATAAACAAATTTGGGTTCCATCAGGGAAACATAGAGCACAACAAAAGGTGACGTGATCATAATACTTCTGAGTACAAGTATTTAGGTTAAAGCTTAAGACGCGTAAGAGATGCTAATTTAAAATTGAAAAAAAAAATATGTTTTAAAAATGGTTGATATGCATTATGTGGAAACCAATGAGCTAAGGGGGGGGGGAGTGGCAAATCAATCTAGTCAAACTGCGGCTGGTATCTCACTTTTGGGAACATACTTTTGAAACAACTTTAGACGGCTTAGAAACAAGTTTTTAGACGAGTTGTTGAGACGTCGCGGAGACAGCTCCGAGACGTTTCATGATCGCGGATACTACTTTGAGACATTTCTCTGAAACTGCTTTGAAACAGATTTTGAAAACACTCGGAGACATTTTCCTCGACAGAATAAAGACGGAAAAACGTTATCCGTCGCGAAAAATCGATTCCTTTGCGAAACGTCTCCGCTATTTTGTAAACAAATTTTGAAAATTGTCGTGGAGATAATCTCGGAGACTTTCCTCGACGGAATAAAGACGGAATAAACTTTTTATCCGTCTCGAAGAACGATTCCGTTGCGAAGACGTCTCGCTATACACCTTCACTTCGACAAAAGTCCTTAAGAATTTACACAAAATTAAACTTTTTAAACTTTAAGTTGTGTAGTTTTTAAGATTTGTTTAGTTTTTTTCATATTTTTCATATTTATATACCTTTTTAATTTATTTTGCTTTCAGCCTTTGGCTACTATTTTGAATATTATTATCAATAAAGACAAATCCTCACACCCAAATCAATTGACGTTATCAATTTAAGTTTAATTTGCAAACTCGATCGGAACAAACTACCGATAACAAATAGCGATGCATAATAAAGAAAGATAATGGGCAAGAGAGAAACAAGAGACAGAGAGAGAGAGAGAGAGAGAGAGGAGAGTAGTAAGGAGTATGAATACCCCCCCCCCTATTTTAAGTAAAGCGTCGACGGAGATACGGGACCCGCTGTGGAGTAACACATAATGTGGTGAGTGACCACCCCCCCCCCCGGGCTTTTAACGTAAGCCCCATTTTTACCAAAAAATAGGCAATCCAAATCCTCACACCCAATCAATTGGCGTTTCAATTAAGTTTAATTTTGCAAACTCGATCGGAACAAATTACCGATCCAAATAGCAATGCCATAAGAAGAAAGAGAATGGGCAAGAGAGAAACAGATAATAGAGAGAGAGAGAGAGAGAGAGAGAGAGAGGAAAGATAGAGGGGAGATAGTGAGAGTAAAAGAATATGAATTTCGTTTGTTAATTTGGTAACAGACAAAGCAAATTGAAGGCTCCTCAGATCCAAATTATTAGGCCTTTATTTTCTTTCACGAAAGATTAAATTTCTTCCTTGAATTTATATTTGTCTTATTTGTCTAACACAGTAATTTCACGGTAGGGCGGGGGCGGTATCAGTTTATGAGCCGTCATGCAGAGTATGAATAAAAACAAACCACACAACATTATTACAGCCAATTCTTAAAATATCTGTCATACAAATAACATAATTGCTTACTGCTACTTATACGGTTCATTGATTAGTGAATATGAGAATAACTGTCTTTGAACCATTTTTGTTCTTATCTTATGAGTAAGCGCTACGGCCCCCATACCCCGCCCGCCCGCCCTCCTATATCACGACATCTATCCAGCTGGCTGTACTACTATATACTACAATGTCCCGTCTCGAGGTGCTGACCTCAGAGTAGCGAGAGATTGGACGGAGATGTTCTAGCATCACTGGAGCATATAGAAGGCAGCAAACTCGGATGAGTATCCGTGCAGGAAGAATGCCATGACTGCGTTCATAGTAACATAGCGATACAAATTTCTACGATAATATTTTGTTTGTCAATGTGGAATGGTATTAAACAGTGAATTATGTTCATTCTACGCCTTCTCTCACTTTAAACTTTATTTCTTTATTCTTCTACTCTTTTACTTCGATATTATTGAAACTCTCTATAATTGGATTTACACGTGATGTATTGAGTATGAATGTCGAAGAGAAAATAAGAAATGTGAATATGAAAAGTAAGATAAAGATTATAATGATAACAAGGAAAGTGAGCTTTTTAAAGACGGGCGTGAAAGGCCATTATGGAGGTCAATATACAGAGTACTTAAAGGTGCGAAAAATGATCTGAGACAAAAGAATCTATTAATAAAGATTAAAAGTAAATTACATATGAGGGCGTCAAACTTGCAAAAAGCTTTCAACAAAAAAAGTGTTCCAGAGTCCGCGAGACGTCTCCGCAAAAAGAATAGAAGTTTGTTTCGCGCGAAGATAGTATTAGAACCCCCGTCTATCGCTGCAGCGGGATTTCTCGTTCGATGAATGCCGTGAGAGCGTCTCGAGAGAAGTCTCAATCACTATTTAACACGTCGCAGAGAAAATTGTATTACTAGTGACGGAGACAGTACTCGCGCGAGACGTGAGATAGCACCCATAGCTACCTAGCAAATTATCTGCAGTTATTTACAAAGTAATGTGTTTAAGAAAGTAGCGTTTACTAAACACGACGAAACAAAACGATTTACTCTTAAAATAATTCATTTCAAAAAATTATTAGAATATCTTCTTATTACTGGTAACAAGTTTGATCAATAAAAGAACAGAAACGAGCAAATCATTACGTTTTATTTTCATTTCTTAAGCTAAACTAGACCACTCATAAAACGTGGATCAGAGAAATTCTAAATACATTCGTGAGGCGCAAATAATTTATTAAAACATTTTTGGAGCTTATCTCTCAATCTATACTTATTCAAAGAATATAAACAAAATGCATAAGCCCCTGTACAAGAATAATTTAGTCTATAGACCATTATTATGTATAAATTTCCAACAGAGTTCAGATCAAATGACTCGCTTTATATGAGTAAGAGTACGCGATTGACATTCAAAGAACGCACGCAAACATCGGATAAAACCCAAAAAAGTTTTAAATAGTTTGTTTCTAACTAATTTAGCGCCAGGATTAAGTAACACTTTTCAAAAAGCGGACTTTTCTTAACAATTAGAAAGAGCATGACTTTTCATTTATTTGACGAGATATAAAACATAACTAACCAAATTCAGCTCTTTTTTTTTGGAGAAGATTGAATGTCTTAGACAACATGACCGATTTGCCTTCGATAACAATGCGCGTAGCACACGACTGACGCGACGAGTATATGTTCTCTGTATACCTGATGCAATGCAGCCTCCTCATGGTCAATCGTTTCACCGTTGTTAACAAGGATTGCGTTAGCGTAGCAAGCATATTCGGTGAGAGTGATACAACGGTGACAAAATTGTCTTCTATTTTTCTGGCGCGGAGTCAAACGGAAGTCAACTTCGCAGACGTTTTTCTCTTTATTTTGATTTTCCACGATAGAGCACAATTCTCCTCGCGTTCAGAGGCTAAATCTCCACTTCTATTTCTCTTTACAGTCGGGTTATATATCAAATTCAGGCCTGAATCAGGGATCAATAATATCAAATAAAATGGATTTCAAAAATTGCGAATAGTCTCTCCTTTCGACGTGACGCATCACATATAATCTTGAAGCGAAGTGATAGGATTAAAGCAAAGGTCTAACGGATAGTGGTATTGTTTTTCCGTAAATTACGTAAGAACTTTGTTTCTTTTCAGCATTTCGCGGCAGTTGTCATTTTGAATTTAATGGAACTGAAGCGTAAATTATGTGAAAATGTTAGTCAATATATGCAATCGATATAATTATAATTTAATGATCAACTAATGCACCTGAAATTCAGCAAAGTATGGACAATCTTTAGCTTCAAGGTAAAACTATCAGAATGAGCAAATTTGTACTCGGGATTGCATTCCCATTTAAAATGTTTTAGGAACTAAAATCATAGTCATAACAATCAATATGCCTCCATATAAATTATACTTATGATAATGAATTATTATAATTAATAATAAGGGGAAATTGATAACTGCATATTGATGATTTCAGATATATAAATTTTTGGATAGTTTTCTTTTGATTAATTAATATTTTGTGTGTGTTATTTTTAAGTCAAAATGTTTCAAACTGTTTAATATTACACCGTATAATAACGACATTATGTGTGTACAGTTGTTTCTCTTATTGTGTAGACCATGCAACCAAATAAAATGTCCATGGACAATTAGGCCCTACGCCTAATACAAACTTTACTCAAAAAGGAAAAGGAAATTCGTATTACTTTGAGATTGTCGATGATGGTGAGATTTTCCGGGACATCTTTGTCGATGGCAATGAGCAGATTGGAGTAGGCTCCGTTGGTCAGATCGATTTGATTTTTGTCACTGCTGCTAACCAATCCAACAAGAAGTATCTCCAGCAGAAAAATCCCCAAAATTTTCGTTTTGCTCCCCATCCTGAAGTTCCATTCACACTATACACCTCCAATTAGTGATATATTTTTAGGAATAATGACGAATCCTAAAAAGATATGTTGCTAATTTTCGTACGTCGTGAACTGTGGATTGATTCCTCGAAAAGGAAACAAAAATAAGCATCCCAACGCAGCATTAAACACATTTAGTTCTTGTGGGGTAATACAGTGTGTATTAAAAAAAAAGTAATTCATTAGTCATGTTATTAGAGGAGACATGTTCCCACATTATTTATTGTTACTTTTTTGTATCATATAATGGAAGACAAACCTCTTTACCTTTGCAATCGTTCGATGCTTTTCTTGAACCATAAATGTAACGCATAAACGAATACATTTCAAAGGAAGGTGACAGGTACAAAATCCATTTTCGCATTTTTTTTTTCTAAGGTATGTATTTTTGTCAAAAAATTGATACTGTGCCTTTTATATTTCATTTGCAAGTTACTCGTTTATGTGTTACATTTGTGGAGCAAGAAAACTATCATTGCCAAGGTGAACATGGTGAAGAGTATGTCCTCAATTATATACATGTGACATATAAATATCCAATGAGCTTAATATTAGGGATGGCCAAACAAAGGCAAAAAGCCACTAGAACGGTTTCCACTTCACTGTATGGATGTAGTCACCCATGCATTTACAATGCAAACAATAAACCCATGCACTGCCTACTCAATAATACACAGCAGAGAAACAGCAAAATTTTCAATAAAAAACAGCTTTCGAAATTGTCTTTTGGCCAGTGGTAAATATCAATCATTTTTATTCCTAATTGGTCAGTTTCTCCTTAGAGAAATACCTCACCAGAGATCAACTTCTCCTGTTGGAAAAATTGATATAATAAAAACTACAGCGTGTTCAAAGTGATGCTTCTGTGTGAAGTGGTTTATGACTGGAATTTCTCATGATTGGAATAGATTCAGATAAGAGAAGTGGATATCTATAAAATTTCACTATTTTGACAAAAAATGTATTGGGGTGAAAAACAAAGAACAATGTTTACCACTGGCCATTAAGTTTTAAAATTACTCTACCCTGTCTAACACTGGGCTCTGACCCACACCACCATGAAATAGCCCATTGTCTAGGGTGTTCCTATTGAAACATGCCTATGGAGTATTTTTCCACGGTGGTCATATTGGATCACATACGGTAACATACATGTCAAACCATCAGTTTTGTACTGCCATAAATGTATCTTGTATAATCTACTCAATGTGTTACTATAATCTCATTTCATGTTGATACACACATAGAAATGTTTGGTATGATTTGGTTTAATAAATCAAAGCAAAAGAACCATAAACTTGAGCTTATTGCATTTTCTGGCTTTCTCTGAAAACTTGTAAAAGTGTCTAGCAGCTCATTGGTAATCTGAGACACTCTTTGGGTCAATTTTGAACGGAACATGCAATTGTATAATTCAAGTACCAAAATGTTTCTTTCAAAATGCTCTATCAAATAAGCCTAGCAAAAACAACTTTAAAATAACTTAAAATTTTAGTGGACATCCCTATTAATATGGCCCCTCTAAAAATGAATTACCATTTTTTTATACGCACTGTATACATGGTATAGGGCACGATTTTCGAAGCAGCAGTCTCGTACAATGGTGCATCCAAAAGAAAAAAAGAGGGGAAATACCCCTGGTATCAAAGATGACGTCATTATATTGAAATTAATGCGTTCGTCACCTGTCAGTGGGGGCCTAAGTACTTTCGTGTGCAAATCATGTTAATTATTGACATGGACTTATAACCTCAGGGTTATAAATCCATTATAAGTCCATGTTATTGGTAACATTCATAGTTATTATTTAGATTATTTTAGGTTTTCGAAGAGCAGACATTTCTGAACGTATGTGGTCTTCTCAAAGAGCCAAACTAATACCTCATTGTTAATGAGTATGATGTTACCCCAGATAAATAGACTCGACTCTACCTTCGACTCGTCCAAAAATTCTCTTGAGCCAGTATAATATTTCCGATTATCCGACTCAAGGTCGCCTAATATTCTTTTAATGTCTTCGACTTGATCCCATAAATCAGATATATCGCTATTTTTTGTAATCTTTCATCTTTTGTGACCCTAAATAAATGTTAAAAAGAGGTCAAAACTTTGTCGAATTGGTATCTCATTTGGTATACTGAATCACAGGCGATTTTATTACTAATAATATTCGTATTCATATATTAAAAAAAAAAAAATTATGATAGCTCCTGAACCAGGCTACCCCTTCAAAGATACTCTAAGGGGCCCTAATTAGTGGCGTCGATGAATGACGCAATACCGTATTAAAATCTGTCAAATCTTGTAGTTTTCTCATTGGTATCTGGTCAGCTGATCATGTTTAATACATCACTAAAAAAGAAAAACATCCATCATAAATTCAAATACCTTAACAGGTGTGCCTATAATGCCAGTTCGGAAAAAGCTTCTTCACAAAGTTAGCAAATGATCTTTCTAAACCCCTCACAAAAAGTTTCGCAAGTAGACTTTGGGCCATGATAACCTTTCAGGTACGCTTTAGTTATTCCTGATATTCATACCATTGGAAAGATAATTTATTCCCCTTTTTATTAATATCCTACTTGTAATGATTATGTCATGCTTCAATGCACAGTATATCAGAATATGGAGAAAAGTAAAATGTCAAATGTTGCAAAATGCATTTATCAAAGCGAAGTTCCGCAACTCGATTTTAGGCTCTGATAACTTTCGAGTTATTTTCTAATTTTTATTGAATTTTAGACCATTGTCAAGATAATTTATTCCTCTTTTTAATAACACCCTAATTGTAACGATAGTGTGACAGAACACCTGAATGTTAGGACACGTCAGAAGTTAAATGTTGCAAATTGAATGCCTATTGTGAGTATTATTGTCTGTTGCGAGCAATAACAATGCATTTCGCAACTTTTCACTTTTTACTTTGCTTTATAGTCGTGAGTTATGTGCATTAAAATATGATGTTAATATTGCAAATAGGGTATCAATAAAAAGAAGAATAAATGAGCTTTTTAATGCTATAAAAATTGACAATGATTAAATCCCCACATTAAAATGTATCAAGTTTCAGTGTTGTGTTACAGAAATTTAAACTGAACATTATCTTTCGCTATGTCATGTATTCAAGTGGTATTGAGGGGTTCTGTGGACACAGGCATGACACCACCCTGACAAAAAAGGTATCAATCAAGAGAGGAATAAATTAACTTGACAATGGTATAAAATTCAATAAAAATTAAAAAATATCCCCAAAGTTATTAGGACCTGAAGTGAAGTTGCGGAACTTCAATGTGATTAATAAAAATGCATTTTACAACATTGGACTTTTTACTTTTCTCGATATTCTGATATTCTGTGTATTGAAGCATGATACAATCATTACAAATAGGAAATCAATCAAAAGGGGAATAAATTATCTTTCCAATGGTATGAAAATCAGGAATAACTAAAGCGTACCTGAAAAGTTATCATGACTCAAAGTCGACTTGCGAAACTTTTTGTGAGGGGTTTATATTGTCATGTATGGGATTGTCAACTATTTCTCCATAAAGCGCTATGTTAAACAGTGGACAACTAATCAGGAGTTGGTCGAGCGGTAACGCTCATTGTCAACTCTCTGAATCAGCCTACAAACTGACATGGAGCGGACCCTGGTTCGAAACCCAGTCACGTCTCTCGGATGGTGACGTTAAAGGTCGGTCCCAGACGTAAATAATCATATCTGATTTGATACACGTCTGTCAAAACCCAATACTCCTCCTCCTCAACCTCCTTTGTCCGTGGTCTCGACTTCAAGAAATAATAATACTACAACGAAAGAGCTAATAAAGCAGGTCTTGTGCATTGTGCCATGTTTCGAACAACTTTATTTAATGTAAATAGTTCAACAACGCCACAACAAATGTCTGAGTACATCATTGCGATGATGACCACATGCAAAATGGACCTCTAAGGTTTGGTTTTAAAGTTTACAAATTATATTCGCGTCTAAACGAATATTTCCAACAATTAATCTATATAGTAAATGTACAAAGATAACATTTTTTAAAAGAGAGCACAATGCGTCTTTATAGCAAACAAACTTCTGAGGTGATTAGCTTTTATTCAATTTCAATTTCTCGAGCATCTCAGCGATAGAAAATAATACATTCTGAGTATAAGTCTTTTTTTAAAACATAAAACATAATAACATTTTAAGGTGTATATTGAACGATTAATTCGTCTTCATCTGATGCTAGCTAAGTCAACCTTTCCTTTTCCCCTTTATTTAAAGTAATACATTGATTCTAATTATGAAAAATATTTAATCTGTTTACCATTCCAATAAATGGTGCGCCTACAATTACGTCGACAAAAGAGAGCAAATGACATAATGAATAAACCGTTTACATATAAGTACTTGATATTTACTAAAAGTATGCTCATGAATTATTATTATCAATATGTTGTGGTATTTTGCATTATAGTTGTTTAATTGTAGTTGCTTATTCAATCAGTTTGAAACACAATGAATGGGTATTTAATTGAATTGAATCCAAAAGTAAAAAGGTGCAATGAAAATCATAGTAAAAGCAACAATTGTCTTTTTATACGGTCAATTACATTGATGTGACTGACAGACATATTTTGCTGTTTTACACCATCACATTGGTCATTTGCTTTTGTCAAATTAGGACAGAATTTCAGCGGGTTTTATTTTGTTTAGAATGTAGGGTTATGGTTCAATTACAAGTTCATGTTGTTAGTGTAGGGAGTGGCCGGGGGGAGAACGCAATGGAATCACAATTAACATTTCTTAGTTTAATAAAAACATTACACATTATTTTGATTTCAGGTAGAATAGAAAAAATAACTTGCTTACTTGACAGTTGTTTTCTATTATATGGACACTTATTTGTAACTTCTGTAGTTTAAGTTTTGTCATTAAAGTATATAATAAATTCTGTTCAATAACCCTAACTAGGCCGGGATATTTTTGGAGTTCTTAGAGCCGGGGAGGGGCCTCCCAGACCCCCTCTTCAGATCTCGGCCGTCAACCACGCGATCGCGCTGAAAATTGGCACGTACGTCCCCTGTTGCGTAATCTCCGTAACTGCATCCTTAATTTTTCTGAAAAACGTTTCGTTGTAATTACATATGCGAATTATGCTAATGTATGCATGAAATCCTATTTTTTACTCTAATTCTCTAAATATAGCTCTTAGAATGCTAATTTTTAGTGTAAATATTCCTTATAGCATTCCTGACAATTGTGCTTGAAAAAAAAATCCCAGTATTGCGATCCATTTCTTATGTATTTCATTGTTTTTGAATTTCTTATGTATTTCTTTGTTTTTCGATCTTTTTATTTTGATTGATTTTTCGACCATATTTGTTGGCAACATTATTTCAGTCATTAATAGCAACAAATCAAATGAATATTATCAATTACAGCAACAGTAAACACTCATTTATGAATTTTAGCTGAAAAGACAATTTGTATTGTCTTTATAGGCCTACATGAAATCACGTTTTTGAGCAATTTTGGGTTTGACGCACGGTTACAAAATTATGCGTAACTCACCAACCGTGTACCCGGGTGTAGCAAATTTGGTCTTAAAAGATGCGGCAGATTCGGAGAAAAAAGTCATGAAACATCGCGGTGTGAGCTTGTCACGTTGCGAACATATTGCGCGAAACGCTAGATCATGACTCAGCAGACATTTTGTTACAGAGAATTTAGGATTATGCTTTTCACAAGCTCTAATTATGAACGATGATATAATGAATTAGATTTCATCTACCATAAATGACCAAGTGAAAAACATATTGCATAAACGTGTCAATTATGTGAATACGTTGTTAGATTAAGATAACACGCTTCAGATATAATTCCGTTTTCTTTCGATTTCTTTTCTGTTGTTGGTTTGTTGTGTGTGGGGGGGGGGGGGGATGGCGCGAAGTTTCACTTTACTAATAAAATCAAATTGTAGAATGCGTGAGATTATTAACAGTCTTGATCTTGAGGAACGACCTTTACGACAGTAAGCTCCCGCTGGGGCTCCGGCTGTGGAGGAGCTGGCGCTACCCTTTGCATATTTGTGATGGTCTTCTTCAAGAAGCAGCTGTACACAATGGAGACTAATGCTAAAAGGCTGACGACACCTAAGGCAAATGACAAACAAATGACCAAGCCCTGGTTGTCCGATTCGGTAGGTTCCGTTGGCTCTGGTGTTGGTCGGTTTGTCGTCCGCTCTGGTTCGGATGGTTCCTTGGAATGAACGGACTCAGTTGTGTGCCCCGTGTGTGTCGTCAGTTCATCAGATGAGCTTGTTGTCTTCGGCTCTTGTGTTATATTCGAGGATCGGGAGTCGTCTGAGTTTGTCGTCATTTCTGGGTTCCCAATAGTAGGCTTGATGCTAGCACTCGACATCATAGGCTTTGAACTGCTTGACTTCTGACTCCCTGTCAGCAGTGACGTACTCACTTTGTTGGTTGTATTCTCAGGATCGGCTACCGTCGTTAAGACGTCTTCCGTAGTTGAGACAGGATTACGGGATTGACTGACACTTGTAAAGGCATGTTCGGTCGTTGAGACAGGGGTAACTGTAGAGGTTTGACCTCCAGTTGTGAAAGCATCATCCACCGTTGGGGCAGGAGGAGTGCTTTGACCAACATTTGTTACAGCATTATCTGTTGTTAGAGCAGTAGGGATAGATTGACTTTCGGTTGTAGAAGCATCGTCCGTCGTTAGGGCTGGAGGGTTTGACTGACCTACAGTTGTAGATGAATCATTCATTGTTAGGGCAGGTGGATTGGTCGAACCTACCGTTGAAAAGGCATTATCCGTCGTCGAGATCGGAGTAGCGGTTTTACTTGGTGAGGCTGAGACTGACTCAGTTGTACTGCTTAGAGCAGCTGCCGAGGTAAGATCAGTGAAAGCATGTGTCTGGTCACTTATGGTACTAATCAGATCAGTCTCTGCATCAGTAACAATCGTAGTAGGGTCCATCGTGGTATTTACCGCAAGCGGTATGAAGCGAATGGACAAGGAAGCGATGTTAGACAAGTCACCTCCGTTACCGGCTTCATCCCATGCCCGGATAGCAAAGTAGTAGACAATGTCCTGCCCTCTTTCTGGGAGGGAAATTGTAACAGACTCAACGACTCCTGCAGAACTGATATCGGATATGTTGCCGTAGACTAGTTGATCCTGCGTGACCCTATGACTGTTGTTGAAGTTGTTTCGTACTTCAGAGAAGTTGGTGGAATAGCGGAGCTCGTATCTGTATGCTTTTTGGAGCAAATTGAATCAAAAATAAGAGCAATATTATTATAAATCACAGTCCTATTTGTTCAGATTGAAATTTTTTAATATTTTCTATCAAGCCCATTAGTCATTTCTCATTGACTCGATTTGACTTATTATGACGGGTTTATTTCTTATATCTCAAGAACTCAATGGCCCATATTTTGTACCCAAGACTGAGTTTGTATAAGTTGCAAGTTCATACGAAGCTATATTGCGATCCTTTTGTCTGATGCACAACATCTTTGCACGAACTTGCAACTAAGTCTTCGGTCCAGAATACGGACCCATATATTTTCAATCAAAATAGGGGAGACTGGGGTAATTATGGCCCTGGGGTAATTATGGCCCCTTTGTCTTTGAGAGCTTATAATTCTTTGCTGCATTACACAATGATAATTTAATTTTTACACATGCCTAGCTAAACTCTTCCTACTATCATATGAAAAAAATAAACCATTTACATGAAATTTTGTGCTTAGGGGAGCCTAAAATGTACGGCAATTACAATTCTGTTCGTTGGAAAGTGGCAAGTCCGCTTTTTATGTGGGGTGTGATATCATTAATTAAAATCCTTTAAGATGAAATTTTGATTGAAACTGAAACAATAGGAAGTAAAAAACACAACAGAAAAACTTCCACCTGAATATCTTCAATAGTAGAGCTGTAAAGGGGGATCAAATTGAAAATGTCATTTGGGGTAATTATGGCCCCCAATGCATAAACAGTGTATAAGCGCAGTTAAGCGTAGATGGGGACATTAACTTGTACGATTTTGTACATAAATATATGTATTGCTTTGATTGCAAAATTTCAACATTTTGGCTGAACCAATTATTGACTAAATCATTGTTGGTGGTTGATAAGTGTATTAGGATTACCCAACAACATTTATTATACATTACCATCATTAATTAGCATAATATCTTTGAATTCATACAGTCATTACAAGAGGGGCCATAAATACCCCAACCCGTGGGGTAATTATGGCCCCCCAAAGTTTTTAACATAATGGTAATTAATATGCAAATGAGAAGTAGCAGGTTTATACTTTCTATTGTATATTATAGGTATATAGATTGACTGTATTTTTACATAATTAGAATATCATTGGACTTTTCATTTAATGGTAGTAATAGGAAATGTGGAAAAGGGGGCCATAATTACCCCAGTCTCCCCTACATCTTTAATTTTGATTGCTTACCCGTCCCTTGGTCCATGTCATCTCCTACAGCTGTCCAGGATAGGGTCACTGTGCTGTTGTCATAAGAGAATGAGGTGTAGACAAGATCCTGGATCCGAGAGGGTGCTAGAGTATCGGGTGCGTTCGGGGTGAAGCTTTCGACCTTGAAGACTCCACCCGACGCTGTCCGCATGAAAGATGGCTGCGAAGCTGAATCTTGTACTTCGGGTTCAGCTGATCGTTTTCCTGGATTAATTCATATTTGATGGTGGTGTTGTATGATTAAATATACCTCTTTACTTTGCAGTAGGCCTTCCCCAATTTATATTTAACAGAGTTAGTAAAAACAAAAATAGAAATGTCTCATCAATTTGTCTTGTTTTAAGTAGAAAAGTTAAATCATGGGAATCATGATTACAGTTATCCTCTCAGCAATATTTTGGAACAGCCTTTTGATATGGACTTTTGCAAGCATGGCTGAATAACCGACAAACTGCATGTCTCACTTGGGACAAGTGGCCGGGCGAAACACACACACAAAACACACATACACACATACATCCTCCTTCTTGTACACATCCAAAATCTCTGATTTTATCACTCACTCACGACACATACTTCTTACAATTTTTTTTTCATCCTACTATCATTAATAATTCATTTCTTACTGTATATGTGGCTCTATTACCGCAAGCGAAATACAAGTCTGAATTCGGATCATTAAGTACACCAACAAAGCTGAAAAACATCCCACTTACTTCTTCTAATTTCCGCAACTTCGTCGTAGCCCTTTACATTGACCTTGACGTTGTATCTACCATTGGATGTGAAACTTAGAAAGAAGCCCGAGTACGTTCCATCGGCTTTGAACAAATCCGAACCTTTAAATTTCGTGGATAATAACGAAATAGTTAGCTTCATTAAAACATTAAAGGGTTTGCGTATACATGTACTTCAAAGCTCAGGCTACCTAAGTGTATATATATGGTGTCCCTATACGCTTTCGATGTGAGATAAATATTGCGGCCAAATTGCAAACCTTGCGTCCAAGGCCGCACACTTATTACAAACAGTAAACTTTGAAAACCAGGTCGCAAACTGTGCATCCCCAGGTCCCAAACTTTGCATTAAAAGAACAAAAACAGATGTACACACAGTTTTTTTCTTTAAACGCAAAATTTGCGAAGTTTGCGGGGAAGCAAAGATCGTGTCCGGGGATTTAAAGCTTGAGGCCTGGAATAGAACGTTTACGACATGCGGTCTCAAAATGCAAAGTTTGCGACTTTGTCGCATATGTATCTTAAATCGAAAATATTCAGGGCCACCATAAAGCCACCAATGACCATGAAATTATATGGTTAGTGAAGGCCGTAAATGCGATGAATAATTGCGACATGGGTAACCGATTGACCGTATTTGCCGCGACCGGGCCTTTATTGAATAAACTAACAACATATTTTTAGCGTGATAATGATGTATATAAAGAAAATGCAAGAATAAATCATCACCATGCATGCCGTATTAATTAGCAACCTCCTGAAAAATACAAGCCTTTCTGTATATTGTTGGCTTTCATAAATAACCATAGTTTTGTCAATCATTGTTGTATCCTCAGAAAGGGGAAAAATCCGAATTTTATTTCAAAGAGCAAGGGATGATGTCTAGGTCTGAAAATTCATTTTAACAAAGGGGAAGATAAGGAAAAAATGCGCCAAAATGAAATTCTAGAAGATTGGGATCATGGGTAAAATAAATAATGAGGCTGTTTCATTCCCCCCAAAAAACTGTTTATGTTATAAGAAATAATGGCCATCAGGAGCAAGTTATAATAACGGCACAAAGACTCTTCTTCGGGCTCCTCCGTATTGCCCCGTCCTTGTATTGGCATCTTACGGCATTATTTATTTGGGAAAGTGTAAACGAGGTGACCTGTAAATAGTTTGGGGAAAATATGAAACAGTTTAATATTAGGGGAGCCTTTTTTTCTTTTGTCTTCCCCCTTGTTTCCGTATTGACAAGGTTTGGTCATCTACAGCTCTCATTAGTGAAAAAGTCCAGTCTTCCCTTTCAAAAATGGTTGACAACATAATGGAAAGAATGAAATATGAAAAATTTACTGTCAAGCTTTCCATTTTTTGAAATTCATGTGGTGGCTAATTAATTTTTACCAGTAGTGTACTTTAAAGGGGAAGTTCACCCTGGAATTTTATTGGTTTTAAAAAATGCAGAAAAATAAGAAAAAAATATTAGTGAAAATTTGAAGAAATATGACCAAAAAATAGTGAAGTTATGAATTTCTAAAGTTTTGATTATGTGACGTCACGTGCGAGCAGCTCTCCCATGTGTTGTGTATGCAAATTCCATAAATTTGTCTCATTTCACGGTTCTTGATAAAGAAATGGGTTAATTTGATAGAGGCATATATATATGAACATAGGTTTCATGATATTTCGACCGCACAGGTGAAATAGATAATATTTTTTGAAAAATGACATTTTATGGAGTTTACATTATGTAGCGACGTTGACGTTAAATACATGAAAGTCTAACTGTTGACAAACAAGACCCTTGTGAAGATACCGTTGTGAGTGAACAAGACACGGTTCAACCTTTAATAAAAGATAGAACAAATAAACAATAATCAGCATGGCTGAAATACATAAGCATGAGGCACATGACCTTTGACATAAATAAAGGCAATCAACTAATCAAAGCTTAAAACAGACTAAGCACTACCCTTTTATATCCAAGCCCCTTTCAACACTGAATAATATTCATCCTATACGCCTTCTCTTATAATTCAACCTATTGACCTAACCCACTTTCTGTCATTCTGTACTGAATTTTCATTTTCTAGACCTCAAACGCTACCTCATTCTATCACAGTTCTGTTTATTCATAACTAAACTATAAAACTGTTAATTATTTGTAATATATCAATACAATTGTGTTATTTTCATGTTGAAATTATTTTACCAACATTTATCATACTTTACGCTATTATCATCTCAGTACTAACACAAAAACCTATGAGTGGTACAAAATTATCGAACGATCCATGGACAACCTTCAATTTAAAATCCCTTTTTATACAAAACATTATCATTTTATTCATCATTATTACTAAACAAAGGATTGATTATTCATCTTAAATAATATGTAGTGATTTTCTACTTACAACATTGGGCTGTCTCGGAAAACCAAAATAACAGTCGACTTTCAATTAATTCATCACATCAAACATAGCGATAGTTGTGGCTTCGCTAATTTCGTAAACGCCCTCCACGGCCTAGACACAGAAGGAAAACCAAAACACCGCTTCTGACGTCATAACACGAAATCCAATAAGTTGTATCTACATCCCGGACCCTTAAATTCATGTATCTTTTCACTTGAATTTACTAGACAAACCTATTTCTGCCTAAAATGAGAATATACAACCTGAAAATCTCAAGATCTCAAAATTTCTGCAGTCAACGGTTCCTTTAAACTCTGAAGTTGACGGTTCCTTTAAAACAATTTACTAAACATCAGGGGGAAAATGTACAGTAAATACAACACATTTTTGTTCGTTTGTGATATATATTCTAGTTTGAAAACTCCTGAAAATACTCTTTCATCTTAATTTGAAACTCTCTTTAATATTCAAACAAAATGTGTCAGGCAGTATATATAAATTGCTATATCGCCAAACTAATCTGCCTGCATCGTAACACCCTTTCTAGAATTGTCTGATAAAGGCAATAATGAAAATTTGTCAAAAGTCCAATTCTGTTTTGTTTTGTAATTAAAAAATCAAAACCTCTTTAGACAAATAAATGCAAAATATTTTCCTTTACATTTTCACCTTAATTCTTCAGAAAAAATAGATATTAATATGCAAAATTACATAAATAGTTATAAATTCTCAACAGAGTTCAAAGTTCTTCTCTTGGATGGATAATTCTTCATCAGTCCACTAAATTATCTTTCCGAGTAATACGTTTGTCATAAGCGAAATTTCTGTAATCTTTGGCTCAGGAACTTGCGTAGAATTCAATATCTGAAATTAGCTTGTCGTTTTGTCGATCAACCTTCTAGTTCATTTTCACTTCTTGGATGTTCGCCTTTCACTTCGCGAATATTTCTAATAATCCTCCAAATCGTAGATAGTCATAAACCAATTAATGCTGTGTTTACGAGGAGTTGAATGTTAAGTATTTGTTAATTAATCATTTACAATGAAATTCTCTTTCCCAATCAAATTAAAACTGTTCTGAATGAGCATAACTGCCAACTGTTAACCCAATAAATCAAACCAAGGAGATTCTTCCCCACAAAAAAAAATTAAAGAAAGGCACAAACTTTCTTCATTTCCTGTATAGATGCCGTAAATAAATTAAGCTAAAATCCAATAAATGACTGAATTTTAAAATTATAGACCTCTTTTCTGTTCGTGCACAATAATACTTGAAAGAACATCTTTCTCCTTATATGTGCACAATCTTGCTTCGGTAAAATATGCTTCAATCTACTAATATCATGAATAAATCTCTATATAACACAGCACTCCTCTATAATTTTGCTTCTATATTTTCTTCTTTAACGCGAGTTTTCCCTGTTCGAGAAGCAAATTCAAAAAGACTCTATCGTTGCATTTGACCTCTCACACAACACTAGATTTTTCCCCCATTTACTGTTAGAACACTTTACATTGATGATGCACTACAAGTGTTTTTTTACTTTGAAGACTATTTATTATTTTTTTACTTTAAAGCTGACAGCAGTCTTTACTACTTCACGCTACGAACATACCACGCTTATTCCGATGAACTTCAAAGTACGCGTCCATATAGTGCAACAACATATGGAGTAAGTTTCATCCAACAAATGAGAACCACCGTCAACCAATCTTTAATTGCGTTCAGTTGTCTGCTGCCAGCGTTGACGTTGCTGTAGGCTGGGCAATACTCCCGTAACATCACTCTAGTCCAGAAGAGATCAGCCAGATGCTGCATCGCCTCCAGCGTCTCACTGGTCATAATGGCTGGATCCCCCTCAGCAGATTTACACGGAGAACTTTAGGTAGTCCGCTTTCAGTGTAGGTTGACACTGCGGGTGTAATGACCTCGAGATCACCAGGGTCATCAGAGAAACACGGTCAGAGCCTGCTGTATGATATAGCCTCTATGCTCGCTCATCAAATGTGTGAAGCTGCGTCTTCCGTCTGACAAGTCCTCAGATAACTGTCATCATTGAGAATGCGTGCAGAGTATGCTTTCGAATAGTCCGATCTGTTCTTTCCCACCAAGACGTAGCATAGTCTTTACCTGTCACGCTACGAACATACCTCACAGCTTATCTCGATTAACTCTCAAGACGCGCGCCCTATATAGCCAACAACATCTGCGGTAAGTTTTCATCCACGCAATGAGAACCACAGTCACCAATCTTGAGATTGCGTTCAGGTGTGCTGCCAGCGTTGAGCTTGCTGTAGGCTGGGCAGATACTCCCGTACATCCACCTCTTCCAGAAGAGATCAGCCAGATGCTGCATCTGCCCTCAGCGTCTCCTAGCATAGATATTCCGCCCTCAGCAAGATTTACACGGAAGAACTTTAGTAGTCCGGTTTCATGTGTAGTAGACTACTGGGTGTAATTACCTCCAGATCCACAGGGTCATCAAGAAACACGAGTCAGAGGCGCTGTTGTTGGATGATTGCCTCTATCGTCGCACATCAAAGTGGTAAAGTGTGAAGTCTTCCGTCTGACAAGTCCTCAGATAATAGCTCTATTGAGAATGGCGTGCAAGTATTTTTCGAATAGTCCGGATCTGTCTTCCCCGATAGCACCCCCCTTGGAGAGAGGCACCAGGCGGGTTGTAAAGACAAACTCAACTGATCCTTGTTAGATGTGAAAGTGAGAGATCTCCCCCATTCCACTCCTTCAGTGTCCCTTCCTCAGCTCAGCATCTAGGCAGACCGACCATCTTCGTTTCCATTTGTCGAGACCAAACTGTGTATTTCGGCCCCCTCCTACTTATCATCCTTCTAATGGTGTCGACACATGAGCTAGTATCAAGTGAGTCGGCAATTTCAATGTGGATAGCTCTTGTGCTCATGCAAGTAAACACCACACACATATTTCTTCGATGTTACGCTCCACACTTAGTCTCAATAGGGCCAAAGAAGTCCATCCCGACATGTGTAATAGCCGCTCGTTAGCTGCGTCGCAAGGCAGGCAGATCAGCCATCTTCTGCTTGCCCACCTTGGCTGGTAACGACGACAAGTGACACACTTTCCTACCTCACAGCCTCCCCACTAGAACACCTGATCCAGAATCCAGTAGCGTTGCCTGATTTCTGCCAAACATGATTTTGGCCTTGATCTCCAGCCTTCTCGTGTTATGTGCCATACAAGCGCAGCGCTGACACTGAGTTCTCCTGGGCAATATTATTGTGCTTTGCAGTGCCTGGGATCTGTGCTCAGTCTGCCTCCTACCCTAGAAGACCATCTGCAAAACAGGATCCAGCCTTGTCCAGTTTAGATCCCTTATTCACAAATCTCTCTCTTCCTTCTGGAGCTCTACCTCTGTCCTTCAAAGACGATCAGCTTCTGAGAATGACTCGGCCTGCAACGTGCTGAAAGATAGCATGCTCGAGCACGTTCTATAGTCCTTCACCGTCAAGTGTCCGCTCACATCTTCTTTCTGGAGGTGAGAGTTCTTGACTTTCTCTTAGGATCTCCTTCAACTTTAACACCATGCTACTGCTCTACGTTATCTTCTGACCAGCTGGAAATAGTGCATGAAAAGCTGATCAATGCACTCTCTCTGTCATTTTAGTGGCAAAGTTCTGAACTTCTGGCTGTCACCTCCAGATCAATCTTCACTGATCTCACTCTTGGCTATGGAACATGTAGCTCCAACTCTCCCTGTCAGCTTAAGAAATGCTGGTCCGCACAAAACCACTTCTCATCATTCTTCAGATTGGACGGTGACATGCCTCGGATACAATATCTGCCGGATTCTCCTTTGTGTCAACATGTCTCCATTGGTCTACCTCTTGTAGCGTTATGTTATGATAGCCACCTATTTGACACAAAGACACGAAACCTCCTGTCTTCATTCTGATGTAATGCAAAACTATCATACTGTCAGTCCAAAAGTGTGAATGTCTTGACAGGAGGTCTAGTGTTCCTGCTGTTATCATGACGTCCATTATCTACAGCAAGTGTAGCTTGCCATCAATTCTAGACGGGGTATTGTGACAAGTCTTTATTTCGGACAAAGGGCGTTGACTTTGACATAGAGGAGCTGCGCTAGATACCTGCCCTTCTTCATTCCTCATGATCTAGACTAGTGATACTGCCCCGAAGCAACTTCCTGAATCATCAGAGGAAGTTGTGGATCTCGTATTGTGAGTTACTGCTGCAAAGTCATGAGGCTTTACATCATCTGCTGACTTCTAACTCCCTCCATCTGTGGAAGTTCCTCAATCCAGCTTTCCATTTCTTGGCATCATATCAGGGTAGGTTCATCCCAGTTCTAACTTCTTGCGGATTGAAGTCCTGTAGAATCAACTTGCCTCTCAGAACAAATGGGTTAGGACAGTAACCCATAGAAGGTCGTAGATAGAAGAAACAATGCTATAAGATTGCACTCTTAGCAGTGCTTACAGGATCTTGTGTCATTATCCGAATTAATAATACAATGAATAAAGCTGTCCCTCTCCACATCCCACATCATACCAAGCGCACGTTCTACTGGAAGGGCTTCAAAATTCAAATCAAGTCCAGCTAACTGCTTGGCACGATCTTGCTCTGGTATGGCTTGCAGAACCTTTGGGCTGTTACTCATCCACTTCGCAAGTCGAAATCCGCCCTTCTGCAACAAGGCTCTCAATTCTGCTGCAAGTCTCACAGCATCATCTTCTTCTTCAACAGAGACGAGGCAGTCGTCTACGTAGAAATTCCTTCTTACTACTTTGGGTGCTTCTGTATTGCACTGATCCCGGAAGTCATCTGCTGTTTGCCGCAAGGCAAACGAGCAGCAGCTGGGGCTCCACGTACCCCCAAACAGGTGTACACTCATCCTGTAGGTCTTAGGGTCTTGTTTGTCAACAGTTAGACTTTCATGTATTTAACGTCAACGTCGCTACACATTACATAACACATAGGAGGGCTGCTCGCACGTGACGTCACAGAATCAAAACTTTAAATATTCATAACTTCATTATTTTTTGTTCGATTTTCTTGAAACCTTCATCCATATTTTTATTTAATTTTTCTGCATTTTTGAAAACCAATTTAAACCCACACTGAAAAGATAACTTTGTGAATTGACAAATATAAATTTGTCATTAATGTGGTTAAATTAATAAATTTGTCACGCCAAAGATTTGTCATTATAGATTTGTCATGCACCATAACATGACGAATTTTAATTTGTCATGAAAAGTGGTCTAATTTGACAAACCTTTTTCAAAGTTTGTCATTGCAACATTTTAATTCCTCATTCTCATTTTTCAATTTGTTTTTTTCATTCATCAATTTGTACTGCATTTTGACGTTAATTTGTCATGTAACAGTCAGAAAACACACCTGTAATAAACAAACAATACAGATAGTTAATATTTTTGTCAGTTTTAATAGAACCTCGAAATTCCTGATGAAACAAATTCAAATTTATTTTTTTAGTATAAAAGTTTACCTTTTTCGATCTACTCAAGCCTTGCCTCGCAGCTAAATCACGGCGACCGGCGAGTGATTCGAAGACGCTGATTATGTGCGGGGTTTCCCAAACTGTCTTCAGGAGCTAAATTTGTCATGCATTTTGCGTCAACAAATTGATTTGTTTTTCAGCAAATAATTTGTATTATAATTCGTTACGGCCGACTTAAAATCGTCATTTCTACATTGACTGCGAAGAGGATTTGTCAATTACGGTTGCGAAGAGTCGTCACGCAAATAAATCAGTCATGCGCAAGTTTGTTTTTGTCAACACCAGTTGAAACTTTGTAATAGTGCTCGATCAATTTGTTATGTATACTACCATGAGTTTGTCATTTCACAGTTATATCGCAAAACAAATTATTTTACCCCGATTGACGAATTAATCTGGCCTTGTGACAAAGTTATCTTTTCAGTGCAGGGTAAACTTTCCCTTTAAATACAGTACCGGTTAATAATATAAAGGGTGAAAAAGTGGGTAGACAAACGGTGTAAACTTGGTGGAACATTTGGATAACTCACCGGATCCGTTGTCGAGCAATGGCATCGTGGTCGTTCCGGAATACGAGTCTGATATGATAGCTGTGACGTCAGCATTAAGCACAGGTTGATAGTCCTGTTGAACCTGAGCATAGATAGCTAGTGCTGGAGTCTGGGAGAAATCCACCTCCTGTTATAAATGATGTGACAATGTTGTAATATATATGGAAGGGGTTAATTAGTTATGGAAGAGATGGCGGTTTGGATAATTATTTACCTACTTTGTCAACCGGAATAAAATCGAGAACATTTCATAAACTCAATTCTACAGTCACATAATACTTACATTTAGCTCAGGTTTTGTTGTTTAAGCCTTGTTTTATCTTATATTCTATCATTTCTCATGCTTTTCTTCCATGCGCGAAGAGCGAGCAAATTTTTTTTGAGCTCCATGGAAGAAAACA
Organism: Paracentrotus lividus; assembly: GCA_940671915.1. Taxonomy (NCBI): domain Eukaryota; kingdom Metazoa; phylum Echinodermata; class Echinoidea; order Camarodonta; family Echinidae; genus Paracentrotus; species Paracentrotus lividus. Next base: position 27,497,741 of record CALNVZ010003429.1, on the reverse strand, counting down.
AAAGAAAGAGTGGAAAGCCTACTTCAGCTCAAAAACAATACATATCATCCTTGAAACCTGGGGGAAGATTGTACATGCTATCCTCCACCATGCCCACCTTTTGAGTTGGGGGTGCATCCCCCATCCCCCCCCCCTGTTGTCTACGCCCATGAATAGTTCTAGAGTTGACTTCCCATTCCATTTGGTTATTCATCTGATTTCAGACAGAAAAACTGACGCGTGGCTTTTCCAACTTATTCTCATCAGCTTCCTTGGATTCAGTCTTTTTGCAGTTTATTAATCAACCTTTTTCTCACTTTCTGAGATTACTTTGTTGAGGGTTTCTTGAAAGTAAATGTTTGAAGATGCTATTATAACTGTGTATATTATTGATGTTAGTGCCTCCTACTACCATTCCAGGAATAACTTTATCTCTCTGAGGATTATTATTTTACTGTACCGGTTAAAAAGATTTTATCTTAACAAAATCGCCAACTTCGCCTATTTTGATAGCTGCTGTTTCTCCCCAGTACAAATTCCATATGATTCTATATCTTTAATAATCATCTATGTTGATATCCTGCAGTGTGTCTATGGGTGAGTTGTGTTGTACCTTACTTTACCTTAGGCCTACTGTAGTCAGTGCTGTAATTTGGCCTCTTCCTCAAATTTAGATAAAGAGACGCATAGAGAGATGGGGGAAAAAAAGAAGTTGGCAAATTGTTTCCATTGTGACGCCCTTGTAATAATTACACTAAAAAGCATTTCACTTGTAAATCAAAACAAAGAGGAGCTTTATATCTTAAAATGCTATAATAAATCTTCTTAGGCGCCTTCTCCAAACAAAGTGCGTCAGTTTCCCGCAGCAACTTGATCCAACGCGAGAAACAATCGGCTTCTCTGCTTTTGACGTGTTTAAGCCGTACTAAGATTTCGGGATTCTAGTCAAAAACCGATAAATCGTCTTTTGGTACTAAAGACGCGGGAAGCTGACGCACTTTGTTTGGAGAAGGCGCCTTACCCTTGATCCCAGTATAACGCTGACTGTGACTGGTTTGTATCCCTCTGCAGACGGTTTGGATGTTACAGCAACACTTACATATTCGGTGATCTGAGTATAGATTGTTACATTCCACAAACCAGGCTTTGGGTAAAAATTGAAAGAAAGAGAAAAGACCTTAGAAGTGGATATTACTCGTTATTGTCAAATGACGAACTAAACTAAGTAACGCTGAACAAACCAAATTTTATAATCATTATAATCTACAGAAGATTGTTAACTCTTGATTGTCTATAACAACTTGTGATTGTCTACAACAACCTAAACGAATATAATATGTTTTAAATTTGTGTTCATTTTGTAGGCCTGATAAAGGCCCTTTCATGGCCGAAAGCTTGCAAGGAGACAAGGCGAGCTACGTCTCTATTCATTTGTCTTTATTTCTTCCGCCTGTATGAAAAATAAGTCACTGCACTTCACATTCGTCGAGGGGCCATATTTCATTATATACATGTATACATATATACTGAGTGAGTCAGAAAAAAAAAACTTGACACCTAGAAAAATGTCAATAAAAAGAAAACAAATTTATAAACCCCAACGTATTATTTTACATATACTGAGAGATTAACTCTACCCGTATATTTTGGTATCAATTTTGTGTTATATATATATATATATATATACACGCTTGGATGCACACGCCGCATTGTTTGTGAACATGTAAATTTTGAATTGTGCAAAAGTGGGAGTAAAATCAAAACAACAAAAAACTATTAAAAAAGCGACTCCATCCTGATTAAAATAGCATAACTTTTTAAATAAAATGTTTTGCGCTAAATAACTTAGCAGGGGTGTTGTTACACATATCGACTACATTTTGTGTGAAAATGAGATGATTTGTGGGGTCAGGCATGAGTGAGCACATGTCAAAGATGTTCCTCATCTGCTGATGGTGCATACCCCAGGTTTCGCGCCTCGTCGGCGATCATCAGGGCACTGATCGAAGCTAGTTGGAATTTTGGGCCCCTGCTTGGAACGATGGGTGCATTTCATCACCAAACTTGAGATATATATATATATATATATACACAAAGACATTTGCATCATGTATTTCCAAATCGGTTTTAAAAGTATTTTTAAAAGGCCGTCAAGCTTACAACCATGAATTTCAGGTCATTTCAGCAAATTTGACTTGAGGTCTTACCTTCGCCACATGTAGATTAATCGAAACAATCTTTGTGTTGAGGTCAATACGATATCGGGGATCATTCTCATTTACTCGGGTACCGTCTGGTCCAGTGAGTACGACCGATATCGAAGAACCCGTGGTCCATATAACCGTGATCACGGTATCGCTGCCCAGGGCGTCGTCGATGATGACCGAAATTGTCTTGAAACCAGGGTTGCTTTCGACGACGATCTCGGAGCTGTAGATCTTTGAAATAATGTGCATCTGTGAGTGAGTTTTTTTGCATTAATATCTTAGGAAATGTTTCAAAACATTCCAAGGCAACATTTTTTTTGTAATTATATCCTTCTAAAATGATCAATAGATGTTATTCTCATATTCCGTGATAATATTGTATTCTTTTTCTGCCATGATATAAGCTGTAAATTTAACAAAGAGTTATATATTATCAGGCTAATTTTAAAAACATTAACGTATTCGTTTACATTCTCTTTCAGCCCTACCAAAGAATAACATTATCGAAAGCTCGGCTAAATAAAAAAGACACATAATATTAAACAGCATAAAATCGCTGATAAATTGGAATCTATATTATTGTCTTGCTCCCGTCGTCTAGCTTTATTAGAATCCGGGTATTTTAGTTGGCCATGGACGAATTTTAAACTTGTATTGAACAAAGGTCTCTCGACTACCATGCATAACGAATTGTTGACAGAATGGAAATGTTTTCGGGTCAAATATTCATAATAAACAGCATGTATACCTGTATCGGGACCGACTCCGTTCCAACATCAGGTCTCTCTGTTATAGTGCTCTGAAAGGCTTGCATTAGACAAGTGCCAGTTCCAGAATCAGAACAGGTTGTGGGGATACCAGACGTAGTTTTGGAAAGATATTCCATTTCCTCGTCTGCTGAGTTACTGATGGTAATGGTGTCAATGATGACTCCGGAATTCTGAATCTCGTCATATGTGTCACTGATATATGGAGAATAATTCTCTTGTCCATCGCTGAGTAGCAGTAGATATCCGCCTTGTGCGTATGAACCAAGTACCTTAGAAGACAAATTCACAACAAGTTTGAAATAAACCCTAACAGGCACATCATCATATTCGGTGGTGTCATGGTACCACAGGGTATGTTCATGTGCCCATATTCCATTTAACAGAGATCCTTGAATAAACACTGAAAGAAAACACATTGACAAAACCTTTCAGTATTCTTCAAGACTGGAGAAAAAAGTTACTCATTTGAAGGTCTTTAAAAACATTTAAAGTTTATTTAATAATGTTCATAGAGAATAAATATGGTCGAATTATACATCATTGAGCAGGAAATAATATGAGGAACACTATTTAACTAATCGCCGATTTTTAAAAAATTCTGGAGCCCATTTATCGGTTATCGGGACGCCCCCACTGAAACGCCCCCAAATACGTACCCCAAAAGTCACCCAAATGCTGACGTCAGGATATGGAATTGCGGCTGTGAATTGCTTCCGGGTTTCAGTGCTGGCTATCTGGCTTTCGAGTGCGTGCGTGCGTGTATAGGCCCGGGAATTGCAAACCTAACGTTATATTGGAAACAATGACGGAATCGGATCCAGAGATGAGTCTCGAATTAGAGTTTGAAATCGAAGACATTGAAAATGAAAATGAGGAAGAAAGTCTCAGCTCAATTGCTAGTAGCAACGGAACAGAAACGGACATATCGATGATGGCGAATTGGGTGAATACATTTCAAAAGATATGAGGCGAAGTCCGATGCCCCTCGACCAGCTCAGCAGCAGCAACTGCTAGCTTCGCCCTCGAGTGCGGAGGTAGCTGCAGCTATCGCTTACCTATACCTCCATGAGCCAGTGGCAAGGCAGGATTTGCAAAATGAACAAGCGAATTACGGGGATGCTAGGCCAAGGGGCAATTTAGATGACACAAGGCTTGATAATAGCTCATAATCCTCTTCACGAAAGTGTCCACTACATAGAACGATGCTCTATAGAGCTTTGCGTCCTTTGTATCCAAGTTTCTCCTTCGGGCCAAGCCTTCTGTAAGGCGGTAAACCTCTCTCCTTCTGCTGGCATTTTGCCGGGCAGCCGATGGGTGAAATACCCGTCATACGCCGTGTAGCTGCATGCACCCCCAGCAACGCATCGCCGACCACCAGTATTCCTTATTTTCGCTGGCTTTGCCTTTGGCAAGGAGTTCGAACCCGATGTCGATGATGACTGGTCATCTATCTTCTCCGCAAACAAACTGGAATTGGCAAAAATGCGAGTTAAATAATATAACTGGTATAAACAAAGGACAAAGCTTTTTCAACTCACAAGACACAAGGATGAGAACGAGCAACAATGACGCAATGTAATTTCCATGCACTCGCCATACGTACCCAACCAAGATAATTATTTTTTCTTTTTCTTTTTAGTAGTATTCCATTCTTTGTAAATGTAACAAATTCTTTATAAAACTTTTAAATGTTATTATTTTGTCCATCACAGGGTATCATTGCCAAAACACAATTTATCAACATAAAAATCAAATTATACCGATAAGATCCTGGTGATCATTAGCGTCTGCTAGCGTTTTGCGGCACAACTTTTTGTGTGCACACCATCGGGGGAAAATTTACAGAAGTAGCTCTAGACTTTCGATCGTAGATTCATCGAGACATATTTGATTTTTTAGAAATATATTAAATCATACATGGATTGCTGGGGTTCATTATTCTCTGTAAAGTGAAGATAGGATCACATACAACTGCAAAATAGTTTGAGCTTGGACTCTGTTCTGCTCAGAATAATTGAGCGTCATTTTGTTGAGTGAAAAAGAAATATGATCGAGAGAGGTACTAGATAGTAGTAGGTAGAAAAGACTTAGTCTACTAGCAATGGCAATTATTTTCAAAGAGAAATTACTACAACATTAATTGCTATAAAGATTGCTCATTTTTGTTATTACATGCAAATATGAATACAAACAAAGCTAATACAATTGGATTTGATATATATCACTGCTCAAATCGTGTACACTGCATTGCGTGAGTGTATGGGTACGTACACGTACGCCAACACGGCACGGCCGGGTGGCCCTAGCTAGCTAGCTGGCTGCACTGCACTGAGAGCCGAACTCCATATCCTGACGTCATCAAGAAGTCGCTCCATTCCCTACCGAAAGTGGGCGTGGCCAGGGTGATTGGCAGGTGTTTTTAAAATGGCGTTTTAATCGATTTCCAATAATCGATATGAGTTCTAGTTGGTACCATTTTCTTCTACATGCTCTCTAGATTACTCTGATACATAAACCACTGATTCTAGTGATCTCCAATATTGGTCAACTTTAAAGACTTGGTTTGCTGAACGTTCCAAAATTTTCTGTGGGGAAAACCGGTCTCACTGCCCGAACTTTGCTGGAGCGTTCCTGGAGCGGTGAAAAAAATTCATCACGGCTCGTTACCGTTTAACAGAAGTTGACCACCGTTAAGGCAACGCCGTATACCGTCGGCCACCGCTGATGGTCCGTCCTACCGCTCCGAAAGTTTTGAGCTGCACAAAATATTGTGAGCGGTGGGGAACGGGCAATTTTCCGCTCCGGCAAAGTTCACCCCCGCTACAACAACGCCCAGTCAAAGTTTGGCACCGCTAGACGCAAGTTCTTGGACGTTTGGGTCCGCTAGGCCAACGCAGAAATCTTGAACGCTAGACCACCGCTGCTTCGCCAGCTTTGCCCGGGCGGTGATTAAACGTTGCATAAACTTTGGTGGAGCGGTTGTAAGCGTTTTTCGAGCGGACACGGGATTGCTGGAACGGTGTCGGGCGTTGAAGCAGCGATCCATTGCGGTGATGAACTTTGGTTTGGCGTTGGTTTGGAGGTGTTGGAGCTAAACCAACGCTCGCTACCGCTCGCTACCGCTCGCCACCGTTAAACCAACGCTAAAGCAACGCCGGCTTTAGCGGTGCACTGCTAAGGTAACGCCCGTGTTTTCGATTGTTTTCCCATTTTGTGCGCAGTGACGAGCGTTGTCGAAATTCGACCCCCCACTCCATTCCATTCAAGGAACGCTCCAACAAAGTTGGGGCGGTGAGACCGGGCCTTTAACGATATACCAGCGGAGTTCTCCCTATACATGCCCACAGAGTTAAATACGCACTGACTCTATGTACATGCCCTAGTAGAGATTGTTATGTAGTTGTCAAATGTGCACATGACAAATTCATCATTTAGCAACATGATCTACTACCAATTATGAGATTTTATATGGTCTAACATGCTCGTCAGCGCTTCTCATACAAGGGACCCGGCCAGGTTTGGATCTCCCCAGAATCACGCTCTTTAACAGTACTCCAAGTGAAATCCCTTCACCGATGCTTAGAACATTAAGTTTAAAGAAATATCATTAAGAAATGATGAAAGGCCTGGTAGTTTGTTGAAAGTTAACCAAAGGAACGTTAAAAATTTATGTTAAACTTTGAGTCTTTCAGCATTCCTTCAGAGGTTTTGCCCTCAGTGCTAAAGCAGTGGCTGATCCAGGCGGGGGTGCAGGGGCGCTCGCCCCCGCCTCCCTATAATTTGAAAAACCACTCATTGACCGTACATGTTAAATTCCGAAAATTTCGGGGGCGTCCCCCCCCCCCTATTCTGAAATCCTGTATCCGCCACTGTAAAGGAGAGTGCTGAAAATGTTTCATGCATACAAATAACTTTTTATTGGAATATTATTTCTAACCCTCGTTTTAAAAAAGGGAGGATGAAAGACGAAGTTGTATGCGAAATACAAATGCAGTGTTAGTACGTGGACATACCCGAATGCCGTCCAATATTCCACATCCAATACACGTACTGCTTTTTGTAGCTGGAGGCAAGGCGTTGACTAGACCTTGTCTGGAAGCTTCATCAGTTAAATTGGTTAGATATGCCTTTATCTCAGATGTAGTGTCGAAAACGACGATTCCCACCATGCTATTATTTGGAAGAACATTCAGAATGTAGTCGGTAGTTGACGCAATCATTCTGTCAAATCTATTACCCTAAAATGAAAAGATGTTACGGTACAATGTGTAAATTCTTTGTAGCCTAATGTGTATTTTAATGCAGAAAAAACAATATACATATACAAAACTATAATAATTGCCACCCAACACAAAAAGAAAAATAAATCTCTCTTTACCTAGATCATGACGAGTTATCATATTGGTAGAATTATTTCTAAATACATACACATTATATTTCGACCATTTACAAAAAAAATAATAATTTGAAACGGTGGGTTGGTTGGTTGTTTTTTTTTTTTTTTTTTTTTTTTGTTTTGTTTTTGTTTGTTTTTTTGGTAGTATTCTTTATTAAAGAATTATGACAGTGGTCTAGCAATCCACAGGTCGTGGGTTCGAATCCCGCCCGGGCAGCCTATGATTTTTTTTTCATAGCTGTCTGGTTCCAATATTTATCACACAGCAGTTGCGTGTGTTTCTACAAATTTGCATGGTTTCTACCGTTGGAGACAAATGAATGAATTAATTGTCTATTTAACATCCCAACGGCGTAAAAATTCCTTTACGTTTGATGTTCATGTATATGGAATAGTATGAACCTTGATCGCTACGGGCACTCCGGTGGTCTAGCGGTTATGACGGTGGTCTAGCAATCCACAGGTCGTGGGTTCGAATCCCGCCCGGGCAGCCTATGATTTTTTTTCCATAGCTGTCTGGTTTCAATATTTATCACACAGCAGTTGCGTGTGTTTCTACCAATTTGCATGGTTTCTACCGTTGGAGACAAATGAATAAATTAATTGTCTATTTAACATCCCAACGGCGTAAAAATTCCTTTACTTTTGATGTTCATGTATATGGGATAGTATGAACCTTGATCGCTACGGGCACTCCGGTGGTCTAGAAGTGATGACGGTGGTCTAGCAATCCAGAGGTCGTGGGTTCGAATCCCGCCCGGGCAGCCTATGGTTTTTTTCATAGCTGTCTGGTTCCAATATTTATCACACAGCAGTTGCGTGTGTTTATACCAATTTGCATGGTTTCTACCGTTGGAGACAAATGGATAAATTAATTGTCTATTCTTTATTGTTTATTCAAATCATAAAAATACATGCATAATCTGAGAAAATGTTACAGAAAATAACATAAATAAACTGTATCTGAGCTTTAACATAGTCAAAATCACAGAAAATAATTATTAAACGAATCTGCAAGAGTCTATAAAATATTGCAACAGATATTACCAAATGTAACATTTATAAAAAAAAAATAAAAAAAAAAAAAAAAAGATTTTGCAGATAAGCAATTATATAAACTTGAATGAGTGAATGTATTATGCACCCCCTCACATCCAAACACATTCACACACCCACACACACCCACACACATACACAAATACAAAAAACAAACACAAAAACAAACAAGCAAAAACAAAAACAAACAAACAAACAGAAAACAAGATAGAGGGCAGTCTACAGTGGCATAGATCGATCAACCCCATGTGTGGGCAAACCGGGCGTCTCCCTCCCTTTCCCATCTTTCGCATTAAGGGGGTATCTCACTGAGTTGCGAACGTTTGCGAACGAGGCGAATTTAGAGATTATCGTATATAGAGAGATTGTAATTAACTTTGATTCAGTAGACCAGCCTTTCGACGTGAGGCGTTTTCTTTTGTTATGTGTCTTCCGGACAAAGGGATATATTGGAATGCAGGGAACTTCTGAAATGAATGGAGTCGAAATACAGGAATTCTTTTTATCCTGCATTGGCGCATGAAGCGATTGTTTTTGGTTTAAACCACATTCCTTTCGATAAGCCGGGATTTTCCATTGAAAATAATTCACCAAAAAGTTTTGGACATGTTCAAAATTTCTAGGCGAATTTATTTATGTCAAAGGTTGCAAGCGCATTCTTGGTGTAAAAATATCTGGTGGTTGAATATACATATAAATAGGTTTACTGATATTACTAAAATATATATGGAAAGGGTCGACATAAATTTGAATCGGATAAGAATTACTCGATGAAAAAAAATATAACTTCTCAAAACATGTTTGAAAATGATAATAATAATCGAGCGTATATGAGTGTCTTTGATCATGTTGATTGGTATTGTCATTAACAATAAACGCCAATAAAACATTCAGATTTCACTTCGGGCGTGGCTGGGCGTTGGGGGTAATTGAGCTGGTAGTCATTTTTTTCAATTATCATTACTATTATCATTTCCATATTATTGTTATCATTTTGTTTTTTCATTTCTGCACCCATGACTGCATAACTGACAATTAATATCTCACTTTTGACTAGTGGCTATAATAATGTGCAGTCACACACACACACACGCACCTACGTACCTTCACGAACCAAAACGAAGCAAAAATTGACTTGTTTCATTGATATGTGTTCACATTTCAGTTAAATTACCCCCTTCGAAGGGGCTGTGGAGCCGGGGGGGGGGGGCTTCAGCCCCCACTTCAGTTCTCAGCACACGTGTACAAAATTGCAAACATGACCATGCATTTGTCATTTTTAGTGTCTTCAGCCCCCCCCCCTTCGGCTCAGCTCCTCTACTTTCAAAAACACTCCACGACCCCTGCTTTGTGATTGCATACAAAAGCAGTACAAACGAAAACATGCCATTATCATACAATATAACCCACCTGTACTTGCATAACAAGGCAGTAGGCCTACAAAAGAAAACATGCAATGATCATTCAGTACAACCCCTTTGTGCTTGCCTAACAAGGCAGTACAAAAAAAAACATGCCATGTTGATAGGGGAGACCGGGGACAATTGTAACACGGGGGCAATTGTAACAGGGGCTCCCATCCCTAGCAGAAACAAGCTACAAACTTAAAATTTGTACAGAGCATGCGCATTTCATCGCTCCTCATGCTGTTTGAGTATTAGCAGATTTAAATTTTCGTGGAACTTTCTACAGCAGAAAAATCGTTTTTGGAGTAGGAAAGTAATATTTCACATTACCCATTGTTTTTCTTCTGGACAAATATGTGGATGAGCTACGGCTGTCATTTTTATATGTTTAGAAATTATGTTCTTAGGCCATATTTTGCTAACGTTTCAACGATGAATACCTAAGCTAAGATAGGAAAAAAATCTCTCCAAACATGGTCGCCCACCACAGGGGCAATAGTAACAATGCCGTTTAGGAAATACTTTTGCCCCGTACCTAGCCCCGGGACAATTCAGCGCCCGTACAGAGCATGTAAACTTCTGCAATAATCCCATGCCATGAATATAACAAGTGGAAAATATAATGTAACTTAATTCAAGCATTGTCATGTTTTATAATAATTAGCTGATGTGGTTAATGTTGTTTAAATCTTGGATCTGTCAAGTGCATAGCTTTGATAAAGAAAAGCAAAATGTTACAATTTCATGTGTTACAATTGCCCCGTACGTCTGTTACAATTGCCCCTGGTTTAGGGGCAATTGTAACACTCGACCTCGTGTTTTGAAATGATAATGGCTTCAAAATAAATAGCTTTACTCAACCCAAACTTATTCATATGTCAAGCTAAGATATCCAAATTTCGTTTTACTTGGTTTTAAGCAAGTATTTATTTATAATAAAGTTGATAAGTCAAATTTGGAAAAAAGTGGTACAATTGTCCCCGGTCTCCCCTACAGTTAGATAACCCTATTGAGCTTGCCTAACTAAGCAGCACAAAAGAAAATGTGCAATTCTGATACAACGAGATAACCCCTTTGAGCTTGGCTTACAAAGCATCACAAAAGAAAACATGCCATTCTGATACAACGAGATAACCCCTTTATGCTTGTCTAACAAAGCAGCACAAAAGAACGTTGGTAGATCCTCTCTATATATAACACTCTGTAAATTCGCCTGGGTTCGCAACCAGTGAGATACCCCCTTTATTTTGGTTAGTGTTAAATACTTTTAAATGTTCCCATTTTTTTTTATAGTGTTGCGTTGACGTTTTCCGCTCTATTGCAATTTTCCTTTCTTCTTCTTTGCTTAAAAGTAACCTTTCTCCTATCTCTTCAGGAGTTGGTGGTTTACCTTTTCTTCTCCCTTGATATATTAAATTTGTTGCCTTTTTGGCGTTTATCGATCAGATTAATCAATCAGTCTGGGTTTAGATCTTTAACGTCATCATCCGCAAGACGTGACTGGGATTCGAACCAGGGGATCCAAGTTTGTAGGCTGGTGCAGAGAGCTGACAATGCACGTTACCGATCGACTAACTCCTGATTCCTGTGGGGAATAGATCTTCATATTGACCTAGGGGACACGAAACATTAATTTGCAGTTGCCCATATAATTCCGCAAGGATAAAAACCCTAATCAAGATATACTGTGCAACCCAAAGAAATGTATACCTAACATGAAGGGTCCATATAAATTATTCATACGTTATGATTAGGGTAACTCATATTATGTCCTGTGATATCTAATTTATACCTGTGCTAACATGATTGGATGGCTGAGTAGTTCGGCTCTAAACACCGGAGCTAAACATCAACTTGTATGAAGTTTTGACGGAGACGACCCGTGCATGACTATATGAACATCCATTCCTTGTTGAAGATTGACCTTCCCGAGTCCATCGAGCATTTCGATTAGGGAGGACATGTTTCTTGGATTACAGGTCTTGTTTCTACCCAAACTTGGTACAAGGTGATTCTGACAGATGCTTGTTAAAGTCCAAGTGCTATTTAGTCACCCGTAAAAGTACAGGTATAATGTTGGTATCGAACAGAATATGAGTATTGATTAAGGGCAATTATACATGTATATAGACTTTTTATATGAGGCTATCAAGAAGCTGTTTAATACGATGTCGCTTTGAAGATAATTTCTTTTATGCTAACTTATTCTATAATTAATAGCTCACTGTACAAACTTACATACATACTACCGCTGATGTCAAGCACAAGAACAACACTGCGGACTGATGATAACTGAATGACATCAAATGTTGGAGTGGTGTTGGAGACAGGCTGGATGTTGTCCCAGAAGTCTGTTGTCTTTTCCTTCATTACGGCCCATGCACTAATCCCGTAACCAGGTTTCCCGTAACACAATAGGTTCATGACGTTATCTGCCAGTTCATTGTGTAAGCTATCCCCTTCCGGGTCATTTAGGTCATCACCACTGTGACAGAATTCCGCTATCTGAAATACGAAAAGGATGTTTATTGTCTACGTCATGTATAATAGCAACGATCAGTGGAACGCCCGTCTCACCTGCACCCGAGTTGATAAGAGATGCAACACTGGTGATAATAATTAATCTTTTATTTTTTTTTAAATTCTATATAGGCCCACGAAAGGTTGCTACGAAAGTTCATATACATTGAGAGCTATATACCAATTTGCTTCAATTTTTTTAATACTTCAACTTCTGCTACTTTTTACCTATTTTTACCATCACTGTCAATTATTATTTATTTATATCATAAATCATTCTGTAAGATTTGCCTGTGGGGTATTGAGCATATTTGAACGAAGTACGAAATTTCAATTCGCTACATGGGATATCAAGCCGTATCCTGCGCCTGATCCCGGCTCCAGTTGTTGCATTGCCTCCGGTGCAGGCTTTTATGCGGCAATCACATGTACACAACGCAAGACCAGCGCAATTATAATTGTGAAAATTGCCGACAACGCGCGCACAGAGCGTATGCATAGACAGCACACATTAAAATACGCGACAAATACACAGCTTTGGATGGGCGCGCTCGACGTATGAGTAACGCACACCCAGCGCATACTGTGCGTTGGTCTTGGTCGTACATGTGACTGCGCCATTATGTGTTCTATACTTTCGGTTCAACCAATTAAACAACGAAATACAAATCCTGTTCGAAAATTTTTCACGACAAATGGTGGACAAAGTGGAACCTGCATGGTTGTAATAACAGACAAATTCAGATGATTTTTTTTTTTTTTTTTTTTTTTGGGGGGGGGTATTTATCCATTTATTAATTTTATTTTGTTATTAAAAAAAAACACTTATTAATTCATTCATTTATTTATTTATTTAGTGTCTTCTTCCCCTCCCCCCCCCCTTTTTTTTGGGGGGGGGGCTGATTAGAATGGTTTACAAGGTGACGGATAATTGGCTTCACTCCCTTCTGAGGAGGATGAAGACGTATTTTACCGAGTGTATGTGAGCATCTCTGGTTCCAAACAGAATTGATGCAGTAGCGGATTGTCCATGGGTGTCAGGAACGAAACGGCAGCCAGGTTCATAATCACCATCGGAATTCATTCCACATTTATTCCCATCAGGTTTTACAGGATTTCCTTTGATCTTCAGAGAGCATCTGGTTGCCTCTGGCTTATCTTCATGGGGTAATTTGTAAAAAGGTTTGCCTTCTTTGTCGCCGCTGTCGTAGTGCTCTTTGAACAACCCCCAACGGAAATACCCCCAGTTCCGAACTAGGACGATGTCTGTATCAACATAGAGATGGGGAAAATGTAAGATAATGTTAGTAATTTGTGTCTTTTTACTGAAAAATAAAAACTAAGTGTATGTTTGTCTTTATCTCCCTTTTTCTTCCTCACTCAGCTTCAAAATCTCTATCGATTTTCGTTTAGCCTGATTTTTTTTTTTTTTTTTTTTTTTTTTTTTTTTTTTTTTTTTTTTTTTTTTTTTTTTTTTTTTTTATTATTATTTTTTTTTAAATTTAATTGTCACCTTGTCCAATACTGATTGTACAAATTGAATTAATACGATGCTATAAATGGAATATTGTATAAATGCTTGCACTGTAATCTAACACAATTCAAAAAAGGACAAATGGTGCACTCTTTTGAGGTAATTTCAAAAGGTTTCCAAATTTCAATTTGAAAAGGGTGAAAATTTGTACCTTCCGTATTCTTGGTTTACTTTGAGTAATTACTCAGGGCTGTAAATGAATTCATGTTATTAGAATTCTGTACACGCTTCCAACTGACAGTAATGGGCACCATGTTCCGCCTAAAGAATCGATTGAAAAACACCTGGCAACATTTACGGTCAAGACACTGGCACCAATTGGACCATGTACTAGCAAACAAGGAGGCAGTTGCTGATATCACAGTCACAAAAATCGATCCAACAGCTGACTGCTACACTGATCACAAGCTGCTAGTCTGTAAATGCCAGATCAACTTTAAGAGACAGAAGCGAGGAAGAAAACCTCCTCCAAAATATGACATTAACATGACATCAGAAAAGAAGCAGGAGCTCCAACAGCTTTTGAAAAATGAGCTTGAAGGATGCAGAGATGACTGGAACAAGACCAAGAGTGTCCTGAGCAATGCTGCAAAACATGTACATGGAAAGAGAAAAAAGCAACAGAATGATTGGTTTGATGATCAAGATGTTGAGATTCAGCGATTGCTCCAGGACAAAAAACTGAAAGGAAATAGACAAGATCTCAGAAAGCATATAAGAAATCTAAAGAACAAGTGGTTTCAGGAGAAAGCTGCAAATGCTGAGAAATATGCTCAAGAAAAGAACCAACGAGATTTCTATGCAACACTAATTAAAACTCTATCTACGGACCGAGAACTCGAACCACGCATCAAGTGAAATCAGAGAATGAAGAACTACTGACATCTGTACACGACATTAGAGAGAGATGGGTTGAACACTTCCAGATTCTTCTCAACAAACCAACGGCAGCTGCTGATTCTGATATATTGGCTGAAATAGGTCAACATCCTGTCCATCATGAAATGGAAGAACCAATAACCCTCAATGAGATTGAAACAGCTCTGAAAAACACTAGATGTGCGAAGAGTGCAGGACCTGATGGGATTCCTCCTGAGGTACTTGTGCAGGTGACCCGACATTTGCTCCTGCGACAATTGCTCCGGGCTTTATTTCGTCTAAGATATAGGGTTAGGGTTAGGGCTGTAATAGGGATTTATATTAGGTTTAGGGTTAGGTTTAGGGTAGGGTATAGTGTAAAGTCCCTGGTTGAAGTTAGTCATTCGATTAGTGTATGGAATTTATAGCGGAGCAATTGTCGCCGGAGCATATGTCATGGATTCACTTGTGCATGGAGGAGTTTCACTAAGTAAACATCTTCTAAATCTTTTCAATACTTTTTGGACGAGTGAAGCTATACCATCAGAGCTAATTGACGCTAACATTACAATTATCTTCAAGAAAGGTGATCGAAGCAGCTGCGGCAACTATAGAGGAATTTCCCTCCTGAGTGTGGTAGGCAAAGTCTTTGCCAACATCCTTCATCAAAGACTGCATAAGATCACGGATCATGTGTACCCAGAATCACAATCTGGTTACAGAGGTGGTAGGAGTACTATTGACGGAATTTTCACACTCCGGCAACTGATGGAGAAGAGCAGAGAGCAGCAAACATCTCTACATATAGCGTTCGTGGATTTTACAAAAGCTTCTGACAGCATTAACCGTGAGATGCTCTACCTTATCCTTCGGAAAATTGGCTGTTCTGAAAAGTTTGTTGCAATAGTTAAAGCTCTACATACAGACATGAAAGCAAGACTGCTCATCAATGGCGAACTGACTGACAAAATCGAGTACAACAGTGGTGTGAAGCAAGGCTGCAAACTTGCTCCAACGCTGTTTGGAATCTTCGCAGCAGTCTTACTTAAACTCGCCTTTGGAAATATGCAAAAGAACACCAGCATCAAAGTACGCTTTCGCTATGATGGAGACATCTTTGACCTCCGTAGACTGAAAGCCAAGAGGAAGACTCTTTCTACGTACCTGCAAGAAGCCCAGTATGCTGACGATATTCAAAGACTTTTTACAGCCTACAATGAAATGTCAAAACGAATGGGACTTAGTATCAACAAAGCAAAAACTGAGACAATGTCTGTTGGCACACAAATTGATTTCCATATTGATGGTGTCACGCTGACCAGAGTACACTCCTTCAAATATCTTGGAAGCTATGTCACAAAAGACTGCATGATGAATAAGGAATTAACCGCCCGAATCCAGGCAGCGGCTTGTGCATTTGGGAGATTAAGGAAGAGGGTGTTTGACTGCAGAGACCTCACCATTGCAACGAAAGTCAAAGTCTACAACCAATGTGTCATGCCAATTCTCACCTATGCCTGTGAGACATGGACTTTGTATCAGCATCAGGTCAATAAGCTACGCACCATACAACAACGACATCTACGTTCAATAATGAAGATCAAGTGGGATCACTTCATCACAAATGATGAAGTACTGCAACGTGCAGGTGTCAACGATATGGAAGTTATCCTCACGAGGGATAGACTGCGTTGGATTGGCCACCTCGCCCG
This sequence comes from Paracentrotus lividus, assembly GCA_940671915.1. Lineage (NCBI taxonomy): Eukaryota > Metazoa > Echinodermata > Echinoidea > Camarodonta > Echinidae > Paracentrotus > Paracentrotus lividus. The sequence continues at coordinate 27,481,303 of CALNVZ010003429.1, read as the reverse complement.
AATGGACAATGCTAGACCAGTAAAAGCTCTATTATATGGAGAACTTGAGACTGGCTCAAGGAAGGTGGGAAGACCACTTCTGCAATACAAGGACGTAATGAAAGCAACATTGAGAAGAGGAGATGTCCTGAAGAAGTGGAAAACAGTAGTAGAGAACAGGCGACGATGGAGAGAGCTTGTGTCTGAAGTGTGCAGCAAAGTAGATGAGACGAGGATCATGCAAAACTGTCTAAGGCGCTCTAAAAGAAACTCAAAAAGACAAGGGAAATAGCTTGTCTAGATCTTACGCTTTGGTCAGAAGAAGTCTGTCAAATTTTCAAGTTTTTATCTGTGTTTTTGATACAATCATTTATGCATGAGATACATTGTTAATTCTCCACGTAACATTTAAATAGTTTTAACTATATGTTTGTTAACTTTTTAATCAATTAAAAAGTTAAAGTTTTAAATGAATGAATTAAAATATATATGTATGAAATCAAGTGTGAGTTCTCTACACAACTTTTGAATAGTTTTTACTACATGCTTGTTAACCTCTTAATGAAGTTGGAAATATTGCACAACGTATAACAGTTTTTTCGATATGTATGTACATGTATCTTATTCCTAAAAGTTTCTGTGTCAAACCCGTTTCCGGGCATTAGGCGTATTATATATAAATGAATTCACTATTTGATTAATGATATAATGATATCTGTTCGAAAAACTGTTCATTTGAAACTATTTCAGTTTCTCAAATGGAGCTGTAGCTTTGATAATACTGTTTAAAACTTTTAAAAGAAAGAATACATTAACTGCCTGCCATGGTCAAGGAACGTGATTGGGAAAATGGCGATGAAAAAAAGTAAAGACCAATAACATATAGCATTGCAGCCAGTAATCAACTCGTTTATCATGGAACAATTAATAGTAATTAAATGCGTGTGACAAACTCATTTCAAGACCAAAAATCTCTAGACTTCGAGTCCTAGCAGCGTCGTCAGAATATTGGAAGCCTAAGTGACGATGTCTAATTATTTGCGGTTGAACCCAAATTTGGTTCACAATTGATATTGCAGATAATGTATGATGTACAGTGTCCCCAAAAATTATTTGTACACTTTGAAAAAAGGGAATTAAATAAATAGACGTTGGTTTGAAATTTTACTTACTATTTATATCAAATGGTAGGTAATGTTACTATCACCTAAACACTAAATCTCAAATGTTCCGCCAGTCTCGGAAGTTCTAGGCCGCCATTTGCAATTTTCATAGCCCAAAAATTATTTGTACACTTCAGAAGATGGGTTTTTAAAGGAGTGTTTAAAATTTTGGGGGTCTTCTTTGGCTTCCAGGACAGTCATCAACCTTCTGTCGACCAATTTAGCACTCATTTCACGGCCAATACCATTCCAAGTTCGCTGGAGCGTGTCCTGGAGCTGATGGATGCTGGATGGTCAGTCTAGAGGGCGCTGTCGCTTCAGATCACGTCTCATGTGCTAAATGGGGATTAAATCTGGGCTGTGAGGTGCCCTGTCTTGCAGCTTAAAATGTTTCTGTTGCGATATTGCTTTAATATGGTTTGCTGTGTTCTTGGGGTCATTGTTATATCGGACCGTAAATTGACCACCATTCAGACTTGAAGCCGATGGGAGCATCTGAGCCATTCTGAGGGGTAAGGATATCCTCGTGGCTTCAGCATTCATGATGCCATGTTATGAAATTTATCTCTCCAACTCTACTAGCTGCCATACAACTCCAAATCATGAAACATCCTCCACTATGCCTCACTGTTGGCTCCAAGCATGACTGACTGAAAGCTTCCTACAAGACACACATGGTCCCGTGCATCATATCCAATCACTTTTTACACTTATTAGGTCTTTGGACAGAGTGCTAGAACTCTGCAGGCTTGTTTACATGTTGTTTTGCAAAATCATGACGCTTCTTTGTTACTGTCCCTTACATTTGGCTTTTTTCTTGCCAATTATTCCATTTATAGTCATGTAGCCATTTAGCCTGTTGCAGACACTTCTGAGGGCACCCAGTCATTCCTCAGCCTTTGTGGCCTTGGATGCAATTTTCTTTGGTCGCAAATTGCAATATTTAATTGCTTACTGTCTGTTTATCAATATCATCATGAAAACAGATGTCCATGAGACTATTTTTGCCTCTTAGAGGCTCCCACTTGCATAAAGGCTGATTGGTCTTCAAGTTGTGTTCCAACATGACAGGGACCCCACGCATGCAGCGAAGCATATTAAAGCATTATTTTAGCAGAAACTTGTTAAGAAGCTAGAAAAGGCACCTCAGATCCCAGATTTAATCCCTATTTAGCACATGAGAGGTGATCTGAAGCGACAGCGCCCTCTAGACTCACCATCAAACCTCTAGCAGCTCCAGGACACGCTCCAGCGAACTTGGAATGATATTGGCGGTGAACTGAGTGCTAAATTGTTCAACAGTATGCCAAGGATGTTGATGACTGCCCTGGAAGTCCAAGAAGTACCCCCAAAATTTTAAACACTCTTTCAAAAACCCATCTTCTGAAGTGTACAAATAATTTTTGGGCCATGAAAATTGCAAATGGCGGCCTAGAACCTCAGAGACTGACGGAACATTTGATATTTAGGGTTCAGGTGATGGCATCATTACCTACCATCTGATATAAATAGTAACTGAAATTTCAAACCAACATCGATTTGTTTAATTTCATTTTTTTCAAAGTGTACAAATAAATTTTGGGGACACTGTACACTCTTAATAACCCCGGGTCAGATTTCTGACCATTTTCCTTGTCGCAAATATCCGACCTTTTCTGGGTCAATGTAACACGGAAATGAGTCGGCCGAGGATCTACAAAACTTGAATGAATGCTTGGCGACCCGTTCAAAGTCAACAAAATTTGCAAACTATCGGTTATGATTTTTTTGTAATTGATCACGTGCAAGTAGTAATGATATTTGGTAATTAATCGAGTTTTTATAATGTTCCTTTTGCAAAAAATATTAAACACTTTACACAGGTTTTTTTTTAACTAAACAATCTATTTAAAAAAAAAGTAATTAAGAAACACAATAAAGAAAAAAGCATAAACTAAATTAAAGAAATATTAAACATAACAAAGATATTTTATTAAAAATACAATAATGTGGAATACCTTCTATCATTGATTGAATACTAATTTTCCTCAATAAAAAATCGTGCACTAAGCCTTATGCCCTCAGAGGAAATTCTGGTAAGTTTTCAGCATGCATTGTGTCGTAGTAACGTTATGTATCATTGTAAGACAAAAATAGCAGAAGTAAATTTCTGGGCTTCTTGTCTTAGAATTAACGGTCCCGTATTGGTTTTCCGAGGAGAGATTCTTAGGTTGCGGACTAGTTACTACTTTTTTCCCCCTTTACGGTAAAGGCAACTCCTAGTATCATACCTATTACGGATACTCATAGCACCTACCTGTGCAGCCAAACTTATCCTCTCGATACGTCTCATTTAGAATATACTTCGGGGTCATGTGCATATCCTCTCCTTGCTTCCCGCAGCCCTTACTCTGTTTAACATAGGGTTCGTCATCTGTGTAATGATGTACTTTTATGTTTGCAGTATCGTAGGTTTCGGTCCTCGCAAATTCATACTGGCTCTGAAGAGACCAGGTGTTTGGTACAAGAATCTTGATGTGTTTCCAATAGACGTGTTGCTTACTGGCGAGGTAGAGATGGTTAGATGCTGAAGTGAACATCGTCTATGAAGAGAACGAGTGAAATATATAAAAATGAGGAGCGTACACTAAGGGCGAGAGTAGCCCATGATAGCACCAAAGACACGTTACAGAAAAGGAAAATGAAAAAAAAAAAAAAAAAAAAAACAACATATAATTATTGTATGAATGCTGAAGCGCCGTATGTATTTTGTTACAATAAAGTATTGTCACTGAACAACAGGCCCGTAACCAGGGGGGGTTCGGGGGTTCGAAGGAACCCCCCCGCTGGCGATCAGAGGTCCGCTTTACCCAAAAAAAAAAAAAAAAAAATGGATACATTTTTTTTTTTTTACTTATCAATTTCTTTGGGGCCGATCTTAGCCTACCCCTATAGCTAATATATGGTACTCTTCTTGAGGGCAGAAGGCAGAAAATTTTTGAACACCTACCCCCCCTTATCGCGCGACCAGCATAACGTGAAAAAATTTTGGTGTACCTTTTTGCTCGCCCGGCGTGACGTAAAAAATTTTTAATATACCTTTTGGTCCACTTTTGCAGATTTCGAACCCTCCCATAAAAATCCTAGTTACGTGCCTGAACAACAACTCTTTTTGGAACCCGTTGGTCAATTTTGGGGTAAAGGCCGACTCTGCACCCACTCTCACCAACTCCCTTTCCGTCACGAATGACATAACAGTTTATACCAAAATTTCACTTTAAAAATGTACGAGGCTAGAGCTAATGATAATCAAAATAATGGATTCGGATGACTTTTAGGTTTGTTCTCGTAATCGCTGCGCCATCTTCCAGCCTTTACGTGCACTTAAATAATCACTCTCTCCCTTTTTCTTTCCAGCCTGTTATTAGAACTGTTCTTTATTTTCAACTTTCAGGAGTTTTTGTTTCTATTTATTTATTATTCTCTATCGGTTTATATAATTATACAGGTAATTGCATTTTACAATAGCAATTTATTATCTATAATATGCAAGACAAAAAAGTAAGTCCCCCCCCCCCAATTAAAATGATGTAACTTTTGAATGGGCTTGTTTTGCGCACAATAATTTAGAGGGAGGTTTTCTACATTTATTAAACACCTTCTGTGAAAAAAAATGACATCGATCCCTTGATAAATGCATGGGTGATGAACGTCTAAAGCAAAAGTGGACATTTTCAAAAGACACAAAGGTCATATTTTGGTCTGCAAAAATAACAACTTTGTAGAATTTTCTTTTTACCTTGTGTTTAATTGTTTTTGGTGGTTTTATCATCCAAAATTTGACCATCCAACCCCAAATCCCAATACATTTTCCTATTTTTCATGGATGAGTGAGCACAATTTTGAGAATTATGTTCAGGCCTCCAAAAATGGTAAAAATCCAACAATTTTATTCACAGAATTGACATCAGATATTATCATCAATATCATTGACACATTTTGTGAAAACATGAGCACTATTCATCTTGCATGGATGAGTGCGCACACTTAAAACTTGACTTTTGTCATTACAATTTTGCCTGTAACGTGTGTTTATTCATGCATTACGCAATGATTTTATCTCATATTCGCACATAAGTTAATCGATGAGTGTATGATCATAACAGCCAAACGACATTACTCAACACCATTTTGTTAAAAAGTTCCAGCATGTTGATTTGGGGTTTGTTTGTTTGTTGTTTTTTTTTTTTTTTGCCTCGATATTTTCACAATGTCAATGGAGAGGAAGTCAAAATTTTAACAAAATTGAAATTCGGTTAAATTTCATTGATGATTTTTGTCAATTCTACTGAAAGTTTTTTTTCATGAAACTTGGCACACAACTTCAGGGTGGTACTACCGAACAGAAACAAATGCTAAATTGAGAATCTGATAAGGCACGGAGTAGGGCAAAAGCTCTGAAATTTCTTCTCATTTGCTTATTTTTCTAATAACTTCTGCTCACTGAAGCATAAAACACTGCAATTTTCGGGAAACTCAAATCAAATGAACTATCCAAGAAGGTCTGTGACAATTATTCAAAGTAAGCAATTGAATTTTGTTTATAAAAAAAGAAAAAAACGGCTTTTCACATATAACGTGTTCATTAACGCGTAAATTTTTAGTAAAATGCCATAGCATCATTTGAAAAAAATTAAAAAAATTAGTTGACATACACATAACACAAACATGTTGTTGAAATGATTTTATTACACAAAAGTGGAACAATACTTACCTTAGAAATTTGAAAATGTCCTTTTTTGTTTTATTAAGTGTTTATTCAACCGTTAATTGATGACTATTGTTTAAAATACTTTTCCAAATTGCATATTCCGTCATAATTAATACTTTTTGAAAGTATAAATGTGTAAAACAAAATGCAGTTTTCGCAAATTTTACCTCATGTTCATCCAACTGTGGAATTTAATGCAAAGACGTTTGACGTCAGTGTTAGAAATTAAGTGCAACAACCCTTCTGAACATATCTTTTGTTGACAAGTTTGAATTTTTTCCAATATTATGGAATTAAAGTTACGAAACTAACCTTGTGACTTTCGAAAAGTGACATTTTTTCCTTTTGACTGTGCTCATTGAAGCATGGACTCAATGAACTTCAGTCAAATTCACTAAAATGGAAGCTGATAAAACTACCTACAAGCACATGTAATAAAATTCGTAAAACTCCTCTTGGTTCAAAAGTTACATCATTTTGATTGGAGGGGACTTAAATACTACGACTTACGTATAGTTAGGCCGAACTGATGAATCTCAGGCGTTTGCCTAATGCGATTTTTTTTTTTTTTTTTTTTTTTTTTTTTTTTTTTTTTTTTTTTTTTTTTTTTTTTTTTTAGTGAGGCCCTTTTCCCTTTATAAACGGTTTTGTACATAGCGGTATTCAGTCTTATGTATCTTCATGATAATTATCATCAATTAAGTTGGGAAAAGCCTCCACATTTTTTACCTCTTTTTTATCCTTCTGCTTATTAGAAGCTTACTATAGTGATTAAACACGACAAATCACCAATTTATTTGATCATGCCTCAATAACGTGTTAGATGTAAACTAGAGAGAGAAAGATAATATAAATGCTACCAGAATTTTTAATCTTCTAATAATCGTGACAGTGATTATTGTTTTCAATAAATATAAAACGAGTACTTGATTATACACATA
>CALNVZ010003429.1:27411568-27474445 GCA_940671915.1 Paracentrotus lividus | reverse complement strand
GCTAAAAAAAAAAAAAAAAGAAAGTGACGATTTCGCAATAATTTTCCCCACTAATTCCCTATGTTTGTTTTTAATTTGCAAATATGCAGGTCTTGTGAAGTGGAACCTTTGATTCATTTATCATGAAATGAATTAATAATAAAATGATAATGATGATTAAATATCCACAAAGAAGAAACATGATCATTTATAAGTAAACTCTAAAGCCACCCAACAAAATAAATATGCTCATGTATTTTTTCATTGCAAATAGAGAATTAGAAATTTATGACCCCCTTCCCCTCTCCCCCCCCCCCCCCGCAGGCAAAAAATAAATAAATTTTAAAAAAATGAGTGAGATCCTCCTATTGCCGAAATATAACAGGTAGGCGTAAATGTAGGGAATACCGGCCACTTAAGCTCTCATTTGCTTAATTAGCACATTGAAAACAATAAATCACAAAAGAAAAAGATTCTCATTGCTTAGCTAAATCATTCAACTTTATTTTCCAAAAAAATTGAGGTAATCAAATATTGTTGAGGCAGTATATGCAAATAATGACGTCATCGTAAATTGTCCAGCATTCCTACAGTGTAGGAAATACCGGACAGTATGTTTTTACCCTTTTTTGGCATAAAGATATTCTGGAAGCACTGATTTGAATGTAAACCTTCAACTTAACATGTTTTGTAATGATTTTGTATAAATTATTCATTTTTAGAAGATTATTATTGCATTTTACTACAAAATTTCAAAACACTCAGAATAACTTTATATCTCATGTAGATCATTGACATATCACAATAATAATAAAGAGAAATAGACATTTCAAAATTGTCAAACAATTTAATTAAATAAATATAATACATTATATATGCAACTTATTATTTTGATCTACATGCTTAGCAACTCAACCCGGAAGTAAAACAAACAACCGCCATGTGGTGTCCGGTATCCCTACACCCCAATACACAGGCTTTGTACAGTGCAAACACTCCATACACGTTTTGGCCACCCTCCACCACATGTCCATAATGCATGAAATTAGAGGTCATGCCCCAATTCTATTTTTATACCATCACATTCTCTAAAATGTCAATTTTTACATCAGGCCATTTTTTCAGGCTGCAAATTTTCCTACTTGACAGATTGTGTGGTAGTTTTCTCGGAGATTTCTCACTTGTTGTTGTCGATACAGCATTTCAACCTCCAGACAGACCACCTGACCAATAGATGCCGGTATTTCAACTCAGTTGATCTTATGTTGGCAGCTAGGGCTGGACATGTGGTGACCGTCCGATATTCCCTACTGTCCGGTATTCCGCTACATCTACCCTATATGCAGTGTGTCCCAGAAAGAACTATACACTTTTTAAAGTGGCTACCAAATTAAAAAATTTATGGTTCGGTGGGGGGGAGAATATATATGTAGATAAAGCTCATATCCTAAACTATTATTTGACACCAACTGAAAGTCCAAAGTAATGCATGCTTCAATGAGTAACGCCCACTTTTGTGACGGACACAAATACTGGACAGCGGCAGGATTCGCCTATTCATTTATCACCTGCATATGGGCAGCCAAAAGCAGTAAATAACAATAACAGAATAAATCAGCTAATATTTCAGACATAAATAAGCCAAAGTCAAGAAACAGACAAATATTATGCAAAAATGTGATGGTTAACCTTTTTGCTTTGTAGGGGAGACCGGGGACAATTGTAACACGGGGCAATTCCCTAGCAGAAACACGCTATAAACTTGAAGTTTGTACAGAGCATGCGCATCTCATCGCTCCATATGCTGTATGAGGTTGCAGATTTAACGGTTCGTGGAACTTTTTACAGCAGAAAAATCGTTTTTTGAGCAGGAAAGTAATATTTCACATTACCCATTGTTTTTCTTCTGGACAAATATGTGGATGAGCTACGGCTGTCATTTTATTATTTAGAAAATATGTTCTTCGGCCATATTTTGCTAAAGTTCCAACGATGAATACCTAAGCTAGATAGAAAAAATCTCTCCAAAATATTGTCGACTCTGTCAGGGGCAATTGTAACAAGCTGTTACAATTGCCCCTAAAGGACTGTCTCGTTTCTGTTTCTGTTAAAGTAACTCCTGTAGGAACTCGCCGGTATTAAGTAGCTTTCCGCTACATTAACACCAAGCTAATATATTAACCAATCAGGGGCCTGGGAAAGTTGGAGGGCTGAAGCACAAGTGGGGGGGGGGGTGGGCTTGAACAGGCTAAAAATCACAACATGTATGTAATTTTTCCGTTTTTGTACACGTTTGCTGACGAAAGTGGGCGGGGGGCTTAGAAATGAGATTGGCATAATGTTGAACGACGTATCGTCAATATCTATTTTATTTTACAAGAAAAAAATAGCCTTATTTATAAGCTCAGATATGCAGAATAAATTTACTTGAACTATATCTGTCGCATACGTTATTTGTAAAAAGTCCTAAGAGAAATTTATTTTGTCCGAAAAAAAAGGTGTCTTTATTTTGTTTATCATTTTATTCAATTGTAATGCAGAGCCTCCAGGTATTTTCCTTCTCTTTTTCTCATAATTCGACGCTCATTTTTACTACGAAAGAAAAGGTTGAAAATATGAAAAACGTGAACATTGTGTAAGTAGGTTCATTTAATGCCAAAATTGTAAATAGAGTAGATCGGAAGAAAAAACAGCAAAAGAGTAGCCTCGTCGATAAAGCTCAAGCATGGTGACACTCATAACTTTGAATGTATTGTCAAGTTATAATGCCTTAGTTTACAATGACAAAAGGGTTGCTATATCTATAAAGCTCAGACATGAGTAATAAATAACTTTCACAAATCTTTCCACATACGTTTTGTTAGAAAGGAAAATAAATATTGATTTTGTAAAAAAAAAAAAATAAAAAAAAAAAAAGTTGCCTTTAGTTTGTTTATCACTCTCGTTTCATTGATCACAGCCTCAAGCGTTTCTTTATCTCTTGTGGTTTTTAATAATTTATTATCACTCTTTACTAACTGAACTTCAGGATTATAGTTTGATGTATTATGTCCATTATACATGTGTTTCCTAAAAAAAAGTATCGGAAGTTCAAAGGTCAGTCATTTCAAAGGTAAGTTGGTTTATTTTGTGATTGTCTACTAAACTGCTAAGAACTCCATCAGCTTAAATTTGAAACATTGCTTACGTCTAAACTGTTAATGGGTCACAAGTTAGGGTCCATTTGTGCAGGTGATAGCGTACGAAACACCATTTTTTCCAAGTTTTATCGTTTTAGGGTATGAAACCAACTGTTTTATAATAATTTGGGTCATATAGTTTTGGGGGTTTTGTCACACAAAGTTTCAATGAAATGCAATCTCATTGTGCAGGACCTATTCTCATGGCAATGAGTATTGTGTTCGCAATTAGGAGTCTCTTGAGTTCGTGGAAGACCGTTCGTGGTGACGTCTCCTGAGACCGTCAGGGCTTCAGGGCAATGGAACGAAACAAAGATCAAACATGTTCAATCTTTTAGTAGACCTTTTAAGACGCCAGCAAGTCAAAATTATTGTTTTTTTTTTAAACCGTCGATTTCTTTTAATCGTTAGCAAGTTCCGACAACGTCTCTGCGACGTCGTGGATACCTACAAGGACGTCGCCGACGGCCAACCCCGCAAAAGGCACTCACAGCAGACTTTCTCGCGTATTAAAGAAGTCTAATAAGGATTGGACATGTTTGACATGTTGTTTGATTTTCTCGCGACTTCCTTACAGAATCAGAGACTTCGCGGCGATCCGTCTCCGAGACTCCAGAGACTCATGCATAATCGAGAACCCATTGTCATTGCACAGCTGAGATAGGTCCTTTGAACAAATGAGATTGCATTTCATTGAAACTTGTGTGACAAAAACCGCCAAAAACATTGAAACCAAAAATTTATATAAAAAGTTGCGTTTTCATACCCTAAAACGAAAAAAAACTGAAAAAAAAGGTTTTGTACCTATCAACTTCCCAAAATGAACCCCTAAAACTTTGTTACCCATTACATTTTAGACTTTAAGCAATGTCTCAAATATTAAAGCTGATGAGTTATTTAGCAGTTTAGTAGACAACATCACAAAAATAAACCATATTACTTTTGAAATGACTGACCTTTGAACTTCGATTACCTTTCTTTAGGAACACACTGTAGTGCTTTGGTTTACATGGACAAAAGGTCACCTTATCTATGAGTTCAAACATGAGAACTAAATAACTGTGACATATAATTCGATTTTATTTTATTTATTTTATTCTCGATGTACATGAGAAAACTTGCAAATAAACACTGGCCAGGATAGCCCATGAAAATCGAAAAGGCTAATTAACAATAGAGTCCTATAGAATGAGAAGAATTACGGAACCTCTCCCCCACCCCCCCCCCCCCCCCCCCACCCCTGAGAAAGAAGAATGAGAGAAGGAAGGAAAAGGAGAGGCGGAAGAGAGAGAGAGAGAGAGAGAAGGGCAGATCTTCTTCCTTCTTTCGTGTCCACCATTTACAACATTAAGATAATATGAATAATATGTACATGTTATAATAACCTAACAAATATATATTTGGCCACGACTATTGCAAATAGTACTGCCCTTCTCATTTTGCAGCCATCAGCATACTCCTGTTGCAATGTTCTCTATTATTGGACATTGAAGGGTTCCCATAGTTTGCAGGCCATACACAATCGCAATATTATGTATATCGATCATAGAGTGTAACCCCACTTTCGCAGTTAGCTTTACATCGAACTACATCCTGTGCGAAGATCGATTTAAGACTATCACACGTCCCCCAATCTTGACGTGGCCTAGGGCAGCTGTTCTTTAGTAGGCGAGAGGGAGCTTGCCATTATGGTGAACGTGTTATGTTGCGTCTCTCTTCCCAAAGTCGCATCTGGCCACTGTGAGGGGCGTTCAGTCAGGGTGGACAAGATTGTAGAAGCTCTTTTCTTGACTTTAAAAACGTCTCTGGGGTAGTTTCAACATCGTGCAAGGGATGTCGAGTATCCTGAGTGACGAAAACGTTCCATTCTGCTGGCTACAGATCGTCGGATGTCAGCGTGGTGCAAATGGCCCCGACAGAGACGTGCAACTGTCTTACGCTCCCATCGCGTTTCAGGCAACCTGTAATCGCTCTGCAACAGTCGTTGAGTTGCAGCGGTTCCAATTTGTCGGTGAATGTGCTGAACCTCTTCCCAAACTGGGCAAGGCGTACCTGCTGCAGAATAACACAACGCCAGAGGCGTTGTCTGTAGAGTAGGTGCACTGGCCAACCCCATGACAATTTTGCAAGTTTCCTGGAGGAGAAATTTTCCTGGTCCTCACCTTCCCCTTTACCTTGTCTATATGCGTACTTAAATGAGAGTGTCCGATCAAGAGGTAACACCAAAGTATACAGGTTGTTTCACAAAAGTCAAGAGGAGTACCATTCCATGTTAGTGGAAAGTTTTCTCTCAGCTTCAGGTTGCCGCAAGATGGAATAGGCTAACCTGGGCTTCTTGGAAGGGTTTGCTTTTCAACTGATTTAGTCCTTGAGTACGATGTCAAGGTTTCCTTAGCGCTGATGTCTAGCGGTGGACCTCTATTACAATCACGTCATTGTTTCTGAGCAGCGATGCCAAGGCTCGGCATAGATGAAGCTTCTTGTACCGGTTGAGATGCGTTCGTTCGTTCGTTATACGTTGAAAGAGGACCGGAGCCAGAACACTTCCTTGAGGGAGGACCATTTTCTGTTTATCCTCCATCTGCTGCGCTTTCCCATTCAGCTCCACGAAGAAACGCCTGTTTGCCAAGAAGTAGCTCCGAATAAGTTAGTCACAGGTGGATGTCACCCGTCATCTTGTATAGTTTGTTGCAGGAGCAGGCGGTGATTCACAGTATCATACGCGGCAGTGAGGCAACGAAAACATATGCCAGTGGGTTGTTCCTCTCAAAGCCATTTCGATGTATTGCAAGCAAGTTGAGCTACCTGCGCTTGTACACGATCTACCCGACGAAAGCCGCTTGTTTCTGGAATAAGATGCGTCTGTGCATTGCGCACCAAGTCTGTTAAGATAAGACGCTCGGAAGAGCTTATTAGACGGTGACACAGATAGGGGATGCGCCTTGTTAGCTCTTGTCCACCTTGCGTCCTTACCAGGTTTAAGGCGTGGCGATTACTCGCGGCTTTTCTCCAGATCTTTGGAAGTTGAGATTGGAAAACACAGTTGTCAAACAGTTAGAAGCCACCATCTTGCAACCGTCCGAAATGCTTTATCTGCTCTGTCCGAACGTCATCTAGTCCGGCTGCCTTGCCATTCTTTAGGTGTCGATAGCTACCTCGAGCTCTCTCTGGTAATAAAGTCCAAGTTGATTCTTCATTTAGACTCGCTCCAAGGAGGGTGTTCTCTCTGTTGAAGATTGTTTTGCGGTCTTGCCATTAAGCATGGAGCCTGGTGAAGCTACCTCGTTAGCCGCATGACATTTGAGTGCAAATGTTGCATTGTTTAGGCGTCGTTGTTGAATCTTTTTAATGGTTGACCAAGCTTTCTTGCTATTGCTGTGACATAGGTCCACCACCGTTCGATAAGTTTCCTGCCAAGACTTCCTTCGTTTCTTCAGCAAATGCGCTGCCTAAGCATCTCTCCTGCATCTAAGGTGATCATCAGAGAAGGGTCCTGATCATAAAGCTTCAAGTTACTCTTCGTAGATGGTTGCACTATTCGCTTGAGATTCCCAGCGAATATAGTATTCCCTGCAACCACGGGGTATATGCTTCTTGGCATACTTCCTTGAATAAGGCTAATGAAAAACTATCGGTAATTGTGGCTGCGAATGGGCGTCGAGATCTGCCAAGGCTTCATCAAGATCACTGTGTGAAACCCTCCCAATTGCCTTGCGAAAGTTGAAGGCGTCGTCTGAACGGTACCTTTCTGGGCATCACAGCAGGCAGTCAACATCCGATTATAGATTGGCCTGTGTTGTGAATGCAGCGTATGGGCTTCCAAGACATTCTTCTTGCTGGAGGACAGAAAATTGCGTTCACTTAGTAAGCGCCAAGATCCGGGTTATTTAAGCCCCTTCTCCAGCGGCAACTGATTAAAAAGATGGAGGCAGGTTTTCGCATCTGGATTAGCTGCAAATGGTGCACTTCAGCCCATTCCTCTACCAGGTCACCATCCCTCATTGGAGTTGTTATATCCCCAGCTGGGCTGTGGCTATTTAAAGTCTTCCAATGATGGACTTAATCTGTCGCTAGTTGAATTGCTCATGCCGTTTATGGAATGCAAAGGTGCTCCAGGAGCTTATAAACGGATGTCACTGACAATTTTTCCCATGCCTGATTGTTAATACTCAATATTGTCAATATTCAGAAATGAGGTTTCGTCAATATGGTGTCTGGTTTAGTGAAAATAGCACAATACCGTATTTTTCATGAGGCCTCTCTACAAACTAGTTGAAGCCAGGGACGCTCGGAGAACGGACATGCTGGGACCTCTATGAGTCTCCTGGCATACACAAGATATCACAGTCATAACTTCCGATCAATTGTCCTTCACAGATGAAAACCCTTCAACATTAAAGGACATCACTTTCACCGTTCGGCCTGAACGCATGCTTTCGACGATTATCAGTAGAGATCATTAACCGTTTGCAAAGTTTATATGATAAAGCAAAAAGGCCAAAGCAAAATATATAATATAAAACGTGTTAATAAGTTAAGTGTAAAATTGTAAAGTAAGAATCCTAAGTGGAAAGGTAATGGAGGTGGTGTAGAATAATTGAGGATTAATCCTTATCCACCCGCGCAAACGGTGCGCCGCCTTCTACCATGGCGTAACCAATTCAAAATATTATACAATAATGAACAATATGAAAAATGAAAGCATATAATGAATACAGGAACAAAGGAATAAAAGCGAATAATATACATATGAAGTATAATATATACGATTAAAGAGATTAAGATGAAGATGATTCATGGCAAACACCTACTAAAAAAATAGAATAACAAGTAAAAAACAGTGCCTGATCTTACTACACCGTTTTCTCCAGCAATTCAAGAGCCATAGTCCGCAAGTGGGCGTATCCAGGATTCCAATAGGGGGGCGCAGGAAATTTTTATCGCCGTCAGGGGAAGGGGGAGGGGTTCTTCTAATTCATATGCCATACATGAAATTCCACATTTTTTTTTCAATTATCACAAAAGTATACATAGTTTCTATACCCTAAGACAATGTATGTTGCGTAGAAACCTATTTATGTGTGCATTATATACCCTTCGTGGAATGGAAATCTGGAGCGCGGAAACGAGATTCGAAAATGTTGGGTTTTAAAGTTATATGAAATAAATAAAGGGGCCATTTCTAGACCAGAAATGGAGATTATTGTGGTATAACTAGGACCCAATTTAGTATTCCGCGAGCGCGAAGCGCGAGCTGAAAATTTTTAAGGTAAAAATTGAGTTATTATTTGTGCATTATGATTTGGTATCAGCAAGGCGCGAAGCGCGAGCCGAAAATTGGGTTTAAAATTTTTTTAAGCGTAAAATTTAGAACTATTTATGTGCATTTTGAAATTTGGTGTCAGCGAGCCGGAAGCGCGAGCCGAAAATGGTTAGAATTTTTTAAAGGTAAAATTATAGATTATTTTATTGTGCATTATTTGGCATCAGCCGACGCGCGAAGCGCGAGCCAAAAATTTGGGGTTTCAAAAAAGTATTTTGAATTAATAAAGGGGTACTTTCTAATAAAACCCATTAGGCCAACTATGTTCCAGCGGGCGAGCCCAGGAGGCAGAGGGTCCAAGAGGCCTCTTTTCTTTGTGAAATTTTGAAACTTTAGTTTTAAAATATTTTTACTTTTCGTCACTAATGTATTTCTTTCTTAAAAAGGGCGTCTTGAGCAATTATTGCCAAAATACAATATGAGGAAAAGTCGGCCTCGTGGGCCCTCCCCACATTAAAGGCCTTTAGTTATGCGTCGTTTAGAACCAAATAAAGCCTATTCGGCTTTTATGAATAAAGTTGGGCGAAAATGTACAAGCATCGAGCCTATTCCCTTCTCTTTCTTTCTTTTTCTTCTTTTCTTTCCCTTTTTCCTTCTTTCTCCCTTTTTCTCCTCCTTTTTTTTTTTTTTAGCGGCCAATAGGGCGGGCGCGCCGCCTGTTGCCGCCCCGGCCCCCCTGGATACGCCCTGGTCCGGCGGAACATAATTCACGGGTGTTCTAGTAGGACAGGTGAAAATCACCTACTAACTACAGCCATAACCAATCAAACTAAACTCAAGCTCAGAAATCAAACAGATTTGAAATGTAAAATAGGTTAGGCCTAATTAGAAACAAATGTATATTGTTACGTCACCAATGATTACATATACTCACTCTGCTACAGATAGGAAAGTAAAAAGGTAAGATGGAGTGAAACGAAGAAAAAAGAAAGACAGAATAAGAAAGAGGAGATGAGAGAGAGAGAGAGAGAGAGGAGAGATGGGAGCCCCATAAAAGATAAAATACTATTGTTCAATATTGAATACCTGAAAAAATATGTCCAATACGTTTGCCAGAAAAAAAAAAGTTGGCGTAAATTTGAAGATGATTTACAAAAAAAGCTATTATTTTTACTTCTTCTCAGAAATGTATAACTTTATTTGGAAAAGAATGCGTCAAAGTCAAAAAGGCGAGGCTAATATAAAGTTATACCACATTTGTCAGTTTAAAGATGTATTGGGTAGGTACAAAGACACTGTTACTCATAAAGGTTGGATATTTTATTATGTGATCCCAACAACATCTTTGCTCCGGTTTTAATTTCTTGCAAATTGTTGTCCCCACTTTTCACTTTCGGGCTTGCTATATTTTGGAATTCCCCCAACCACTCTCGGTGATTGAAAAACAAAACAGTTTGTCAACCCCACAATGCCCATTTTGCAATTTTTCTCATTTTGGGGCCCCCTTTTTGTTTAATACCCGGCTGACCAAGGCCCCCTCGGTCCTACCCCCACGAACGCGAACTGAGTAATAGGTTGGTTATTGTTCTTAAAGTTTAAATCTGCGTTTATGGTCACCAGACTTCGTTTACTTGTCTAGGAGGCTCAAGTTCATATCGATTGTTGCTCAAAATGGCATTTTATTTATTTTTACCAAAAGATGACATTTCTACCTTTCCCAAAAATGTACTGAGAACCAAAGTCAAACAGAAATCACAATGCAAAAGAGACTATAGGCCAAACATTTACAACCGTGTCATTTAGGGTGAACAGAATTTGGTTGGAAATTATGAGCATGTAGCCAGGGCCGCAAAAAGTAAAGTGAGGACAAACAATTTCAAGAAATTAAAGCACGGAGCAAAAAAGCATGTGCTGGAGCAACACAAAAAAATATCAACCTATGAGCAAACAGTGTAGATAAAGAACCAAAATATAATTGATGAAGGTTCTATACAGAGTGAGTCAATAAAATGTCCCATCATTTGTAGCTGTCTTGTTGTGGAAAAGTATGAATATTAATCATGTGTTTTTTTGATATGCTATTGGTAGAGTCATCATCCTAGCACATATCTGGTACCAATTTTCATTTTGATCTTGCATGCATGACTGAATAACAGAAATCTTCAGAAAGACGGGTAAAATCTTACGAAAAAAATCATAACTTTTGCCATTATCATGCATACAACAAGTGGAAAATATAATATAAATGAGTCAAGCATAGTCATTGTTTCATTATATATAATTAGTTTTATTGTGGTTTTAATGTTGTTTAAATCTGGATTTGCATAGTGCATAAGCTTTTATAAAGAAAAAACGAAAGGTTATAATTTCATGTGCTTCAATTGTCCCGTACGTCTGCTTACAATTCCCCCTGACACGGCGGCAATTGTAACACTCGAACATCTTGTTTTGAAAGGTAATGGCTTCAAAATAACTTGTTGTACTTTAACCCCAAAACCTATTCATATGTAAAGCCTAGATATGCATATATCATTTTTTAGTTTTAAGCAATATTTACTTTAATTAAATTTTATAGGTCAAATTTGGGAAAAAAAACTGTACAATTGTCCCGACGTCTCCCCTTATCTTTAGTTTTATTTTGTCTTTGGTAGCCCATCATGCCATTAATAAAATAGCCCTTTGGCCTGTATCCATAAGAAGGTGGTAAATGAAAAGCGAAATTTTCTTGCAGCAGCCTCGTTTTGCTCCTTCACAAAAGTGGGCATGGCTCATTGAAGCATGCATCAATTTGCGCTTGTGTTAAGTAGCAAGTTGAGAATATGCAGGCTTTATCACATATAAATCTTTTTCCCAGAAACCATACCTGTATTTTATCTCGGTAGCCCATTTCAGATAGTCTTCTGGACACCCACTGACATAAAAAAACCACAATTCCCACTGTTGCTACTATTGATGAAAATATTGCAAGCAATGCGCAACAATCGGGCATATTATACTCCAAACTGAACGCAATCATACTATGCTTAGCAAGTTATCCTCTAGGAACAATGTACGCATTGGGACTGGTCAAGAGTTGCCTTAGCTGATAGGTGTAATGATGAGGATAAAAATACATGTGGCGTACCACAGGATCTACCTACCGCTAACATATATCAATGATTTTAATTCTTCATTCTGGCAGACGAGATGAGGAAATAATAATAAAGAAAGCGATAGATTAAAAGCAATAATCTAAAGAATCTCTATGTATCAATGTAAGTGACTACTAACTCACAATTAATGCTAGTAAGACAATTATAATTCTTCCTCCAAAGATTATTTAATAAATGTTTTATTGAATAGATAGATAGGTACCATCAACGGAATTACCTTAGCCTGTAAGGCCCTACACTTGACGGCAACTCAGTTGGAAAGTTCATATAAGTTTTTTTTTTTTTTTTTTCATTTTTATGTAGAACACAGCAAGATACACCGGTGTAATATATTTCTGAAATTAATAAATTTCTTCAAGACATTCCTTTTATCTTAATTATGGTGTCTTTGCAATAAACTTCTCAAACCTCGAAAGGCTTATTTTTTTATCCAAAGAGAGTCAATTAGGAGTCATACTGTTAATCTAGGCTTTTTGTTAATACACTTATCAGCTTTTCTAAGATTCTAAGATCCTACGGCATTCTAAGTTTGCAGATTATTTATCAAAATTCCAACTTGGTGCACTTATGTATGATTTATATTTTTGGTGTCCTACCCCAAGGGCTCTATCCAACATTTGTAAAAAAAAATAACAATCAAGTACACCAACTTTCTGTGATCGCCCAAGCCCATATCATAGTATTATATATGTATCACAAGTAGTAAGAAGGTACAATATGATAACTCATATCACACCTTAATTCCACTGATTATAAATGCATCACTGTGAATTTACGGTCAAGAGGATCCTCAAACCTTACAAGCTCTTTATCTTTCTCTTACAATAAATTCAACTTTCATAGTTGTGTTTATTTTTCTATCACTATGCATCAATATAGACCTAAAGGTTTGAATGAATTGTTAATATTTTATGCAATTGCACATAACATGTCAAAGAAGGATGAATGAATGTTTATCTTAAAATTTCTATCTATCTATCTTTAAATATTTTGGTTATAATTGATAAGAGTGTTTGCTGGATTTTTGTGTGTTTTTGTTTTGGTATGTTTTTTGTTGTTGTCCAGAATGCTTCATCTTACGTTTTGAAAATATGATCAGATGATGATATTTTTATGCGTATGCCATTTCAACCAAACAAAATTTTTCTGTAATCATGGACAATTAGGCCTGATTAACTAATAGGCCTAACACAGTGCGGTCCCAGTTAAAAAAAAAATATATACCTTTTTTTTAAGTGGCTTACCAAATTTTTTTTAATAGTTCTTGTGGAAACGTTTATATGTATATTTAATGTTTGTCTTTTTTTACTTTTAGGTTCCTTTCTTTAAAAAGCTTATATTTGTTTTTATTGGACGCATTGTATAGCATAAGGCAATTCGTATTACTTTAAAGATTGTCGATGATGCTCAGATCTTCGGGCCGTCTTTGTCGATGGCAATGAGAAGATTGGTGTTAGGCTCCGTTGGTCAAGCGATCTGATTCTTGTCACTGCTGCGAACCACTTCCAATAAGATGTACCCCAGCAGTAGCAATGGCAAAACAAATATCGCTTTATTTCCCATTAAACCGTTTCCCCCCGGGGTTTACGCTATTATCCACATGTGATATTAAATTGTCCTTGAAACAATAAAGAATCTGAAAAACATTAAATATGTGATTGTTTATTGCTGCATCTCATTTTGATGTAAAGCAAAAAGTGGATTGGCAAACAAATTATATATCTATAATCATTGATAATAATATAAGTATCTTTGAGGCAGTATCAAACAAACTTGGTTTGATAAGAAAAGCGGCCGTCGTGCAAAGTTCTTGCGGGGTACATTGAACTTGTTGGACATAGATTTGTGAAATATGCAGACGCATCCCTATGAAAAGGGAAAACCCCCTCGGATCAACGATGGACCTGATTGTGAATCTCTCTTTCTTCCAGAGGGATTAAATTTGTGATCACTCTCTCTATCCCTCTAAACATACTCTTCACTCGTTGACATTAAGGCAGTATGATGACCAGGGGACATACGCCGTAAAGACCTTATCAGCTGCGGACTTAGCGATGTAGTCCTAAATAATGTACAACAAAATGTATTGAAGGAGTGCTTTGAATAGGGTTTCTAAAGTTTGACCTCGATGGTTTAATCATGCAACGCCACTGCTCTACCCGATTTAGCAATCATTTAGAACCTTCCCACCCCCCCCCCCCCCCCCAAAAAAAAAAATAATAATAATAAATAAATAAAATAAAATAATAAATAAAAAATAAAAAAAAGATAATAATAATAATAATAACAATAATAATAATAATAATAATAATAAAATAGTAATAATAATAATAATAATAATAATGAATTACATAGGCCCATGCAAGTATTTCATGAAATGAAGCAAATATTCCAAGTACTGTATGATGAGCAACATTTTTAAAGTCTATAATTCCAAAGAGCAAACGATATGCCGGTTATCAACTGATAAAACATTACATTTTTTCACATTATATATAGTTGCGGATCATCCAAATATTCTCAAACTCAAAACTCAAACAATAGAAACGTTGAAAGCGAGGAGCACAAAATGCTTTAATTTTATTAAACCCGTTGTACAGCTAGGACTGCAAATTTGCTACATTGACAAATTTAAATCCAACAATCATAATAATTATTTTTTCTATAATCACCTTTGCAACTTTTCAATGATTTATTTACTATTATCTATTACAAAAATTTCCAGTATAAATGGTTCATAACGTGAAATCAGAAATTAAACAAATTATCAAATAGAACCATTTTAATTTGTAATTACCTCTGAGTTAATTCAGCTTGTAAAGGGTTAATTAAGTGAAGGAGAAAGTGTTTATCTGAGGTACATGTATCAAAGTTCTTTGTCGACATAGATTCGGCCTAATCTAATCATCATTTCCAATGTATTCCATATTGTTTATGTTTTCAATAGTATAATCAAAAAAACATTCTGGTGCAATGAAATATTGGTATTAGGCCTAAGTAAATTCTATTTATTCTTCAAGTAGATCAAATGCTGTTGCGTGTCTTCGACTTTAATCTAAGACCCGTCAAAGGGAAAACTTTTCTTTAAAACGTGACATTTTCCTTTCACATTCTAAAATAAACATCTAACCACTTCAAAATTTTCAGGTTTCTTTTGCATGTGGCATCAAAATATAGTTACTGTTGAAAGACAGGAGACAAGTAGGGATCCTGGGATTTCAGAATTTGTACACCCAACAATTTTTTATATTAAAAAGCAGGACTATCAAAGTTTTTACTCGATGGGAGGGAGGTAGTTAACATAAGTTTATTTAACGATCTCTCTAAAAAAAAAAAAAGAAGTGACGATTTCGCAATAATTTTCCCCACTAATTCCCCTATGTTTGTTTTTAATTTGCAAATATGCAGTGTCTTGTGAAGTGGGAACCTTTGATTCATTTATCATGAAATGAATTAATAATAAAATGATAATGATGATTAAAATATCCACAAGAAGAAACATGATCATTTATAAGTAAACTCTAAAGCCACCCAACAAAATAAATATGCTCATGTATTTTTTCATTGCAAATAGAGAATTAGAAATTTATGACCCCCTTCCCCTCTCCCCCCCCCCCCCCGCAGGCAAAAAAATAAATAAAATTTTAAAAAAATGAGTGAGATCCTCCTATTGCCGAAATATAACAGGTAGGCGTAAATGTAGGGAATACCGGGCCACTTAAGCTCTCATTTGCTTAATTAGCACATTGAAAACAATAAATCACAAAAGAAAAAGATTCTCATTGCTTAGCTAAATCATTAACTTTATTTTCAAAAAAATTGAGGTAATCAGAAATATTTTGAGGCAGTATATGCAAATAATGACGTCATCGTAAATTGTCCAGCATTCCCTACAGTGTAGGAAATACCGGACAGTATGTTTTTACCCTTTTTTGGCATAAAGATATGTCTGGAAGCACTGATTTGAATGTAAACCTTCAACTTAACATGTTTGTAATGATTTTGTATAAAATTATTCATTTTTAGAAGATTATATGCATTTTACTACAAAATTTCAAAACACTCAGAATAACTTTATATCTCATGTAGATCATGACATATCACAATAATAATAAAGAGAAATAGACATTTCAAAATTGTCAAACAATTTAATAAATAAATATAATACATTATATATGCAACTTATTATTTTGATCTACATGCTTAGCAACTCAACCCGGAAGTAAAACAAACAACCGCCATGTGGTGTCCGGTATTCCCTACACCCCAATACACAGGCTTTGTACAGTGCAAACACTCCATACACGTTTGGCCCACCCTCCACACATGTCCATAATGCATGAAATTAGAGTCATGCCCCAATTCTATTTTTATACCATCACATTCTCTAAAATGTCAATTTTTACATCAGGCCATTTTTTCAGGCTGCAAATTTTCCTACCTTGACAGATTGTGGTAGTTTTCTCGGAGATTTCTCACTTGTTGTTGTCGAATACAGCATTTCAACCTTCCAGACAGACCACCTGACCAATAGATGCCGGTATTTCAACTCAGTTGATCTTATGTTGGCAGCTAGGGCTGGACATGTGGTGACCGTCCGATATTCCCTACTGTCCGGTATTCCCTACATCTACCCTATATGCAGTGTGTCCCAGAAAGAACTATACACTTTTTAAATGGCTACCAAATAAAAAATTTATGGTTCGGGGGGGGGGAGATATATATGTAGATAAAGCTCATATCCTAAACTATTATTTGACACCAACTGAAAGTCCAAAAGTAATGCATGCTTCAATGAGTAACGCCCACTTTTGTGACGGACACAAATACTGGACAGCGCAGGAATTCGCTATTCATTTATCACCTGCATATGGGCAGCCAAAAGAGTAAATAACAATAACAGAATAAATCAGCTAATATTCAGACATAAATAAGCCAAAAGTCAGAAACAGACAAATATTATGCAAAAATGTGATGGTTAACCTTTTTGCTTTGTAGGGGAGACCGGGGACAATTGTAACACGGGGCAATTCCCTAGCAGAAACACGCTATAAACTTGAAGTTTGTACAGAGCATGCGCATCTCATCGCTCCATATGCTGTATGAGTGTTTGCAGATTTAACGGTTCGTGGAACTTTTTACAGCAGAAAAATCGTTTTTTGAGCAGGAAAGTAATATTTCACATTACCCATTGTTTTTCTTCTGGACAAATATGTGGATGAGCTACGGCTGTCATTTTTATATATTTAGAAAATATGTTCTTCGGCCATATTTTGCTAAAGTTCCAACGATGAATACCTAAGCTAAGATAGAAAAAATCTCTCCAAATATTGTCGACTCTGTCAGGGGCAATTGTAACAAGCTGTTACAATTGCCCCTAAAGGACTGTTCTGTTTCTGTTTCTGTTAAAGTAACTCCTGTAGGAACTCGCGCGGTATTAAGTAGCTTTCCGCTACATTAACACCAAGCTAATATATAACCAATCAGGGGCCTGGGAAAGTGGAGGGGCTGAGCAGCAAGTGGGGGGGGGGGGTGGCTGAACAGGCTAAAAATCACAAATGTATGGTAATTTTTCCGTTTTTGTACACGTTTGCTGACGAAAGTGGGGGGGGGGGCTTAGAAATGAGAATTGCATAATGTTGAACGTATCCGTCAATAATCTATTTTATTTTACAAGAAAAAAATAGCCTTATTTATAAGCTCAGATATGAGAATTAAATTACTTTGAACATATCTGTCCAATACGTTTTGTTGAAAAGGCAAAGAAATATTTATTTTGTCCGAAAAAAAGGTGTCTTTATTTTGTTTATCATTTATTTCATTGTAATCAGAGCCTCCAGTATTTTTCCTGTCTTTTTTCTTCATAATTTACGTCATTTTACTAGAAAAGAAAAGGTTGAAAATATGAAAAAGTGAACATTGTGTAATAGGTTCATTTAATGCCAAAATTGTAAATAGGAGTAGACTTGGAAGAAAAACAGCAAAGAGTAGCCTCGTCGATAAGCTCAAGCATGTGAACTTCATAACTTTGAATGTATTGTCAATTATAATGCTTAGTTTACAATGACAAAAGGTTGCTATATCTATAAGCTCAGACATGAGAATTAAATAACTTTCAACAAATCTTTCCAATACGTTTTGTTAGAAAGGAAAATAAATATTGATTTTGTAAAAAAAAAAAAAAAAAAAAAAAAAAAAGTGCCTTTAGTTTGTTTATCATTCGTTTCATTGTAATCACAGCCTCAAGGTTTTTTATTCTTGTGGTTTTAATAATTTATATCACTTTACTACAGAACTTCAGAATTTCATAAGTTTGAATGTATAGTCCATTATACAGTGTGTTCCTAAAAAAAAAGTAATCGAAGTTCAAAGGTCAGTCATTTCAAAGGTATATGGTTTATTTTTGTGATTTGTCTACTAAACTGCTAAGTAACTCATCAGCTTAAATTTGAGACATTGCTTACGTCTAAACTGTAATGGGTCACAAGGTTAGGGTCATTTGCAGGTGATAGGTACGAAACCCATTTTTTCCAAGTTTTTCGTTTTTAGGGTATGAAACCAACTGTTTTATAAAATTTGGGTTTCATAGTTTTGGGGGTTTTTGTCACACAAAGTTTCAATGAAATGCAATCTCATTTGTCAAAGGACCTATCTCAATGGCAATGAGATGTGTTCGCAATTAGGAGTCTCTTGAGTCGTGGAGACGTCGTGGTGACGTCTCCTGAGACGTCAGGGCTTCGAAGGAAAATGGAACAAAAGTCAAACATGTTCAATCTTTTAGTAGACCTCTTTAAGACGCCAGCAAGTCAAAATTATTGAACCGTTCGATTTCTTTTAATCGTTAGCAAGTTCCGACAACGTCTCTGCGACGTCGTGGATACTAAAGGGACGTCGCGGCAACCCCGCAAAGACGTCACAGAGACTTTCTCGCGTATTAAAGAAGTCTAATAAAGATTGGACATGTTTGACATTTGTTTGATTTTCTCGCGACTTCCTACAGAATCAGGAGACTTCGCGGCGATCCGTCTCCGAGACTCCAGAGACTCATGCATAATCGAGAACCCATGTCATTGCCAGTGAGATAGGTCCTTTGACAAATGAGATTGCATTTCATTGAAACTTTGTGTGACAAAAACCGCCAAAACCATGAAACCAAAATTTTATAAAAAGTTGGTTTCATACCCTAAAAACGAAAAACTTGAAAAAAAAGGGTTTTGTACCTATCACCTTCAAATGACCCTAACTTTGTTACCCATTACATTTTAGACTTAAGCAATGTCTCAAATATTAAAGCTGATGAGTTATTTAGCAGTTTAGTAGACAAATCACAAAAATAAACCATATACTTTTGAAATGACTGACCTTTGAACTTCGATTACCTTTCTTTAGGAACACACTGTAGTGCTTTGTTTACAAGGACAAAAGGTCACCTTATCTATGAGTTCAAACATGAGAACTAAATAACTGTGAACATATAATTCGATTTTATTTTATTTTATTTTATTCGTCGAGTGTACATGGTATAAAACTTGAAATAAACACTGGCAGGATAGCCCATGAAATCCGAAAAGGCTTATTTACAATAGAGTCCTATAGAATGAGAAAGAGATTACGGAACCTCTCCCCCACCCCCCCCCCCCCCCCCACCCCTGAGAAAGAAGAATGAGGAAGGGAAGGAAAGGGAGAGGCGGAAGAGAGAGAGAGAGAGAGAGAAGGGCAGATCTTCTTCTTCTTTCGTGTCCACCATTTACAACATTAAGTATAATATGAATATATGTACATGTTATATAACCTAACAAATATATATTTGGCCACGACTTTGCAAATAGTACTGCCCTCTCATTTGCAGCCATCAGATATCCTGGTTGCAATGTTCTCTATTATTGGACATTGAAGGGTCCCATAGTTTGCGGCATACCACAATCGCAATTTATGTATCGTCTAGAGTGTAACCCCACTTTCGCAAGTTAGCTTTACATCGACCTACTCCTGTGCGAAGTCGATTAAGGACTTCCACGTCCCCAATCTTGACGTTGGCCTAGGGCAGCTGTTCTTTAGTAGGGAGAGGGAGCTTGCCATTATGGTGACGTATGTTGCGTCTCTCTTCCCAAAGTCTGCATCTGGCCACGTGAGGGGTTCAGTCAGGGTTGGACAGATTGTAGAAAGCTCTTTCTTGACTTTAAACGTCTCTGGGGTAGTTCAACATCGTGCAAGGGATGTCGAGTATCCTGAGTTTGACGAAAACGTTCCATTCTGCTGGCTACAGATCGTCGGATGTCAGGTGGTGCAATGCCAGACAGGACGTGCAGACTGTCTACGCTTCGGTTTCAGGCAACCTGTAATCGCTCTGCAACAGTCGTTGAGTGCAGGGTCCAATTTGTGTGAATGTGCTGACTCTCCCAAACTGGGCAGGCGTACTCTGCTGCAGAATAACACAACGCCAGAGCGTTGTCTGTAGAGTAGGTGCACTGGCACCCCATGACGAATTTGCAAGTTTCCTGAGGAGAATTGTTCCTGGTCCTCACCTTCCCCTTTACCTTGTCTATATGGTACTTAAATGAGAGTGTCCGATCAAGGGTAACACCAAAGTATACAGGTTGTTCACAAAAGTCAAGAGGAGTACCATTCCATGTTAGGGAAAGTTTCTCTCAGCTTCATGGTTGCGAAGATGGAATAGGCTAACCTGGGTCTTGGAAGGGTTTGCTTTCAACTGATTGTCCTTGTAGTACGATGTCAAGTTTCCTTAGCGCTGATGTCTAGGTGGACTCTATTACATCAACGTCATTGTTCTGAGCAGCGATGCCAAGGCATCGGCATAGATGAAGCTTCTTGTACCAGGTGAGATTGGTTGTTCGTTCGTGTATACGTTGAAGAGGACCGGAGCCAGAACACTTCCTTGAGGGAGACCATTTTTCTGTATCCTCCATCTGCTGCGCTTCCCATTCAGCTCCACGAAGAAACGCCTGTTGCCAAGAAGTAGCTGAATAAGTTTAGTCAGGTGGATGTCACCCGTCATCTTGTATAGTTTGTTGAGGAGCAGGCGGTGATTCACAGTATCATACGCGGCAGTGAGGTCAACGAAAACTATGCCAGTGGGTTGTTCCTCTCAAAGCCATTTTCGATGTATTGAGCCAAGTTGAGTACCTGGCTTGTACACGATCTACCCGACGAAAGCCGGCTTGTTTCTGGAATAAGATGCCGTTCTGTGATTGGACCAAGTCTGTTTAAGATAAGACGCTCGAAGAGCTATAGAGGTGACACAGTAGGGAGATTGGCCTGTAGCTCTTGCCACCTTTGGTCCTTACCAGGTTTAAGGGTGGCGATTACTCGGGCTTTTCTCCAGATCTTTGGAAGTTGAGATTGGAAAACACAGTTGTCAAACAAGTTTAGAAGCCACATCTTTGCAACCTGTCCGAAATGCTTTATCTGCTCTGTCCGAACGTCATCTAGTCCGGCTGCCTTGCCATTCTTTAGGTTGTCGATAGCTACCTCGAGCTCTCTCTGGTAAAAGTCCAAGTTGATTCTTCATTAGACTCGCTCCAAGGAGGGTGTTCTCTCTGTTGAAGATTGTTTTGGTCTTGCCATTAAGCAGGAGCTGGTGAGCTACCTCGTTAGCCGTGACATTTGAGTGCAATGTTGCTTGTTTAGGGTCGTTGTTGATCTTTTTAATGGTTGACCAAGCTTTCTTGCTATTGTGTGACATGTCCACACCTTCGATAAGTTCCTGCCAAGACTTCCTTCGTTCTTCAGCAATGGCTGCCATAAGCATCTCTCCTGCATCTAAGGTGTCATCAGAGAAGGGGTCCTGATCATAAAGCTTCAAGTACTCTTCGTAGATGGTTGCACTATTCGCTGAGATCCCAGGAATATAGTATTCCCTGCAACCACGGGGTATATGCTTCTTGGATACTCCTTGAATAAGCTTAATGAAACTATCGGTAATTGGCTGGAATGGGGTCGAGATCTGCCAAGGCTTCATCAAGATCACTGGTGAAACCCTCCCAATTTGCCTTGCGAAAGTTGAAGCGTCGTCTGAAGGTACCTTCTGGGGCATCACAGCAGCAGTAACATCGATTATAGATTGGCCTGTGTTGTGAATGAGGTATGGGTTCCAAGACATTCTTCTTGGCTGAGGACAGAAATGCGTTCACTTGTGAAGGCAAGATCCGGGTTATAGCCCCTTCTCCAGCGGCAACTGTTAAAAGATGGAGGCAGTTTCGCATCATGGATTAAGCTGAATTGGTGCACTTCAGCCCATTCCTCTACCAGGTCACCATCCTCATTGGAGTTGTTATATCCCCAGCTGGGGCTGTGGCTATTAAAGTCTCCAATGATGACGTTAATCTGGTCGTAGTTGAATTGCTCTGGTTTATGGAATGCAAAGGTGCTCCCAGGAGGCTTATAAACGGATGTCACTGACAATTTTCCCATGCTGATTGTTAATATCTCAATATTGTCAATATCAGAAAATGAGGTTTCGTCAATTATGGTGTCTGGTTTAGTGAAAATAGCACTACCGTATTTTTCATGAGGCCTCTCTACAACTAGTTTGAAGCCAGGGACGCTCGGACGGACATGCTGGGACCTCTATGAGTCTCCTGGATACACAAGATATCACAGTCATAACTCCGATCAATTGTCCTTTCACAGATGAAAACCCTTCAACATTAAAGGACATCACTTTCACCGTTCGGCCTGGAGACGCATGCTTTCGACGATTATCAGTAGAGATCATTGTACCGTTTGCAAAGTTTATATGATAAAGCAAAAGGCCAAAGCAAAATATATAATATAAAACGTGTAATAAGTTAAGTGTAAAATGTAAAGTAAGAATCCTAAGTGGAAAGTGTAAATGGAGGTGGTGGTAGAATTAATTAGGATTAATCCTTTATCCACCCCGCGCAACGTGGCCGCTTCTACCATGGGGCGTAACAATTCAAAATATTATACAATAATGAAACAAATTATGAAAAATGAAAGCATATAATTGAATATTACAGGAACAAAGAATAAACGAATTAAAACATATGAAGTATAATATATACTGATTAAAAGAGATTAAGATAGAAGATGATTCATGGCAACACCTTACTAAAAAAATAGAATAACAAGTAAAACAGTGCCTGATCTTACTACACCGTTCTCCAGCAATTCAAGGAGCCATAGTCCGCAGGGGCGTATCCAGGATTTCCAATAGGGGGGCGCAAGGAAATTTTTATCGCCGTCAGGGGAAGGGGGAGGGGTTCTTCTAATTCATATTGTACATGAAATTCACATTTTTTTTTCAATTATCACAAAAGTTACATAGTTTCTATACCCTAAGACAATGTATGTTGCGTAGAAACCTATTTATGTGTGCATTATATACCCTTCTGAATTGGAATCTGCGAGCGCGAAACGAGAGTCGAAAATGTTGAGGTTTTTAAAGTTATATGAAATAAATAAAGGGGCATTTTCTAGTACCAGAAAATGGTAGATTATTGTGTATAATAGACCCAATTTAGTATCCGCGAGCGCGAAGCGCGAGCTGAAAATTTTTTAAGGTAAAAATTGGAGTTATTATTTGTGCATTATGATTTGGTATCAGCAAGCGCGAAGCGCGAGCCGAAAATTTGGGGTTTAAAATTTTTTTAAGGTAAAATTTAGAACTATTTATGTGCATTTGATTTGGTGTCAGCGAGCGCGAAGCGCGAGCCGAAAATTTGGGGTTTAGAATTTTTTAAAGGTAAAATTTAGAGTTATTATTGTGCATTTGATTTGGCATCAGCGAGCGCGAAGCGCGAGCCAAAAATTTGGGGTTTCAAAAAGTATTTTGAATTAATAAAGGGGTACTTTCTAATAAACCCATGAGGCCAACTATGTTTCCCAGGAGGCCGAGGGCCCAGGAGGCAGAGGGTCCAAGAGGCCTCTTTTCTTTGTGAAATTTTGAAACTTTAGTTTTAAATATTTTTACTTTTCGTCACTAATGTATTTCTTTTTCTTAAAAAGGGCGTTTGAGCAATTATTGCAAAATACAATATGAGAAAAGTCGGCCTCGTGGGCCCTCCCCACATTAAAGGCCTTAGTTATGGTCGTTTAGAACCAAATAAAGCCTATTTCGGCTTTTTATTGAATAAAGTTGGGCGAAAATTGTACAAGCATCGAGCCTTATTCCCTTCTCTTTCTTTCTTTTTCTTCTTTTCTTTCCCTTTTTCCTTCTTTCTCCCTTTTTCTCCTCCTTTTTTTTTTTTTTTTAGTCGGCCAATAGGGGGGGCGCGCCTGTTGCGCCCCCCCCCCTGGATACGCCCCTGGTCCGGCTGGAACATAATTCACGGGTGTTCTAGTAGGACAGGTGAAAACCCTACTAACTACAGCCATGAACCAATCAACTAAACTCAAGCTCAGAAATCAACAGATTTGAAAATGTAAAATAGGTAGGCCTAATTAGATAACAAATGTTATATTGTTACGTCACAATGAGTTACAATACTCACTCTGTACAGATAGGAAAGTAAAAAGGTAAAGATGGAGTGAAAGAAGAAAAAAGAAAGACAGAATAAAGAAAGAGGAGAGAGAGAGAGAGAGAGAGAGAGGGAGAGATGGGAGCCCCATAAAAGATTAAAATATATTTTCAATATGATACCTGAAAATATATGTCCAATACGTTTTGCCAGAAAAAAAAGTGGCGTAAATTTTGAAGATTGATTTTACAAAAAAAGCTATTATTTTTTTACTTCTTCTCAGAAATGTATAACTTTATTTGGAAAAGAATGCGTCAAAGTCAAAAGGCGTAGGCCTAATATAAAGTTTTATACCACATTTGTCAGTTTAAAGATGTATTGGGTAGGTACAAAGTACACTGTTACTCATAAAGGTTGGATATTTATTTATGTGATCCAACAACATCTTTTTGCTCCGGTTTTAATTTCTTGAAATTGTTTGTCCCCACTTTCACTTTTCGGGGCTTTGGCTATATTTTGGAGATTCCCCCAACCACTCTCGGTGATTGAAAAACAAAAACAGTTTGTCAACCCCCACAATGCCCATTTTTGCAATTTTTCTCATTTTGGGGCCCCCTTTTTGTTTTAATACCCGGCTGACCAAGGCCCCCTCGGTCCTACCCCCACGAAACGCGACTGAGGTATAGGGTTGTTATTGTTCTTAAAGTTAAATCTGCGTTTATGGTCACAGACTTCGTTTCTTGTCTAGGGGAGGGCTCAAAGTTCATATCGATTGTTGCTCAAAATGGATTTTATTTATTTTTACAAAGATGACATTTCTACCTTCCCAAAAATGTACTGTAGAACCAAAGTCAAACAGAAATCACAATGCAAAAGAGACTATAGGCAACATTTACAACCGTGTCATTTAGGGTGAAACAGAATTTGGTTGGAAATTATGAAGATGTAGCCAGGGCCGCAAAAAGTAAAGGTGAGGACAAACAATTTCAAGAAATTAAAGCCGGAGCAAAAAGATGTTGCTGGAGCACACAAAAAATATCCAACCTTTATGAGCAACAGTGTAGATAAAGAACCAAAATATGAATTGATGAAGGTTCTATACAGAGTGAGTCAATAAAAATGTCCCATCATTTTGTAGCTGTCTTGTGAAAAGTATGAATATTTAATCATGGGTTTTATGATATGTATTGGTAGAGTCATCATCCTAGCACATATCGGTACAATTTTCATTTTGATCTTTGCATGCATGACTGAATAACAGACAATCTTCAGAAGACGGTAAAATCTTACTGAAAAAAAATCATAACTTTTGCCCCATATCATGCATACAACAAGTGGAAAATATAATATAAATGAGTCAAGCATAGTCATGTTTCATTATATATAATTAGTTTATGTGGTTAATGTTGTTTAAATCTTGGATTTGTCAAGTGCATAGCTTTTATAAAGAAAAACGAAATGTTATAATTTCATGTGTTACAATTGCCCCGTACGTCTGTTACAATTCCCCCTGGACACGGGGCAATTGTAACACTCGACATCTTGTTTTGAAATGGTAATGGCTTCAAAATAACTTGTTGTACTTAACCCAAACCTATTCATATGTCAAGCTAAGATATGCATATATCATTTTATTTAGTTTTAAGCAAATATTTAGCTTTAATAAATTTTATAGGTCAAATTTGGAAAAAAAACTGTTACAATTGTCCCCGGTCTCCCCTATCTTAGTTTATTTTGTCTTTGGTAGCCCATTCATGCCATTATTAAAATAGCCCTTTTGGCTGTCCATAAGAAGGTGGTAAATGAAAAGCGAATTCTTGCGCAGCCTCGTTTTTGTGTCCTTCACAAAAGTGGGCATGGCTCATTGAAGCATGCATCAATTTTTGGCTTTTTGGTGTTAAGTAGCAGTTGAGAATATGAGCTTTATCTACATATAAATCTTTTCCCCCAAGAACCATATATTTCTTATTCGGTAGCCATTTCAGTTGTATAGTTCTTTCTGGGACACACTGTATATCAGGTATAAGAAAAGCACATTATTTCCCATGCCTTGTTGCACTTATTGATGAAATATTGCAAGCAATGCGCACAATGGGCATATTTTTTATTACTCCAAAGCTTTTGATACTGTCAATCATACTATTTTGCTTAGCAAGTTATCCCTCTATGGAATCATATGTACTGCATTGGACTGGTCCAAGAGTTGCCTAGCTGATAGTGTAATGATTGAGGATAACATAATGTTACATGTGGCGTACCACAGGGATCTATCCTTAGTCCGCTATTATTCTATATATCAATGATTTTAATTCTTTCATCTGGCAGGTTAATTCTGAGATGAGTGGATAATAATAAGAATAATGAAAGCGATAGATTTATATAGAGCATAATAATCTAAAAGAATCTCTATGGTAGTATCAATGTAAGTGACTACTAACGCACAAATTAATGCTTTTTAGTAAGACAATTATAATTCTTCCTGATCCTAAAGAAGTCTGTATTTAATAATGTTTTATTGAATAGATAGATAGGGTACCATCAACGGAATACCTTAGCCTGTAGGCCCTACACTGACGAGCAACTCAGTTGGAAAGTTCATATAAGTCATTTATGTAGAACACTAGCAAGATACACCGGTGTAATATATTCTGAAATAATAATTTCTTCAAGACATTCCTTTTATCTTAATTATGGTGTCTTTGCAAAAACTCTCAAAACTTGCCTCGAAAGCTTATTTTTTTATCCAAAAGAGAGTCAATTAGGAGTCATACTGTAATCTAGGCTTTTGTTAATACACTTATCAGCTTTTCTAAAGATTCTAAGATCCTACGGATTCTAAGTTTGCAAGATATTTATCAAAATTCAACTTGGTGCACTTATGTATGATTTATATTTTGGTGTCCTACCAAGGGCTCTATCCAACATTTGTAAAAAAAATACAATCAAGTACACCAAACTTTCCTGTGATCGCCCAAGCCCATATCATAGTATTATATATGTATCACAAGTAGTTAAGAAGGTTACAAATATGATAACTCATATCACACCTTAATTCACTGATTATAAATGCATCACTGTGAATTTACGGTCAAGAGGAATCCTCAAATCCTACAAGCTCTTTATCTTTCTCTTACAATAAATCAACTTCATAGTTGTGTTTATTTTCTCTATCACTATGCATCAATATAGACCTAAAAAAGTTTGAAATGAATTGTAATATTTTTATGCATTGCACATAACATGTCAAAGAAGGATGAATGAATGTTTATCTAAATTTCTATCTATCTATCTTTAAATATTTTGGTTATAATTGATAAGAGTGTTTGCTGATTTTGTGTGTTTTTGTTTTGGTATGTTTTTGTTGTTGTCAGAATGTTACATCTATACTGTTTGAAAATATGATCAGATGATGATATTTGTGTATGCGTATGCCATTTCAACCAAACAAAATTTTCTGTAATCATGGACAATTAGGCCTGATTTGAACTAATAGGCCTAACACAGTGCGTCCCAGTAAAAAAAAAATATATACCTTTTTTTTTAAGTGGCTACCAAATTTTTTTTTAAATAGTTCTTGGGGAAAACGTTTATATGTATATTTAATGTTTGTCTTTTTTTACTTTTAGTTCCTTCTTTAAAAAGCTTATATTTGTTTTTATTGGGACGCATTGTATAGCATAAGGCAATTCGTATTACTTTAAGATTGTCGATGATGTTCAGATCTTCGGGGACGTCTTTGTCGATGGCAATGAGAAGATTGGTGTAGGCTCCGTTGGTCAAGTCGATCTGATTCTTGTCACTGCTGCGAACCACTCCAATAAGATGTATCCCCAGCAGTAGAATGGCAACAAATATCGCTTTATTTCCCATTTTAACGTCCGTTTACGCTATTATCCACATGTGATATTATAATGTCCTTGAAACAATAAAGAATCTGAAAACATTAATATGTTGATCTGTTTATCTGTGCATCTCATTTTGATGTAAAGCAAACAGTGGATTGAACAAATATATATCTATAATCATGATAATAATATAAGTATCTTGAGGCAGTATCAAACAAACTTGGTTTGATAAGAAAAGGGCGTCGTGCAAAGTTCTTGTCGGGGTACATTGGAACTTGTTGGACATAGATTTGTGAAATATGCAGACGCATCCCTATGAAAAGGGAAAACCCCCCTCGGATCAACGATGACCTGATTGTGAATCTCTCTTTCTTCCAGAGGGATTAAATTGTGATCACTCTCTTTATCCCTCTAAACATACTCTTCACTCGTTGACATTAAGGCAGTATGATGACCAGGGGACATACGGCTTAAAGACCTATCAGTGGGACTTAGCGATGAGGTCTAAATAATGTACAACAAAATGTATGAAGGAGTGCTGAATAAGGGTTCTAAAGTTTGACCTCGATGGTTTAATCATGCAACGCCACTGCTCTACGATTTAGAATCATTTAGAACCTCCCACCCCCCCCCCCCCCCAAAAAAAAAATAATAATAATAAATAAAATAAATAAATAAAATAAATAAATAAAAAATAAAAAAAAAGATAATAATAATAATAATAACAATAATAATAATAATAATAATAATAATAATAGTAATAATAATAATAATAATAATAATGAATTACATAGGCCCATGCAAGTATTTCATGAAATGAGCAAATATTCCAAGTACTGTATGATGAGCAACATTTTTTAAAGTCTATATTCCAAAGAGGCAAGACGATATGCCGGTTATCAACTGATAAAACATACATTTCACATTATATATAGTTGGGATCATCCAAATATCTCAAACTCAAACTCAAACAATAGAAACGTGAAAGGAGAGACAAATGCTTTAATTTTATTAACCCGTTGTACGCTAGGACTGCAAATTTGTACATTGACAATTAAATCCAACAATCATAATAATTATTTTTTTCTATAATCACCTTTGCAACTTTTCAATGAATTTATTTACTATTATCTATACAAAAATTTCCAGTATAAATGGTTCGATAAGTGAATCAGAAATTAAACAAATTATCAATAGAACCATTTTAATTTGTAATACCTCTGAGTTAATTCAGCTTGTAAAGGGTTAATTAAGTGAAGGAGAAGGTGTTTATCTGAGGTACATGTATCAAAGTCTTGTCGACATAAGATTCGGCCTAATCTAATCATCATTTCCAATGTATTCCATATTTGTTTATGTTTTCAATAGATAATCAAAAAAACATTCTGGTGCAATGAAATATCTGTATAGGCCTAAGTAAATTCTATTTATTTCTTCAAGTAGATCAAATGCTGTTGCGTGTCTTTCGACTTTAATCTAAGACCCCGTCAAAAGGGAAAACTTTTCTTTAAAACGTGACATTTTCCTTTCACATTCTAAAATAAACATCTAACCACTTCAAAATTTTCAGGTTTCTTTGCATGTGCATCAAAAAATATAGTTACTGTGAAAGACAGGAGACAAGTAGGCATCCTGAGGATTTTCAGAATTTTGTACACCCCAACAATTTTTTTATATAAAAAGCAGACTATCAAAGTTTTTACTCGATGGGAGGGAGGTAGTTAACATAAGTTTATTTAACGCCAATGTTAAAGGCAATCTACAATAATGTTTGGGGGGATGGCCATATTTTGTCGTTTTTTATATTTTCTTATAAGTTGCGAATAACAACAACTGGCATTTTTTCGTAAATGAATCATAACGTTAAAACTTAATTCTTATATAGCGCATTTTATTACCGAAAGTAATAGCAATGCGCTTTACATACAGTATTACAGTCATGTAAACAATAGATAAGTTTAGAAATCCAATTTTAAATAATGATAAAGACAATTAAAAGTACTAGAGGTAATTTACATAATAGGTTACATAATATATGGAAAACTGAATGATAATATACATTGTAAGGTAATTAATTTCGAACAATAGCGTACAAAAGAAAAGAAAAAGAGAAGCCAAGGGAAACCTCTTCCTGGTGCTATACATGTACGTCTAACATAGTAGTCTGCTACAAGACATAGCTAATGTATATGTCAATCAAATAGGTCTTCAATTCCTTTTGAAATACATCGAAATTCGTCTAGGCGCGGAGAGTACCAGGAGGAGAGTTCCACGAGGCCGGAGCTGCACATTCAAATGACCTGTGTCACCATAAGACTTGGTTCTGCTCTATTTACCACTGACAAATTTTTGTGAGGCAGACTTGAGTGATCTGGTTTGTAAGTATTGGGCCGCCAATTCAAAGAGGAAAGGTACAAGGCCATGGACTGCTTTGAATGTGAGAATGACAAGTTTAAAGTGAATACGCGAACGGGACAATTATGATTTTATACCCCAGAATCATCTCAATTACCGATCTTACAAAAGTGTAGTGGCCGTTGAATTTGTTT
Organism: Paracentrotus lividus; assembly: GCA_940671915.1. Lineage (NCBI taxonomy): Eukaryota > Metazoa > Echinodermata > Echinoidea > Camarodonta > Echinidae > Paracentrotus > Paracentrotus lividus. The sequence continues at coordinate 27,444,038 of CALNVZ010003429.1, read as the reverse complement.
TCAGCCGTTTATTCTTTTGTATGTGTAATTTTGAAACTTTAGTTTTATAAAATTTCCCTATACAGTGTGTTCCTAAAAAAAAAGTAATCGAAGTTCAAAGGTCAGTCATTTCAAGAGTATATGGTTTATTTTTGTGATTTGTTTACTGAACTACTAAGTAACTCATCAGCTTTAATTTGAGACATTGCTTACGTCTAAACTGTAATGGGTCACAGAGTAAGGGTCCTTTGAAGGTAATAGGTACAAAACCCGTTTTTCCAAGTTTTTCGTTTTTAGAGTATGAAACCAACTTTTTATAAAGTGTTGGTTTCATAGTTTTGGGGTTTTGTCACACAAAGTTTCAATGAAATGCAATCTCATTTGTGAAAGGACCTATCTCAATGGCAATGAGATGTGTTCGCAATTAGGAGTCTCTTGAGTCGTGGAAACGTCGTGGTGACGTCTCCTGAGACTTCAGGGCGTCGAGGGAAAATGGAACAAAAGTCAAACATGTTCAATCTTTTAGTAGACCTCTTTTAACACCAGCAAGTCAAAATTATTAAACCCTGCAGCAACCCTGCAGAGACGTCACAGAGACTTGCTCGCATATTAAAGAAGTCTACTAAAAGATTGGCCATGTTTGACATCGCGACTTCCTGCAGAATCAGGAGACGTCGCGCCGATCCGTCTCCGAGACTCCAGAGACTCATGCATAATCGAGAACCCATGTCATTGCCAGCGAGATAGGTCCTTTGACACATGAGATTGCATTTCATTGAAACTTTGTATGACAAAAACCCCAAAACTATCAAACCAAAATTTTATAAAAAGTTGGTTTCATACCCTAAAAACGGAAAACTTGGAAAAAAAAATGGGTTTTGTACCTATCACCTTTAAATGACCATAACTCTGTGACCTATTACAGTTTAGACGTAAGGAATGTCTCAAATCAAAGCTGATGAGTTACTTAGTAGTTTAATAAACAAATCACAAGAATAAACTATATACTTTTGAATTGACTGACCTTTGAACTTCGATTACCTTTTTTTAGGAACACACTGTTTTCATTTTTTTTTTCTCGGTGGTGTAATGTTTTTCTTTTTCTTTGAAAAGGGGCATTTGAGCATATATTTATAATCTATTGCAAAATACGATATAAGAAAAATCGTCCTCGTGGGAAAAATCTTAGGACTCATGGGAAAAATAATCGGCCTCGTGGACCCTTTTCCTCGTGGGCCCTCGGCCTAGTGGACCATCGGCCTCGTGGTCACTCGGCCTTGTGGACTCTCCCCGCTACGACATTGACTTGCTTCCACACAAACTAACAATAGATTGCATCGACGGATACAATAGCCTAGACCTTCGGGCATCTTGCGGCTCGGCTTCTTCTGTCGCAGCTTAAAATGAAATGAATATGAACTTGCACACTGTGGGTTTCCTTGCGATGGCTACAGGTGATCAAATGTTTTCTACCTGGCGGCTGCCTGTCGTCTGTTGGTACGTGAGTTGTCCTCTCATCCGTCAGGAGACGCAGATTTTAATTTGGGTTGCGAGTGATTTTTGAAAAGTTCAGAAATTTTGCGGCGACTGTACATTATCTGAATAGGCGGCCGAGCCTGATTATCATGGGCGTAAATCCCGGGGGGGGATGGGGGGATACATCCCCCTAGATTTTTAGGAGGGGGGGGATGGCCTGTACAAACATCCCCCCCCCCCCAGTTTTCAAGAAAGAAATGGGAAAAAATACACTGGATAACTGTGTTAGTAGTTAAAATAGCGCTTTCAATACTATCGCTATGCGACCTCGCAATTAGTAACAAACAGTAACCTAAGTATAACAAGGTTGGATCCAATGCCCTCGTTTGGGGACAAACCTTAATAGGAAAGGGTGTTGTTGACAATGTGCTTGTGTGCGGGCTAGTTTGGTGGAGGGCTTGGGGCCTGCTACCCACAAAATTTTTATAGCAAAGATTGTGGATTTGTTTTCTATCGCTGTTATTTAACAAAGCATGTAAAATGTATCTTCTAAATTGATACTAAATTTTCGGCTCGCAAATTCGCTCTCGCTGATACTAAATAGGATTTATACTGCCTAAAATTACATCTCCAATTTTTTGCTTAAAAACTTCGGCTCGCATTACTTTTTTTATTACTAAAATGAACAGGAATCAGGGCAGCCATTATGATTCTTAAAAGCATACATTCAAAGAAATTTTTTTCTTCGTACCCCCTCCCTCTCTGAATACATTTCTCTTTTGGTCTATGCCTCTGATCTAAAGTGTCCCCCATTTCAGAAAAGATGCCCTTTTTTCCATCGAAACCCCACTTTCAAATCCGTTACGCGGCCTCTACTGTACGGTTTTTTTTTTTTTTTTTTTTTTTTTTTTTTTTTTCGCGCTCCCGGATACTGTACAGGACCTTTAATGCACAAACATAATCAATTCCAACTAAAAAAATTTGGCTCGCGCTTCGCGCTCGCTGATAATAAATAGCAACTACAATGCACAAATATCTCAAACCTTTATCTTAAAATTTTCGGATCGCGCTTCTCGCTCGCATTACTTTTTCAATTACTAAAATAAACAGTAATCAAGGCAGCCATTCAAAGACAATTTTTTTTTTCGTTTCCCCTCGCTTTCTCTTTAGATCTATGCCTTTGATCTAAGTGCCCCCCTTTTCAGAAAAAGTGCCCTTTTTCATCGAGACCCCCATTTTCAAATCCATTCCGCTGCCTCTATTATATATTTTTGTTTTTGGTTGTGTTTTTTTCGCGCTCGCGGATACTATATAGGACCTTTAATACACAAACATAATTATCCAATTTCAGCTTAAAATTTTTCGGCTCGCACTTCGCGCTCGCTGATACTAAGTAGGAAGTATAATGCACAAATATCTCCAACTTTTAGCTTAAAATTTTCTGCTCGCGCTTCGCGCTCGCATTATTTTTTCATTACTAAACTGAACAGTAATTAAGGCAGCCGTAAGCTAAAAGCATAAATTCAAAGACAAATTTTATTCGCACCCCCTCCCTCTCAAATCCGCCCCGCCGCCACTGCTATATAGGTATTAAAAACGTTCCTTGTGTCACTAGATCGCTACAAGTTGTCAAATTATTTCGCTCATCCCCCCACTCCTCGATACGGATTTACGCCGTTGCTGATTATGGTTAATTTAGATAGAGACAAAAGCCATAGCTGCTTTCAACGGCCATGAGTTCCGCCGTTAGAACATACTTTACCGCAGTAATAGCGGCTCTATTATGTTTACGCATGGGGCCGATACTTTCATTAGCAGTTGAAGGTTTCACGGTGCACCAAGTATTCTTTCTTGAGGTTATGAGTGGTCCTGAAAAGGACCTACCCATAGGAGATTGGGTAGGTCCTTTTCAAGACCACTCATAACCTCAAGAAAGAATACTTGGTGCACCGTGAAACCTTCAACTGCTAATCGTTCTACCACCAGCCATACCTTCAAAGATTAGATACTTTTATTGTGTGACGTCAGGCTGCGTCCGCTACTGACCTACAACTGGAAGTGACATTATGCGTTGACCCTCCGACGCATAGTGTCACACCCGACGCATAATGAGCATGAAATTTCTGACGCATAACGTCACATGACCCCCAACGCATAATGTTGGAGTGGTATCTGTTTAAGGAATTTGAAATTCAGATAAAATAATTTTAAAAATATGTTTTCACTGAGTATTAGTTCAAGCTCGATCGCCATGGTCCTGTTATAAGGCAAAGGTCCTCCCCCTCTTATTTTTATTTAATAATTTTTGTATGTGTGTGTTCTTTTTCTTCTTTTTTTTGAGCTCTTTCTCTAACTTTCACTTTTCAATCTTCCTTCATTCATTTGTTAGGGAGGGGAGACAAGGGCCTGTTTCATTCCTGCTCTCATTCTCTTTCTCCCCCTCTCTCTCCCTATTCCTGGATCGGATGGTCTGAATAGTACTACTTTTTGATATCCCGACATCTCGACAAACTCCCTGAGACAAACACCGCTGAGGTTATGTGACGTTATGCGTCAGGACATTAATAAAACAGGGACATTTCGGGGGGACGCGCTGTATTTCATTGATCTGTTTTCATATGTCTATAAAGCAATAAAATAAATTTCACAACAGGAAATAAAGAATCACTCATTTATTTAAGTATACAAAATGTTTGAATAACAACATGATCATGTCAAAAACACACTTATTGATTACACAATAAAATATGAAAGACCTGTTAAAATAGGGCTTGTAAAATATGCCTAAGGTTTCACAATACAAGAACACATGTCTGAGTATATTATTGTGATAATGACCACTTGCATTATGTAGAGTTCTTAGGTTTTTTATTTTAAGTTTACAAACTACTTTCACGTCTTAATAAACATCAATTATCATGGCAACAATCGATTTAATGATAAATGCACGCACACAAAAAGAAAAAAAACATCTCCACACAGATAAGCATTTATCTTCTTAAATAGCAAACAAACTTTTAAAATAGTTAGCTTTTATTCAATAATATTTTAGTAAAGGTTATTCATGTTGAGTTATTACTTCTGGGTATAATACATTTTCCCTTTTCTTTTTGACACAGAATATAATAAAAATTTGAGACTTCGTATTATGATCTAACAATTCGTTATCGTCAGATGCTAGTGACGTCAACCTTGACCCAAAGTTCCCGGAACGCCGAAGGCGCCCCCACTCGTCGAAAACTCTATCGGAAAACTGCAAAAGCTTTCATAAGGATATTACTGGTTGTGAATTGGGCTGATTTGATGACGTTATCGGCAATATATAAGTGGTGTGTAAGCCATTGTCTGTTTATAAGCCATTATCCCGAGTGCGATTTTTTGGCGATTTATAGCCCAAATAATATTTCTCCAAAGCAATCGGTGTGATTTGATGATGTCAGTGACTATTTATAAGCGACTTATACAGGCGCGGATCGAAAAAAAATCGAATTGAATGCATTTCGGGGGCCCAATTGTCTGAGAACAAAAGCGGCTCTTTGTCCCCAGACAATTGGGCCCCGAAATGCATTCAATTCCATTTTCTTTGATCCGCACCTGTTATAAGCCATTAATCATTGGCTATTCATAAACCATTATTTTTTGGGCGATTTATACGCAAACGAACAATGGGCGATTTATACGCAAACGAACAACGAAAACACGCCACTAAACCAACAACAAGTGAACACTACACTGTACAATGCAAAACCTTCCATCAAAACAAGCTTGCAACAAGTGGATTAGTAAATTACGCGATGCGTAATATATGTCCCCGCCGATAATGTAAAATTCCCATTATATCACGATCAGTGCTATCACAATAAAGGCAAACAGAATCGAAATCGGGTAAAAAATGGCGAAGAAGTAGCATTTTGTAGCCAATGTACAATATAGGTCAAAGTCAAGGTCAAAGGTCAAAGGGGTAAAAGTCAAAATTCTGTGAAGATTTTTGTAGTCCTCACCTAGTGCTATCACATAAAGCAAACGGAATCGAAATCGGATGAAAAATGGCGAAGGAGTAGCATTTTGTAGCCAATTAACAATATAGGTCAAAAATCAAGGTCAAAGGTCAAAGGTCAAAATTCTGTGAAGAAGTATTGTAGCCATCACCTAGTGCTATCACATAAAGCAAGCGGAATTGAAATCAGATGAAAAATGGTGAAGGAGTAGCATTTTGTAGCCAATTAACAATAAAGGTCGAAAAATCAAGGTCAAAGGTCAAAGGGTGTCAAAAGTCAAAATTCTGTGAAGAAGTTTTGTAGTCCTACCTAGTGCTATCACATAAAGCAACAGAATCGAAATCGGATGAAAAATGGCGAAGGAGTAGCATTTTGTAGCCAATTAAACAATATAGATCAAAGGTCCAAGGTCAAAATTCTGTGAAGAAGTTTTGTAGCTATTACCTAGTGCTATCACATAAAGCAAGCGGAATTGAAATCGGATGAAATTGGTGAGGAGTAGGCATTTTGTAGCCAATGTACAATTATAAGTAAAATTGAAGGTCAAAGGTCAAAGGGGTCAAAATTCAAATTCCGTGACGAAGTTTTGTAGTCCTCACCTAGTGCTATCACATAAAGCAAACGGAATCGAAATAGGATAAAAATGGCGAAGGAGTAGCATTTTTGTAGCCAATTAACAATATAGGTAAAAAATAAAGGTCAAAGGTCAAAGGTCAAAATTCGGTGAAGAAATTTTGTAGCCATCACCTAGTGCTATCACATAAAGCAAACGGAATCGAAATCGGAAAAAAAATGGTGAAAGGAGTAGCATTTTGTAGCCAATGTACAATATAGTATAAATCAAGGTCAAAGGTCAAAGGGGTCAAAAGTCAAAATTCCGTGAAGGTTTTGAGCCCTCACCTAGTGCTATCATATAAAGCAAACGGATTCGAAATCGGATGAAAAATGGGAAGGAGTAGCATTTTGTAGCCAATTAACAATATAGGTCAAAAATGAAGGTCAAAGGTCAAAGGGTCAAAAGTCAAAATTCCGTGAAGAATTTTGTAGCCCTCACAAGTGCTATCATATAAAGCAAACAGAATCGAAAATCGGATGAAAAATGGCGAAGGAGTAGCATTTTGTAGCCAATTAACAATAAGGTCAAAAATCAGGTTCAAAGGTCAAAGGTCAAAATTCTGTGAAGAATATTGTAGCCATCACCTAGTGCTATCACATAAAGCAAGCGGAATTGAAATCAATGAAAAATGGTAAGAAGTAGCATTTTTAGCCAATTAACAATAAAGGTCGAAAATCAAGGTCAAAGGTCAAAGGGGTCAAAAGTCAATTCGTGAAGAAGTTTTGTAGCCCTCACCTAGTGCTATCACATAAAGCAACAGAATCGAAATCGATGAAAAATGGCGAAGGAGTAGCATTTTGTAGCCAATTAACAATATAGATCAAAGGTCCAAGGTCAAAATTCTGTGAAGAAGTTTTGTAGCTATTACTAGTGCTATCACATAAAGCAAGCGGAATTGAAATCGGATGAAAATTGGTGAAGGAGTAGCATTTTTGTAGCCAATGTACAATATAAGTAAAATTGAAGGTCAAAGGTCAAAGGGTCAAACAAAATTCCGTGACGAAGTTTTGTAGTCCTCACCTAGTGCTATCACATAAAGCAAACGGAATCGAAATCGGATAAAAATGGCGAAGGAGTAGCATTTTGTAGCCAATTAACAATATAGGTAAAAAATAAAGGTCAAAGGTCAAAGGTCAAAATTCGGTGAAGAAATTTTGTAGCCATCACCTATGCTATCACATAAAAGCAAACGGAATCGAAATCGGAAGAAAAATGGTGAAGGAGTAGCATTTGTAGCCAATGTACAATATAAGTATAAACAAGGTCAAAGGTCAAAGGGTCAAAAGTCAAAATTCCGTGAAGAAGTTTTGTAGCCCTCACCTAGTGCTATCATATAAAGCAAACGGATTCGAAATCGGATGAAAAATGGCGAAGGAGTAGCATTTTGTAGCCAATTAACAATATAGTCAAAAATGAAGGTCAAAGGTCAAAGGGGTCAAAAAGTCAAAATTCGTGAAGAAGTTTTGTAGCCCTCACCAAGTGCTATCATATAAAGCAAACAGAATCGAAATCGGATGAAAAATGGCGAAGAGTAGCATTTTGTAGCCAATTAACAATATAGGTCAAAAATCAGGGTCAAAAGGTCAAAGGTCAAAATTCTGTGAAGAAGTTTGGTAGCCATCACCTAGTGCTATCATATAAAGCAAACGGAATCGAAATCGGATGAAAAATGGCGAAGGAGACAATGAATGATTGATCACATACGGACGCACGGACGGACGGACGGACACACACACACACGTACACACGTACGGAGCCCGTTTCATAGTCCCCTGCTCGAACTCGTTCGGCGGGGACAATTACCCATCACCTCGTACCAAAATCGACATAGAATTCCACTTTCTTATATTTTATATAAATTATGAAAGATAGTTTTGAAGGATCCATTTACTTACCGATACCGCACAGGTAAGCAAATTTCAATTACTTCTTGTTTTTCCATCAAAATCTTTCGAAATAGCGACGATGTCGCATCGTGTTCGTCAGTGTTTCTAGAATATATTGCAACGTGTACAAAGTCAATTGAACATGCACACACAGAGCGACACGTGGATGCATGAAATTACCGAATCTTTACGATCACGCTGTCGCACATACATTACAAAATCAACGGCGATTTCGTGGTTTAATTAGGTCCCCACTAGGCTTGCAATCATTTCAAATTTGAAGTCAATAGGTGAGAGGGTGCATTCCCCTTAGGTAATGCATCCTCTCACCTCCAAACAACCAGGAACATAGTCATCCCCATGTTTCCAATTCTCATATTGTCGAAAACAAACATTCCCACATTCTGTGTAATTTTTAACTACATCATTGCCCATTGAGCACTTTTACTAAATGGATAATGGCGTTGTACAAGTACCATGTATTATTACTATTATTATCATAGCAAGTTTCACTCTACCTCAAAGTCCACTGGAACATTCATCTTTTGCACTCATAACATACATTCATTTCAAACCAATACCTCAATTTAAATTCAATTTGTTCAATTTTATAATTATTGCATAATTCTGGCATACCGCTTTTCCATAATTGACTACATCGAATGTGGACTCAAAGCACTATATCGGAAACTTCAAAGCATATCTTCTTATCACTCCACCAATCTACTCTCTGCTATACCAATAACAAACCCTAGTTCCGACAACTCTAGATTTTGTTTTTCTTTTCTTTCATTGAAAGTAATATATTAATTAAAACCGTGGTAAAACATTTATGTTTGTCATTCCAATAAATGGTGTGCCGATGCAATTGCTACGTCGACAATCCTGCCTTACTTTGACAAAAGGAAGCTAATTTACTAATCATTTCAAAATAAGAATCACGCTGTGGAATGTGTGGGATTATTGAAAGTTGGATCTTGAGGGTCGACCTCTACGACAGTAAGCTCCTGATGTTCAGCCCATGCTGAAGGAGTTGGTGAGATCCTTTTCACATTTGTGATGCTCTGCTTTAAGAAGAAGCTGTACATCATGAACACCACTGATATGACGGTGACGACACCTAAGGCACATGACAAACCAATGACCAAGCCCTGGTTGTCCGATTCAGTAGGTTCCGTTGGCTCTGGTGTGGGTCGGTTTGTCGTCCGCTCTGGTTCGGATGGTTCCTTGGAAGAAACGGACTCAGTCGTATGTCTCGTGCGTGTTGTCAGTTCATCAGATGAGCTTGTTGTCCTCGGCTCTTCTGTGATATGCGAGGTTTGAGAAGCGTCTGAGTTTGTCGTCATTTCTGAGTTCCCAATAGTGGGCTTGATGTTAGCACTCGACATCATAGGCTTTGAACTGCTTGACTTCTGACTCCCTGTGAGCAGTGGCGAACTCACTTCGTTGGTTGTACTCTCAGGATCGGCTACCGTAGTTAAGACATGTTCCGTAGTTGAGAAAGGAGTACGGGAGTGACTGGCGGTTGTAAAGGCACGTCCGGTCGTTGTGACAGGGGATGCTACAGTAGAAGTTTGACCTCCGGTTGTGAAAGCATCATACGTCGTCGAGATAGGAGTAGCTGTATTACTTGGTGTGGCTGAGACTGACTCAGTTGTGCTGTTGAGAGCGGCGCCCGATGTAAGATCAGTGAAAGCTTGTGTCTGGTCAATTATCGTACTAATCAGATCCGTCTCTACATCAGTAACAATCGTAGTAGGGTCCATCGTGGTATTTACCGCCAGCGGTATAAAGCGAATGGACAAGGAAGCGATGTTAGACAAGTCTCCTCCGTTCCCGGTTTCATCCCAGCACGAGGGGGGGGGGAGGGGGGGGGGGGGGTAGGTGTTGATTTTTTTTCGGCTTCGCAACCAAACCAAAGTTATAAAATAGACCTCTAGGGGTAGGTATAAGTTGGACAATCGGCTCAAAATCATGTAAATTTTCCCGGTTTTTTTTTTTTCTTTTTTTACAATTTTGCTCCATTTGGCAGTCCCCCCTAAGGTCGAATTTGTGGCCCTTTGGAGGTCATGTTTGGCGGCCGCCTTACGGGCGCCTACCGGGGGCCCCGGCCCGTAAAGCCCCCCCCCACCCCAGAATACGCGCATGGAAATTGTGACAGACTCAACGACTCCTGCAGAACTGATGTCGGATATGTTGCCGTAGACTAGTTGATCCTGCGTGACCATATGGCTGTTGTTGAAGTTGTTTCGTACTTCAGAGAAGTTGGTGGAATAGCGGAGCTCGTAACTGTATGCTTTTTGGAGAAAATTAAAACGAAAATAAGAGCAATACTATGAGCTTTTGATTAGAACTCACAGAAGACCTGTTTGTTCAGATTGAACTTTTACATATTTTCTACCAAAACCATCTTCTGTTTCTCATTGACTATATTTGACTAATATAGTTATACATATTAATTTTCGCAGATTTTTAAGTAAAGGGTGAGTGGTTTATGTCAAAAACTCAATAGCCCATATTCTGAACCGAAGACTGAGTTTGTATAAGTTGCAAGTTCATGCAAAGCTATTGTGCGGTCCTTTCGTCTGATGTTGATGTTGATGTTGATGTCCTTTGTCTGACTACATCAGACAAAAGGATCACAAAATAGCTTTGCACGAACTTGCAACTGGTACAAACTCTTTGGTCCAGAATACGGACCCACGTAATTTTTTTTATCAAAGACATCATTAATTTTAAATACTTACCCGTCCCTTGGTCCATGTCATCTCCTACAGCGGTCCAGGATAGCGTCACAGTGCTGTTGTCATAAGAGAAGGATGTGTAGACTAGATCCTGTATACGAGAGGGTGCTAGAGTATCGGGTGCGTTCGGGGTGAAACTTTCGACCTTAAAGACTCCACCCGATGCTGTCCGCATGAAAGATGGCTGCGAAGCTGAATCTTGTACTTCGGGTACAGCTGATCTTTTCCCTGGATTAATATCAATATTCAATAGTGGCGTTACCTGATTTATAATACCATTTCATAGACCTTTAAAATCAAAGCGTTTTTTTTTCTTCTTCTTCTTATTATTATTATTTCTATTTGAGGTTATGAAAGAGTAGGCTGACCAAATTTTATGCTAAAAAGAAAAAAAAATTAAGTTTTCTCGAGCATAATGACCGATCAAGATAGCTGGTATTGTAGTGATTCGATCATGAAGTCTGTGACGAAGTGACCGCTGCTCGTATTTTGTTTCCCCTAAACTTTAACTTGGACACAATACCCTACCGTATAAAGGCAGTGGAATCACAATTTTTGTTTGTTTTCTTTCTAGCCTACTCGAATCCCTTTAATTATGGTGGTATCTCTCTTTCCATGGGACGGATTTAGGGCTACTTTGAGACCAGTTTGAGACGGTTTTGAAACTTGTCGCTAAGACGTCTCAGAGACATTTGCGCGACGGGAAAAAAAAGTAGCGGAGACGTCTCCGCGAAGTGAGATACCATCATTAGCACTGTCAGCTGAGAACAAAGCTAGAATGTCGCATCCGACTTACTTCTTCTCACGTCTGCAACTTCGATGACTTCATCATAGCCCTGTACATTGACCTTGACGTTGTATCTGCCATTCGAGGTGAAGCTTAGAAAGAATCCGGAGTACGTTCCATCGCCTTTGAATAAGTCCGAACCTAAAAAGTGCGTGGATATTAACAAAAATCGTTAACTTCGCTACGTATTCGCTACAAATTAGAAATACATTAGAGAGGTGGTGCATACTTCAAAGCACGGTGGTATTCTCAGTAGATCAGTGATCAGGGTTTGAATACAATTACCAACGAATTATTCGGTTGGTGATGGCTGCAAATGATTGTAGAGAATAATGCGGCGGTCACAACTCGCCGTACCTTCGACATGCAACTCCCTACGATGGATTTCGTAGAAAAATCGTGCAACGCAGGTACCTCGCAGGCACGTTGCATGTACGACGTACAGGAAGTTTTTCCAATGCCCTTACTACAGAAACGCAGGAATCGCAGAAATTGACCAACGACCTGTGCATGCATTGTGCATGGAACGCAGGCTACGTTGAATGCACGTGCCCCGTAGCCCACGATGAGTTGTGATCACCGCATAAAGGTCGTCGATTGACCGTATTTGACCGGGCCATTATTTTAAAACCTGACAAATATATTTTACCATAACGATAATAAAATACATAAAAAATAAATATACAAACATTGCATATAATGTACATAAATCATTGAAATATGAGTAATTAGTGGGTAGACTAATCGGTGTAAAACTTAGGGAAACATTTTGAAGACTTACCGGATCCGGTGTCGAGCAATGGCATCGTGGTCGTTCCGGAGTACGAATCTGATATGATAGCTGTGACTTCAGCATTCAGCACAGGTTGGTAGTCTTGTTGAACCTGAGCATAGATAGCTAGTGCTGGAGTCTGGGAGAAATCCACCTCCTTGTATAAATCATAATAATAATTGCAACGTTATTTAGGTGAATCAATACAAAATAATTGTGACATTGCTGGTAAGGACAAAGTGCTCACATTTGCAATCTGTCATATTGTGTTCAAATAGTATACTATTGATAACGCTCTAATTTAACAATGTGAACATAAATACACCCACTATACCGAGTGAGTCAAAAAAAAACTTTACACCTAGAAAAATGTCAATAAAAAGAAAACCAATTCATAAATCCTAAATTATTTACATATTCTGAAAGAATAACTCCTCCCGCATCTTTTGGTACCATTTTTGTGTTGTATGTCTTTACGCTTGGATGAACACGACGCATTGTTTGCGAACATGCAAATTTCGAATTGTGCCAGGGTAAGGATGAAATTGGAACAACAAAAGCTGACAAAAAAGCAACTCCGTCATGAATAAAAAAGCATGACTTTTTAACGAAAAAGTCTTCCGCTTTATAACTTGGCAGGGCTGTTGTTACACATACTGACTACATTTTCAATGAAAATTAGATTGACTCGTCAAGTAATGCACGAATGAGTACACATCAAAGAGTAAATTGCCACTGACAGACCTAAAAAGGCCTCCTAATACTTTTGAAAAGAGATTATTTTGTCTTTGACGTGTGCTCACTCATACAAAATGTAGTCAATATGTGTAACAACACCCCTGCCAAGTTATTAAGCGGAAAACGTTTTCGTTAAAAAGTTATGCTACTTTATTCATGATGGAGTTGCTTTTTTGTCAGCTTTTGTTGTTTCAATTTCATCCCAACCGTGGCACAATTCGAAATTTGCTTGTTCGCAAACAATGCGTCGTGTTTATCCAAGCGTAAAGACATACCACACAAAAATGGTACCAGAAGATGCGGGAGGAGTTACTCTTTCAGAATATGTAAAATAATTTAGGGTTTATAAATTTTCCTTCTTTTTATTGACATTTTTCTAGGTGTAAAGTTTTTTTTTTTACTCACTCGGTAGTGTGGTTTCCACAGCCTGTTAACATACTGATTAATGTAACATATTGTGAATTTACTCCTTCATTATGTAAAGATATAGATTCAAAGTGTTAAAAAGCCAGAATATAACAATGTAAAGGTGATTCTAAATCGGTGTGTTTGACACTGCGGGGCACTTTGTACTTTATGGTGCTTTAGTGAAAAATGATATACGTCAGATTTTAAAATTTAATTGTAATTATCGTCCTCTTCCTTAAACGGGGAAAAAGAGACGCATAACTCAAAAGGGTGGGGAAAATATTTGACATTTTATTGTTGTTACGTCTTCGAAACGTCACCCTGTAATATTATACAAATCAACGCAATTTTACTAGTCAAAATTATTTACAGGACATAAAGGGAAAGACATTATTGAAAGCATTTTAAATTGTTAAATCCACTTACCCTTGATCCTAGTATAACACTGACAGTGACTGGTTTGTATCCATCTGTAGACGGTTTAGATGTTACTACAACACTTGCATATTCGGTAGCGATCTGTGTATACATTGTTATATTCCACAGACCAGGCTTTAGGGAAGAGAGGAAAATTAATTTATTAAATTACAAATCAAATTTCAAAAATTATAAAAATTGCGACATTCAATCAACAATAGTTCATGTTTTACTCAAAATCAACGAAAACTATGATTACCAAATAAACGGCAAAATTCTAAACTCCGAATCGCCGAACGAAGAAGTGAACTAGGTCAAAGGGTTTCGACAATATCGCGATTTCAAAATTCTATGTCGATCGAACGATCGCGCATTGTGCTGAAAAAGTCAACAAAACAGTGTGACCTTAATTCCCGCACGAGCGTTTAACAAAGATTTATCAAGAAATTCCATCAGTCTAATGCAGGTGTCACATTAGCCGTGTTGGCGCACCGTTCGCCACCGTTCTGGCCAAATTTGTGCACACGGCGGCAAACGGTGAGGCACACGGTGAAGCGGTTGAAGCCCGTCCAACACGTTCATAGGAGCTCGCTGGGCACCCGTTCCCGAAAGGATTTTTAAAGAACGGCCGAACTCTTGCCGGGTTTTTTCCGGGTAATGACCGGGTATTTCAGAACGGTCTTAAACCGGACCAGTCGTTAAAAGGGCGGTAAAAGGACTGAATGAGGACGCCGCGCCCGTTCATGCCCGTTTACAGGACGGAGATGGACCGTGGTGAGGTCGGGCAACATGAATCGATAACCCCCTTTTTTTTCCGCATCAAGTACGCCCCCTTGTGGCTTAACTTGCCAACTCCTAGTACATGAAACTATACGTGAAAACTATACTTTTAAATCAGTTGTCCATTTGATTGTTTACCAACAAGATCAATCAATATCTAAATGAACTTGAGTTAAAAACTAATACCTAGAGTAATATTTTTACAAAACAAAAGTATTATATACCATAAGGAATAAATCATATGACATAAACAGGGAGGTGATTATCAACTTTATTTGGGGGCTGCTTTACTCGGAAATTATAGTTTTATAGGGGGCCCATATTTTGTCGCATTTGTTACATTTACTTTTAGCCTCTGTTTCAGTTTTCATATCAGTTCAGTGCACTTTATAATAGATTTTATACAATATCAAATTGGTCTTACTTATTATATTGTTCTATCTTAGAGTTCTGAAAAGAGGGGAAAAACTCAAAGGATTTTTTTTCCCCACAAAGTTTCTTCATTTTGAAATAATGTTTTTGTATGTTTTGATTTTGGTCTGCGTTTTGGTCTTTGGTCGTCCAATATCTCATCATTATTCAAACAACCATGCAGGGTAGGAGTCGTTCCACACGGGTCACTTCATCATCATATACATTTATATCATTATTTATTTTATTCAGGGGGAGAGGCCTTGGTCAGCATAAAAGGCGCAGGGGGGCAAGGAACTAACATTCCCATTTTTAGGGCCACTCTTTCCTCACTCTAAATTTTTCGGATCGGATGCCTGGGTAAGTCTTCTTTTTGATTTCCGATTCTTGTAGGCATATCCTGAAAAATGGTTTCATTGTTGCTTGCATCTCACAAACAAACCATATACCCACTGATATGAATAATTACTATGAATTATAGACAATCTATGGGTAAACAAAAATTCGTATTTTTGGCATTCTTAAGACGGTTTCTCAGTAAGAATACAATGGCATTATGCATGTATTTTTTTATTAATCAAATATTATATTAAGGTATAGTCTTTGTATAGTTCTGGATATAATCTATTAATTAGCAGTTAAAATCACTCAAGTGGTCGCTAGTGTAAACAATGAAAATAAAAATAAACAAACTAATCCATGGATCATACAAAAACATCCTCAAACTGCAAGAATTAATGAATGATTCGCGACATTTCTCTCTTGCATGTGATCTATGGGGGTTATAATTTGGCTAAACAATACGCAATGAAATGATTATGAAAAATGTATTAACAATTCATAATATAATGATAAAAAAGATGATTAAGTACTTTTTATCATGATAACAATATTTTCATTGATATAACAGGATTAATTCATTTCAAAAGCACAGGGGACATTTTCCACGGAGAAATTAAAATAATATTCGATAAAACTAAACAATTTTCTGTTTAATTGAAACGTGGGTATAAATAAACATGTTAATTTTGGGCAAAAACGTATGAGACCAATCTTAATGAAGCTAATTTAGGAAAGTAGTATAATGTTTATTTCCAAAGTTGTTATAATAAAACTTTAGATACTAATGTCAAACAAAACAAAGCAAACATTAAAAAAGAATTGACATTACTTTAGATTAAATGTCCATAAAAGGACACAATTTTAAATTCTTCCCCCGACAACGACGATAAAAATGATTCAGATTATAATGTATGTATCTGAAAAGCTTAAATATCATTCCTCTCTAGACCTGTAAAGAGAGCGACGAGATCGAGAGCTTCGAAAACAAAGGGCGATTTGAAGACACCATATAAGTGATTTAAAGACACCATAAGGGAAGATCTGCCAGTTCAGACACCACGTGCACGACCGCTTTGTGGACGGGTGAGGAGCGCTTGTTCCGCTCCTTACACCATTCATAAACCGTCTTTACAATGCCATATACGCCTTACACCGGGTCACCATCGACCGAGGCCTGCGGTTCATGCCCGGCGAAAATTTTGAGCATGCTCAGTCATGCTCAAAATATTGCCGGGCATGAACCGAACGCAAAATCAGAAGGCGGGTCACCACCGACCCACCGTGTATATTCTCCGGGTATCCTCCGTGTCCCGTCGTTCGTATCAACTTGTTTCGCACGGTCGCGAACGGTGGGAAACGGTGAGTCACCCGGCGAAGAAAACAATGTTGTTTTTCTTGTCAGAGAGCGTTGAGGCCGGTGTGGTAGCGGATCCTGGCGGGCAAGCGGTAATCACACGGACAAAAGGAAAGCGTGGACTATATATGAGGACGGTCAGCCCGGTACCAGGCTGGCTAGGACCTGGTGTAGACCCGGTATAGAACGATACACATCCGGTATAGAACGACACCGATCCGGTGAAAATTAAAAAAAAATGTAATGTGGCCGGTGCCGTTCTATTGCCGTGTTGGAATTTGTTGTTTTTCGGTGAACGGCGAAAACCCGTTCAATTTACCCGGTAAATGTGACACCTCCATTAGGAAAGGGAATAACAGTAAATGTAAGTCAAAATTTCATAGAATAAGATGATATTAATATCATTTCATAATTTTACGATATTAACTCGGAAAATGATGATTTCCAAACCCTTGTCAAAAAACTCGGAATTTTGGCAACGGACACGCAATTTTTCGATGTTTGGTCAATAATTTCACAATTCGATACACCATACCGAGACGAAAGTTTGGATCCTAAGCAATTTTTGGTCCCTCTTTCTGATGGTGCTATCAGATTTTCACGATATTGATTACTTTTTGAGATATCCGTCGTGCGTGAATTAAGGTTCTGCGCGAATTATGGTTACACCACCATACGACGTGCAGGAAGTTTTTACAATACCCTAATACTACAGAAACGCAGGAATCGCAGAAGTTAACCAGGACCTGTGCGTGCGTTGTACATGCAACGCAGGCTACGTTGATGGCACGTGCCCCGTAGCCTACGACGAGTTGTGACCGCCGCATAAGACCTTACCGTTTTCTGAAGTTGTCTGTTATTCAGTCATGCGTGCAAAGATACAAATGAAGATGTTACCACCATTTGCTAGGAGGATGACTTTAACAGGACATATTATGAAACCCATGATTGAATGCTCGTACTTTTCACAAGACACCTTCAAAATGTCGGAACATTTTTATTGATTCACTCTGTAGAACAAAAATAAGCCCCCGCCTAACTGACTAGAGATCTTACCTTCGCAACGGGTAAATTAATCGAAACAATCTTTGTGCCGTAATCAATGTGATATCGGGGATCATTCTCATCAACTCGAGTACCGTCTGGTCCAGTGAGTACGACTGATATTGAGGAACCCATGGTCCATATAACCGTGATCACGGTGTCGTTGCCAAGAGCCTCGTCGATGATGACTGGAATTGTTTTGAAACCAGGGTTGCTTTCGACGACGACCTCGGAACTATATATCTAGAATAATAGTTTAATAATTTTTCAATAATTTGAAATCTTTCTTCACCCTTTATTACAATCTTCTAGTTATTTTTTATGAACTAGATATAACAGAATGAGCAGAAAACAAAGGGCATCGACTTGAAACTTTTTCATTCTGTCATTCTGTCAGCGATTAAAAACCTGTCCAGTGCACAGGAAATAACCATTACTAATTAATTTTCGTTTTTTTTTTAATATTAGGGGAAGGTGGGGCATAACGGACCCTAGGGGCAAAACGGAACTTTCTCATAGCTTGACATCAAAAGTATTTCTTTCTATAAAATGTATTGCAGTAAATGAGGCATTGCTGCACCAATTTACCACTGAAGTTTCATCGAAAAAAATCAATACCTACAGAGGGGGGTGCCATTCAAAAATTTGTACCCCTCTGATGTAGGGTATTTCTGCTTGGGGCAAAATGGAACCCAATGGTGTGGGGCAAAAAGGACCATAATTTGGCTGACCCTGGGGAGAATTTGGTGTGTTCGCATCCCTTCTGGAGACTTCCAAAAGTACATTTATTTTGCTAACTTGAACAAATTTGACAAATCAGTCCCCAGGAGTTGATTATTTCTTACGGGGCAAAACGGTACCCCATAATAGGGTACCATTTTGCCCCAACAAAATATGCACGGAGTCAATTTTGCCCCACTAGTGGGGCAAAACGGACCTTTTCCGATATTTTTTCAGCTTCATTTTGCCGGAAGTATGAAAGAGATGAGAATTATTGATCGATTGTTTATCAAACTTCAATAAGAACTCGTCAAGGAAATATCATTTTTATAGTCTTGCTCCTATCTGTGACGTCACAGAAGCCACTTGAAGTTACGTGGTCCGTTATGCCCCACCTTCCCCTACATAGGCTTATTCCTTCATACAAAAAAAAGATCGTTAATGATGATTATACCATTGTCATTTGTTAAAGAGCTATGGTTACCAGTTTTCTGTGTAGAAACGTGCATACTTTTGAAGACATAAAGGGGCTGTCCCACTGGAGGCGATCGTTGCCGCGACGACTGGCGATCTTGCTGTTGTGAGTGTGGTAGCAAGTTGTTATTGTAGCTTAGCTTAGAGTCGTATGTAGGTTAATAATCAACTTTTTAAAGATGAACTCCTTATAATTATGAAATTATCAGGTTGTCGCCACAACGATCGCCGCCTGTGGGACAGGCCCTTAACCTGGGCTTTTGCGAAGCCAATTAGTGAAGGTACGAACCAACAGAATGATATACCTGTGTAGGAACTGACACCATGCCGACATCAGGTCTCTCCGTTATTGTGTCCTGCATCGCCTGGATAAGGCAAGTCACGTTCGCACTGTCAGAGCAAAAACTGGACATACCAGATGACCTGTTGGATAAACCTTCCATCTGCTGGTCCGCCGCACTACTTATAGTAATAGTGTCAACGATGACACCAGAATTGTCAATGTCGTCATAGGTGTCTCTGATTTGTGGATAAGTACTGCTCTCAATTCCATCACTGAGTAGAAACAGATATCCGCCTTTTGCGTACGAACCTAGTACCTAAGAACATTAATAAAATCATGACAATAATACATATATGTGTTTATGACTAAATAGTGCTCAGTTCGTGGTAAGAACACTAAACAAAAATGTAGAGATAAATCTATCTTTTATAAAGATTAAGTTTTAGTACTTTTGGTGATCTTGGAAAATTACTGCACCCGGACTCTGGTAGGCCTACGTGAGACTTGGCACCGTACATTCAAAATCCTTGAAACTCCGCTTCATCGATAATCTGTATTTCGGCCAGAGGTTAATCTTTTAAATCACCGTTACAACATGGCGGACCTCACTTAAATTGATTTTTTTTTTTTTTCTTATTCAAAATGCGCATGAAAGTTACCTGCAAGCCGTTCATTATTCCGCACCCAATACACGTGCCACCCCCAGCTGATGGCGGCAATTTACTGACCAGATCTTGTCTGGTGGAGTTGTCAGTTACATTAGTAAGATATGCTCTTGTAGCTGATGAACTTGAAAAGGCAACGATGCCTAGCTGGCTATGAATTGGAATATCCTGGAGAATGTAGTTGGTAGTTGCTGCGATCATATTATCAAATCTGCTGCCCTGGAGACAAAAAGGTGCGGAATTATGATGAGAACACAAAACATTGAAAAACATTATTTTATTCTGATTACTGAATCAGTAATCAATTAAGGAATCAACATATCGTGATTCACAACTTGATTGTAAAATCAGATGGACCCCCCTTCCCACACACACACACACCAACAAAAATGATATTTTAACATATGTTGTTGATCATGTGTGAAGGGGCCTTTATAAAAATCAGAAATAAACAAATAGGCAACGGGGGAAGACGATGGATGCAACGTTGCATTAAAATCCCACATATTAGTAAACTTATATCTACGGGAATTGCCTTCTGCACCCATTATATTTTCAATTAAAAAGCCGTAGGCACACCTTTTAGTCTAACTTTGTGGGACGCCCCTGCCCTCTAAGCCCACGGATAAAATTTTGAAGAAGATAATATTGGAGCGCATAAATTAATTGTTATTCTGGCGTCATGTATAGTCTGAAAAATTTCTCTTATGTAAATTACCTGCATGCTACCGCTGATATCAAGCACAAGTACAACACTTCTGACTGATGACATCTGAATGACCTCGAATATTGGAGTGGGATCGGAGACGGGCTGGATGCCGGCCTGGAAGTCTGTTGTCTTTTCTTTCATTACTGTCCATGCACTTTTACCCCCACACATATTGTTCATTTTGTTTGGTGCCTTTGCGTTGTGTAAGCTATCAGGATCAGTTGAGTTATCGCCACAAAATTCCTCTATCTGAAATACAAAAAGCACGTTTATTTTTTTGGTAGGCTAAAATGTAAGTGGAACAACTTAATGGTCTGTCCCACAGGAGGCGATCGTTGTGGCTTCAACCTACGAACTATTAGCTGACGCTACCATTCCCGCAGGTCCAATTAATCGCCTGGCTACAGCCCGATAGTCCGCGGGTCCGATAGTCCGCGGGTCCTAAAGTCCGCGGGTCCGATAGTCCGCGGGGGAGGGGGTGATGTTTGTTACTCTGAAGGGTCGTTATTCCGAAAAATAGAATAAGGTTCGTTATTCCGAAAATAGATAAGGTTCGTTATTCAGAAATTTTCTTATATCCAAAAATAGAAAAGGTTCGTTATTCCGAAAACAGAAAAAAAAATCCGATTTTGATAAAATTTTCTGTGTTGTGCTTGATGAATTTTACTTAAATTTACCAAACTTTTTAATTTCAGTCCGGAGTCCTCCTTTAACTCCCATTTATATAGAAGAGGAAAAGAGAATTTTAATTTATGGCCCTACTTTTTTTGCTCCCACATTTTTCCGCAAGTATATTAAGGTTATTATAAAATTGAAAAGCAAATGTTAAAATTCCCCCTTTTTTTTGGGGGGGGGGGAGTGCATAACTTGCCTTGCTTTGTAATCATTTATAGCAATTTTTTGTTCACTCTCGCATTCTATCATTTAGTCAATATGAAAATGTAGCCCAAACAGATCAGACTGTCATGCTTTCCTACTTATTAAATGATAAATAGAGCATTTGCGCTGTGCGCTCACGTGATTTAAATGACATATTTTAAACAAATGTATATATATCAATAACCCTTCTTGACCGGACATCGCGCTCTCAAGAGGTCATAACCATGTTTATGCTAGGGATTGTCCAACTAAAACGAATTTCAAGCAAATTTTTTCAATATGTTCTTGTGGCTACAGCCCGATAGTCCGCGGGTCCGATAGTCCGCGGGTCCTATAGTCCGCGGGTCCGATAGTCCGCGGGTCCGATAGTCCGAAAAATAGAATAAGGTTAGTTATTCCGAAAATATAGATAAGGTTCGTTATTCAGAAATTTTGTTATATCCAAAAATAGAAAAGGTTCGTTATTCCGAAAATAGAAAAAGGTTCGTTACTCCGAATTTTTGTTATATCCAAAAATACAAAAAGGTTCATTATTCCTAAAATAGAAAAGGTTTGTTAATCCGACTTCAAGGTTCATCATTCCCAAAATACAACAATAAAGTTCGTTATTCGTTAATCATTTGAAAGCAAGGCAAGTTATGCACCCCAAAAAAGAGATAATTGTCGACATTATATGATCACTTTGATATATTCTATATTTGCTTTTCAATTTTATAATAATCTCAATATACGTGTGAAAAAAAAAACATGCGAGAGCAAGAAAAGGAGGGCCATAAATTGAAATCCTCTTTTCGGAATAACGAACCTTTTCTATTTTTGGTTATAACAAAAATTCGGAATAACGAACCTTCTCTATTTTTGGTTATAACAAAAATTCGGAATAACGAACCTTTTCTATTTTTGGACTTACGAACCTTTTTCTATTTTTGGAATAATGAACCTTTTCTATTTTCGGAATAACAGACCCTTTTCTATTATCGAAATAATGAAATTTTTCTATTTTTGGATATAACAAAAATTCGGAATAATGAACCTTTTCTTTTTTCGGAATAACGAACCTTTTTCTATTTTCGGACTAACAACCTCATTTTATTTGTTGGAATAACGAACCTTCAGAGTAACAGACACCACCCCCCCCCCCCCGCGGACTATCGGACCCGCGGACTATCGGACCGCGAGCTAACGGACCCGCGGACTATCGGACCCGCAGACTATCGGACCCGCGGACTATCGGGATGACCCAATCGCCTATATGCAGTTCATGATTGCGCGTCTGTCGCCAAAAAAAAATCGTTAGCAAATTCAGTTCGCCGATGGATTTTCAACTGGTAAAGGGCCTGTCCCACAGGAGGCGATCGTTGTGGCGACAACCTATGCATGCTAGAACCTGCTAGAATCGTAGGTGACCGAAGATCATATACGTATCTACGACTCTATCTACGATAGGATACGACAACGACTTGCTTCCACGCAAACAATAGGCTAACAATAGCTGGTATCCGATAATACAAAAGCCTCGACCTTCGCGCATCTCGCGGCTCGACTTCTCTTTTCGCAGCTTAAAATCAACCAAAATATGAACTTGCGCACTGTGGCGATCCTTGCGACTGACACAGTCGATCGAGTGTTTTCTACCTGATGGCGGCCTGTCGCTTTTAGGTTCGTGATAGTTCTCCCAGTCGCGCATTATAATTTGGGTCGTGAGTGATTTTTGAAAATTTCAAAAATTAGCCGCGACTGTACAGTACCTGAATGGGAGGCCGATCCTGATTTTGGTGAATGTAGGTGGCGACAAAGGCCGTAGCGGCTTAAATTTTACTGGCCGTTCGGTTCAGCGATGCGTGCAACGTACGCTGGAGCGCGACAACCTACAGCTGGCCGCCGTTCCGCTCTGCTAAACATGGTTTATCTGGCGACAATCTACGATAACACCTTGTCGCGACAAGAGAAGACAGGCTACGCTCATTGACGTCAACCCAACCATTTCCAACTGACGCCGGCTATTGTTTAAGTTCTTGAGAAGCCAGTGGCGAACAGAATTTTGCTACGTATTTGTTGGCGACAGACGCGATAATTTGATCACGAACTTATAGGCGATTAGACCTGCGCGTGGTGGCGATGGGTACTAAAAAGTAGTTCGTAGGTTGCCGCCACAACGATCGCCTTCTGTGGGACAGGCCCTTTAAACAATAGCCGGCGTCAGTAAGGTTGACACCAATGACCTTCGCCTGTCTTTTCTTGTAATGACAAGGTGCTATCGTAGATTGTTGCCAGGTATCGGCAGACAATGGGTTCCATTATTTTGTAGGATGCCGCGCATCAGCTTACGTTGCACAGGCGAACCGAATAGCTGGTGAAAGCCGTTGCGGCCTTTGTCCCTATTATATATTGAACAAAAGTAGGCATGGTTTCCTATTCATATACCACACAGTCAACGATTATTATTTATTTATTTTTATTCGAAAATTTCATAAGTCACTCATGACCAAAATTATACTCTGCGTCTTTTGGCGGACTACCCCACCATCAGGTGACAGGCCGAAGTCGCAAATCCCTTTTCAATTGATTTCAAGCTGAGAAATAAGAAGTCGAGTAGCAAGATGCGCGACGGCCGAGGCTATTGTATATTCGGAGATAAAGCCTATCGTTATTATAATGTTTGTTTGAAGCAATTCGTTGTCGTAGCTTGTCTTAGACAGAGTCGTATGTACCAATATCGCCTTTTGTCACCCTACGATTACCTGACACTATTTTAACAGGCACAGGTTGTCGCAACAGCGATGGCCTCCTGTGAGACAGCCACATAACGGTCCTCTCTCACAGGAGGGGACAACCTACGCCTGTCGGCAAATGGTCAGAACCTGCCAGAATCGTGTCAGAATCGTTGGTGACCGTAGGCCATGGTCTTCTGTATCCGGGTCGACATATTGGACAGCGAAATGAGATCCTGTTCGAAATGTTGCACATAGTGGAACACGGTGGCTATAATAAAATTAATTAATTCAGATGATTTTTTTTTTTTTTTGGGGGGGGTCATTTTTTTATGTATTTATTATATTCAGGGGGACCGATAATTGACTTCATTTCCTTCGTAGTAGGATCAAGCGTATTTTACCGAGTGTACGTGGGCATCACTGGCTCCAAACAGAATGGACGTAGTAGCGGACTGTCCATGGGAATCAGCAACGAAGCGGCAAGACCCATCAACACCATCATTAGGGTGACTTCTACACGTACTCCCATCAGGCATTAAAACTCTCCCTTTGATCTTCAGAGAGCATCGGGTTCCCTCTAGCCCGTTTACAGTGTCGTAAGCAGGGTCGCCAACACCGGTGCCATCATAGTGCTCCTTGAACAACCCCCAACGAAGATACCCCCAGTTCCGAACTAGGACGATATCTGGATGACGGAGACACAAAACAGAAGGTAGATGATTATTCTCCATTTGTATGATTGTATGTATGCCTATTCACCGAAAATGATAGTAATTGGATAGTTTATCTTCATCCCTTCGACGTTTTATTCTTCGTTGCTCTTTACTCTTTAAGATCTTCTTTTTGGAAAATCTGGGAGTGTTCTTCTATTTCTAGACCAGCTTTTATAATCGTTTGGTTTTTGTTGTTTTGGGGATGCTTCATTTTTCATTTATATGTATTTAAATGTCATCAGGAACTGATGGTGTAAAGTGAATGAATACAGTAGGCTACTATAATTATTGATAATATCGTATTTTATAAATTGCGTTTTCGTAAAGATTGTACATTGTTTTCACCACTACGGTACCGCGTTGGCTTTGCTAAAGTGGGATTTCTACGTTGCAGACTCGATACGATTGCTGCAGTATCATACCGTGATGGATAGCACTTACCTGTACGGCCAAACTTATCTTCTCAGTAGGTCTCATCTAGAATATACTTCGGAGACAGATGCATATGAATTCCTTGCTCCCCGCAACCTCCAATCTGGTCGACAATGGGTTCGTTGTCTTGGTAATCGCGGACGATGATGTTCGCAGTTTCGAATGTTTCCGTCCTCGCAAATTCATACTGACTCTGGAAGGACCAGGTGTTTGGTACAAGAATCTTGATGTGTTTCCAATAGACGTGTTGCTTGCTGGCGAGGTAGAGACGGTTAGATGCTGAAGTGAACATTGTCTATCGAGGGAAAGAGATTATATACAAATAGATAGAATATAGTAAGGGCGACAGTAGTCTATAATCTAGCAGCAAAGACACGTTTCAAACGTTACGAAAAAGGAAAACGAAATAAAAGGTACAGATGTATGGTATGAAATTATGTTTATTGTTACTTAAATTTATTAGTATTGTCACTGAACAAAAAAGATTATTGTCACCCGTTGGTCACTTTGTGGGTGAAATGCCCCTTCTGCCATTCCCCTTCCCGTCTGGAATACGTAACAATTTATATATACCAAATGTAATTCGAATGACCTGTATGTTTGTACTCGCAATCGTTGCACCATCTTGCAACCTTTGGGTGAACTTAAATAATCACGCTTTTCCTTTATCTTTCCAGCCTCTTGTCAGAATCATTCTTTATTTTCTACTTTCAGGGGGGGGGGTATTTTTTATTATTATTATTATTTTGCTAACAATTCACAGTTGAATAAACAAATGAAACAATAAAAAATAAACACTTTTTTAATTATGATCAGGTATTGCAGTAATTTCATGCACTAAAAATGTTTTTTTATTGTTATGTTATAACATTTGGACATGTGTCGATGATACTGTGGCTATAATTTAAAATATAATGCTTCAGTGAGCATGTGGGAATAGAAATGCTCTTTTTTCATGTATGGACTAAAACATGAATCTCTACTTTGATTAAACAGGACGTTTGTTTCGGGGGAGTACCTCTCATTTTATTTTCACCAAAATCCCGATGCTTAATGCCTCAGTGCGGCACACTGTACAAAAAAAAATCATCCAAAGATGAAGAAACTTTATGGCTTTATCATGATTCGGGTACTTACCAGATGCGCAATTAGAATCAGGATCATATTAGTTAGTGATCATCTGGAGCTGTCTGTCAAGTTTCATGGAATAACTCGTGGTAGAATGAACACTAATAATGAATTCAGGCCGAATTTCACATTTGTCAGCATTGATTGCCTCCTCCATTGACTTTATGTCCAGAGGTTTGTAACAAAAAGTGAAATTTAGCATATTTTCATTGCTAATTTTTGTCCATTTGACTGCGAGTTTTTTCATGAAGCTTGGCACATAGCTTCAACTGATCTCCAACTAATAATGCCAAATGCCAAATTACGTATGCGATAAATCAATGAACCATGACGGAGCCCTAAACTTTATGGCTTTATTATGATTCGGTATTTGTAAGGTTTTCTTGTATCTTGTGCCCACTGAGGCGTGAAACATCGGGATTGTTGTGAAAATAGAATTAGAGGTACTCCCCAAAACAATCGTCCTGTTTAATAAATTTAGTGAAAATTCAAATTTTAGTCCATACATGACAAAAAAGCTTTTCCAGTCTCACGTGCTGACTGAAGCATGAACTTTTTAAATAAATGCCATAGGATCATTGACACATGTCAAAAGGTTTTAAACATAACCAAACTAATGTTATTGAGATGATTTTTAGGGCATAAAATTACTGCAATACCTGATCATAATTTAAAAATGGCCTTTTTTAGGTTTGCTTTATGTGTTTGTTCAACCGTGAATTGTTAGCAAAAGTCGAAATACACCTCCAAATACAGGAATCGTGTCAGAATTATTCTTTATTTTCAACTTTCAGGATTTTTGTTTTTAATTTATTATTCTCTATCTGTTTATGTACAGGTAATTGCATTTTACCGTAGCATTTTTTTACCTTTATAGAATAGGCCTACGTATATTTAGGCAAAACTGATGAGTCTCAGGAGTTTTGCCCAATGCGAGCTATGGTTTGTTTAGCTACCCCCTTTTCTTTTCATAAACGGTTTTGTACATAGCGATATTTATTCATATGTATCTTCATGATAACTACCATCATAAAGTTTGGAAAAGCCTTCACATTGTTTACTCACGGCTCTTTGTTTATCCTTCTGATTATTAGGAGCTTACTATACTGATTAAACACGGCAAATCACGAATTTATTACATCACAAAGTGTTTGATGTAAAAGAGAGAGATAGATAATATAAACGCTATCATAATTTTTAATCTTCCTATGTTCGTGACAGTGATTATTGTTTCAAATAAATATGACCGAGTACTTGATTATACACATAGTCAAAAATGCGACGATTTCGCAATGATTTTCCCCACTAATTCCTCTTTGTTTGTTTTTAATTTGCAAATATGCAATGTCTTGTGAAGTGGGAACCTTTGATTCATTTATCATGTAATAAATTAATACAATGAATATGCTAATAATTATTTAAAAAAATAAGTAATTTATGTAAAACACTATCAACAAACACTAGTTTAACGTAATCTGAAATTATCATCTCCTCAAGACATTCTTTTTATCACATAGTCTATATTGATCTTTCATTATCTAAATTATGGTGTCCTTGCACAAACATTTTATTCTCTCTTTTAGATTAAAAAAAAAAGCTAGTTATATCCTAGTTATATCTTGGACGTTCCCTCAACCCTTCCCGGGGATTTTTCTTCCAAAACGTTTGTCACCCCCCCCCCCCCCCCTCCAAGATGGCCATTTTTACCATTTTTTCTTATTTTTGGGGCCCCTTTTTGTTTACGCAAACCTACCAAGGACCCCTCAGTCCTACCCCAAGGAAACACGTCTGAGGTGTAAAGTTTTTATTGTTCTTTAAGCTAAATCTAGTTGTATGGTTACAGGCTCGATTTTTTTTTTTGTCTAGGGGAGGGGTCAAAAATTATTTTTATTGGGGTTCAACATTGATTTTATTTCATTTTTACACCATGGACATTTATATCTTTCCAAAATTGTATTGTAAAATCTCAGCCAAACATAAATTCCAAAAAAAATTATCTAAAGTTACCATTTACAACTTTGTCATCAAGGCTAAAGAGAAGGTAGAGGAAAGTGATAATAATTAAGGGCTAAAGGTTGATTTTTATTCCTTTTGTTTTCACCATAAAGGTGGAATAAAATATTCCGAATTTTCACTAATCACAATTTTTACTTCAACCCCTCCCCTAGACAAGAGACCCAAGCCTGTCCCCATGAATATAGATTTAACTTGAAGAACTAAACACAACACACAAAAAAGTTCCCCCTATTTCAGATATCAATAATATTTTAATCCGGAGGAACTTTTAAAATCTGTGTCCTTGTTGGGAATTTAATTAGCTACCAGAGGAGCGCATTTTAGGAAACATCGTTAAGTCGTGACATAACTCACAGTAGAATTAACAATAATCATCAATGAAGTTGGCAGAATTTCACATTTGTCAGGTAATGATTTCCTCCTCCATTGACTTTATGTACAAAGGTTTAAAAGTTTAACAAAAGTGAAATTTGTCAGTTTTTGTCCATTTGACCGTAATTTATTTTGAAGTCAAAAGGAGCCTGAGCTTTCGATCCTGGCAGAATCTTCGTCAGAGACAAAATGAAATGTGAGTTATTTTATGAAACTTTGCACATAGCTTTAACTGGTCTCTACCTAACATGATCTTTATTCAAATCACGTATTCGAAAGGTCTCTGAACCATGACGAAGCCCCAAACTTTCTTCTCATTTGCATGATTTTCTTGTATCTTGTGCCCACTGAGGCGTGAAACATCGGGATTTTGGGGTAAATGAAATCAAAAGTACTACCTGAAAAGAATTGTTAAATTAAATCAAAGTAAGAATTTGAATTTTAGTCCATACATGAAAAAGGGGCTTTTCCAGTCTCATCTGCTCACTGAAGCATGAATTTGTATATAAATGCCATAGGATCATTGACACGTGCCCAAAGAATATAAATGCAACCAAAAAATGTTATCGGGATGCTATGCCTTTCTAGTGCATAAAATTACTGCAATACCTCCTCGTATTTCTAACATGGCCTATTTGATTGAAGGGTTCATTCAACCGTGAATGAAGGGATATTGGTTGCATACACTTCAAAAACAGGAATTTCATCTTATTTGATTGAATATACCATGGCAAAGAAGTAAAAATCGCAGTTTAGGCCATTTCTGCTGCATGCTCACTCAACCGTGAAATTTGACGCAGATTTTGTTTCCGTATATTGGAAAGCACGTTTTGCATACATTCTGACGTGTAAAATGTTTAAAATCTGAAGATGGGTCCGATATCATTGAATGAAAGTTGTGATTTTAGGCTTGTGAACTTCAAAAAATGACATTTTTGCATTCAACCAGGCATGACTTGATGATTTTTTTTTTTATTATTCGCTTCCATTGTAGCTAATTAAATTCCCTACATGGATATATAATCAGAGCTTTTTAATTCCTCCTGGTTAAAAAATTATTGATATCTGAAATAGGGGGAACTTTCTTTATGTGTGTTGTGTTTATATAAATATTACACCTCAGACTCGTTTCCTGGGGGTAGGGATTAAGGGGGCTTGATCGGCCCGGTAAACAAAAAGGGACCCCAATATGGGACCAAATGAAACAATTGGCATTATGGAGGTTGACAAAACTCTTTTGGGAAAAAAAATGCCCGTGAAGGGTTGGGAGAATGTTCAAGATATAGCCAGGGTCCCGAAAACTAAAAGCAGGGACAAACATAATTCAAGAAATATATTTCTCATACTGCATCTTGATTTTATTCATTAAAATATTCAAATTTTCAAGACATGTATATATACCCCCCAAAAAAAGTCAGAAATGAACATCAATATTATGCAAAATTTTAATAATTGACCTTTTTGTTTTAAGGGTCAACATTAGTAATGGAATAGATCAGCTGAAAATTTTTTAAACATACCCGAAAAGTCAGAAATAAACATCAATATTATGCAAAAATTTAATAATTAACCTTTTTGTTTTTATATTATTGATGTTTGTCTTTTACTTTTAGTTCTTTCTTAGACATTTGAAAAGTGTACATTAGTATTTTTATTGGGACGCACTGTGTAGAAAAGAGCAATTTGTATTACTTTCAGATTGTCGATGATGGTGAGATCTTCGGGGACGTCTTTGTCGATGGCAATAAGAAGATTGGTGTAGGCTCCGTTGGTAAGATCGATTTGATTCTTGTCACTGCTAACCACTCCAACAAGAAGTAACTCAAACAGTAGAACTCTAACAAATCTTGCTTTATTTCCCATGTTAATGTCCGGTTACGTTATTATCCACATGCGATTAAAAATGTGTCCTTGAAATAATAACGTATCTGGAAATATTACTATGTTGATAACTATCTGTGCATCTCACTTTGATTTACAAGAGACTGAGACTGTGGATTGATTGGTCGAAAAACAATTTATAATAATATGAGCATCTCCAGGCAGCATTACACAAATTTAGTTTGATAAGAAAAGGGCGTCGTGCAAAGTTCTTGTTCGGGTACAGTCCACCATTTTAGAGACAGACATGTTTACGTAGACGCATCCCTGTATTAAAAACAGAAGACCCCTCGCATCAAAGATGACGTCATTGTATGAAATGTACCATCTTAATGATGGATTAGAATTCCATTCTTTGAGACAGATATATAATCGTGATCACTCTGTTTTCCCCTCTAAATATATTTTTTACATTTTAACATTAAGACTGTATGATTACCAGGGGACATGGGGCTTTAAGACCTATCAGTGGGACTTGGCGATGAGGACTGAATGCCCGACTAAATGATACAAGGTGCACGCAGGAGTGTATCCAATAGGGTTCGAAAGTTTGACCTCGATCGGTTAATCTTACGACGCCACTGCTCTAAGGGGAGATCCAACCCGTAAATTGAAGGTTCAAATGTTGTTACTGTACAAACTAAGCACACCTTGTTTTTTCGAAAGAAAATATCTGGGGGGGGATGCGTGATTCAAAACATAACCAAATACAAAAATCACAAACCACAAAAAAAACATCACCAAAACCACAAAATCAACCAAAACAACAACAAAAAAAACTCAAACAAACAAAATCAACAGAAATCAAACCCAATCAAAGACAACAAAATCAAAACAACAAAACAAACACACAAACCAAACAACAACAACAACAAAACAAAACATCAACAACAACAAACAAAAACAAAAAATAAACACAACAAACAGAAACAAAAACAACAAACAGAAACAACATCACAAATCACAATCAAAACCAAAAAAACAAAAAACAAAACAAAACAACACAAAACAAACACAGACAAATCAAAACCAAAACAACACATACAAAAAAAAAAACAAAGAAGTCACAAAAGATATCACAAACACCAAAAAACAACAAAAACAAAAAACAAAATCAAAACAACAAAACAACCATTAACACCAATAAAAACAACAAACACCACAAACAAAAACAACAAATAAACAAACAACAACCAACAAATCAAAATACACAAACCCAAAACACACAGTCAAAACCAGACAGAAAACAAAAAAAAACATAAACAAACATCAAACAAAACCCAAAAAAATCAAACAAAAACACAACACCCAACAACCAAGACAAGAACATCACCACATACCCAAAACAACAAAAATCACACCCAACAAACCACAAAGAACACACAAAACAGAAAACCATCAAATCAAAACAAAAAAACACAATCCCAGAATAACAAACACAACAACAAAAAAAAAAAAAAAAACAAAACCAGACACCATATCAAAAAACACACACAAAACAAACAAAATCATCAAATCAAACCAAAAAAAAAAAACCAAACCAAAACCCAACAAAATACACACAACACTCAACACCGACAACAAACAACACAATCAAAAAAAAACAACCAACAAAAAAAAACATCATCACAACAGAAAAACCAAATCAATACAACACAAAAAAAAAAAAAACCAAAAATCACAATCATCACAAAAAAAATCAAAACAAAAAAGATTCATCAACACAAAAACA
>CALNVZ010003429.1:27382878-27410912 GCA_940671915.1 Paracentrotus lividus | reverse complement strand
CGCTAGTATCACTTAATAGTAATATTACTTACGAAATCAAAGGGGAAAAATCTTAACTGATAACGAATGATGAGTCTGCCCTCTCCATTCCTCTGAGGTGCAACTATTTCCTTTATCTGTGAGCCTTACGTATTTGTTTATTTTTTTAACAATGCATTTTAATATTGTATAACTTATGTAGGAATTTCTTCCTTTTTTAATGATGCAAGAGTTCTTAAAAATATGGACTCAGATCCCTAAACTGCTTGTTGCCTGCTAGGATTTTTATGGGGGGGGTCGAAAATTGAAAAGTGGACCTTTTCAGAAGGAGAAACTTTTCGAGCGCGATCCGAAATTTTGTTCTTATAACAGTATATTCTAACTTATAATTTTCTTTTTATTTCTTTTACGAGGTGATGATCACCTCCCTTTTAGCTAAATAAGTTGTGAGCACGAAGCGTGAACGGTAAATTAATTTACATTTTCATTACTTCACTTGTGGAGTCAGAATCAGTCCATGGGCCTTTTTATGAAAATTTGACTCATAATGACCTGAAGGTAGTGTATTTTCTAACTTATTTGCCTCATATACTTACGGATCCGTACTTAGGACTGATAAACTTACGGGATGCGCCCGCACCTTCCGCTACCCCCCCCCCCTGGATCCGCGCCTGGTGTTTTGAAAATTGAAAAGTGGAGTTTTTTGCCAGATTTGCCAGACTTGCGAGCGCAAAGCGCGAGCCAGAAATTTTTGGTTATAATGAATTAAAGGTAGTGTATTTCTAACACATTTTGTCTTATGCTCACAGACCCGTAAGTAGGATTTATATAAGGTTTAGATATTCGAAAAGTAAACATTTTGCAAGGATTGAACTTGCGAGCGCGAAGCGCGAGCCGGAAATTCTGCTGTTTAATGGCCTGAATACGATATGTTATATGTACAGTTTGTCTCTTACATCTTTCTGTTTTCTTTTAATTCTTTCACAAGTTGATGATCACGTCCCTTTGTAAAAACAAAAAGTGAACCTTGCCAGTGCAAAGAGCCCTTTGCCTTGTATTTCAGGCGTATTGTGCCTCATATCTACTTTTAATAGTCCTTCACAGACGGATGACAAAACTCCAAAAGATACGAACGCGAACCGGAGTGAAAGAAAATTACACAAAATCACATGAATGCTGTGCATTTGAAGCACATTTTTTTGACTATAATTCAGCTTTTCGAACGGGAGTGAACATGGCGAGCGCGAAGCGCGAGCCGAAAATTTTGGTTATGATGACATTGAGGCTGCACATTTGCCATGTTTGCTTTTTTTTTTTTTTTTTTTAGACTCCTAAAACAACAAGATGACCATCACCTACCTTGAAAAACTGAAATGTGAGCATGAAGTCGAAAGGAAAAACTTTATTAAATGACTCGTATTTCAATTCTTTATTGTAATATTTCCTGAAAACCAGGATGAAGGATGGGGGGGGGTGCTGCAGCCCCTCCATTTTTCCAGTAGATATTTAAAAATACTTTTCCTCGTGTTCAGCCCATCAACTTTTTAATCACCCCCCCCCTCAAGCCTTTCAAAAACGCTCCGCGGTCTCTGAAAATAATGATTTATGCGAGAGCCAGCGAAAATATTGCACAGACCTATCCAACAAAAAGGCGATTTTAAGCACTATTCTTTTTTTATTAATAATTTAGCTCATGAACATTTTGAAAATTGGTATATAAGTAGGTCAATTTAAGAATCCGTTTCACACCTGTTTTCTTCTTCCTTTCTCTTCTCTCTCTCTCTCTCTCTCTCTTTTTTATTATTATTTTTTTTTTGTCAGGCGGACCCTACTCGCCAGCCGGGGAGGGGGGGGGGGGTCATTCGATCCCCGAACCCCACCCCTAGTTACAGGCCTGGAAAAGGGAATGGATTGTCTTCTCAAATTCACTTGCACTCACTTTTATTTGTTTACTCCCTTTGCTGTATCCAGGCCCGTAACTAGGGGGGGGGGGTGAACGAACCCCCCCCC
Organism: Paracentrotus lividus; assembly: GCA_940671915.1. Classification (NCBI taxonomy): domain Eukaryota; kingdom Metazoa; phylum Echinodermata; class Echinoidea; order Camarodonta; family Echinidae; genus Paracentrotus; species Paracentrotus lividus. The sequence continues at coordinate 27,408,923 of CALNVZ010003429.1, read as the reverse complement.
CCCCGGTGGAGAGCAGGGTCCGCCTGACAAAAATAATAAATAAAAAATTGATAAAACTTTTTTATATTTTTTTTTGGCTTATCATTTTTGGGGGGGCATCGAACACGACCTAAGCCTACCCCTATAGATAATATTTTTTTGAACACCTACCTACCCCCCCCCACAGCTTTTCGTGCGGGTAGCGTGACGTGAAATATTTTTGATGTACCTTTTTACTCGCCAGGCTTGATGTGAAAAAATTGATGTACCTTTTTGTCCACTTTTGCAGATTTCGAACCCTCCCGTAAAAATCCTAGTTACGTGCCTGTGTATCACATAATATAACATCATGAAATGTCACAATTATACACCTTTAACAACTTTTGGGATGTATTTTGGAAAATGCTCAGTACCCGTATGTTTATATACCTAAAATCAATCAAAATAATATTTCTTTACTTGTAGATCCTTTAATGTTATCAAATTTTACTGCAGAAACCGGCTGACTTGGGTTTAAAAAGTCAAAGACATTTTATTTATAGAAGACACTATACCTTTTTCCATACGTCCGTGTACGGAGCTTTTAGAGATATTGACAGATTGCCGTTTTCAGCGAAATCAAGATCACGACTTTAAGATGATATAACTTTTTGTTAAAATAAAAACGAACCTGCATTTCCCACAAGATGTCGTGCACATATTGGAACAATTTTCTAAATAGTTACACTTGAATTTTCTTTACGCAGTTTTGACAAATGCGAAGTATAAATTTTGATTACATTCCATTTTTTGAAAAATATTTTATAAAATGAACTTCTTTGGCTGAATATTAATTTTACCCCTCTAAATTCCATCAAAATTTGTTTCAGCTTGTAGGCAATTTATTTATCTTTTATATGATCTGAAATTCGGGGCGATGTGATAGTTCCTCCACATGATATCCCCCAAAAGTTATTTGTCATAAAAAGGGCAACAATTTGGACGCCCCTTAAATTAAGAGGTGATCGCAACAACTTTCGAAGAGCACACTCTGAAATATTGTGTCCAAGAAAAAAAAAAAAAACAACAACAACAACAACAAACAAACAAACAAAACAAAAACAATACAAAAAAATTTAAAAAACACCAAAAAGTAGTTTCATTGCCAGATGCAATCATTTCATGAAATGAGCAAACACTCCAAATTCTGTATGATGAGCAATATTTTTTAAATTCTGTATGTCAAAAGAGACAAGAGGATATGCGGGTTATCAATTGATAAAACGTACATTTCAAATTACATATAGTTCGGATAAGCTAAATATTTATCAGAAACTCAAACAATAGAAACGTAAAAAGGAGACATGATCTAATTGTATTAACCCGTTGAACGCTAGTGCTGCAAGTTTGCACATTGACCAGGCGTGGATCCAAGAGATTCGAATTGAATACATTTCTCGGGCCCAATTGTCTGGGGACAAAAGTGGCTCTATTATGTTTACGCACGGGCCCGATACTTTCATTGTATGAAATCAGGCTGCGTCCGCTACTGTTGAAAAATAGATTAAACAATTGTAAGATTTAATTTCCCTGTCACATTTCAAATTTATCAATGAAGTACTTTTAGTCACATCTATAGAAAATTTTTCCAGTATCAATGGTGCAATAAGTGAATCAGCATTCAAAGAAATTGACAACATAACAATTTTTATTTTATTCTATTTCTGAATTAATTAAGCTTGAAAAGGGTTACTTAAGTGAATGAGTATGTGTTTATATATCAAAGTCTTGTGGACATAAGATTGGGCCTAATCTAATCATAATTTCGAAAGTATTCCATATTTGTTTATGTTTAGATAAATAGATAATTATATATATATATATATATATATATATATATATATATATATATATATATATATATATATATATATATATATATATATATATATATATATATATATATATATATATATATATATATATATATAAAATTCGAGTGCAATGAAATATGAGTTAATTATATTATATTATTATATCTATATTATATATCTTTTTTCTTAAATCAGAAGACCCCGACAAAAGAATAATCTTAAAACATGCTAAAATATGACATTTTCTTTTCATATTCTAAAGTAAATATTTAATCACTTCATAATTTTGAGTTTTCAATTGCATTGTGCATCAAGAAATTTTGATAAATGACTCTGATAGACAAAAGTCAAGTGGGCGACGAGAAGATTCTCAGAATTTCGTACACCCCAATATTAATGTATTTTACTTTTAAAAATATATATCAAAATTATTACTTAACGGAAGGGGAGTAGTACTAACAAGCTAAAGTTTGTTGAATGCCATAAATACATAAATATATATTTAAAATACAATCAAACAATAATAATTGAAAGAAATGAAATTAATAAAAATATATATATAAATCAAATTAGCTAAAAAAAAAAAATTAAATGCAAATGCTTATCAAATAAAATTTATAATGATTAAAGAGATAGATATTTATCGTCGTTTTTGCTTTTTTTCGGGGGGGGGCATGGGCCCACTCGCCGCTGGGCACCTGTACGGCGACAGGTTTACAGTCATGTTATCGTGCACGTTTTGGCTTTCTATTTAGCTTAGAATTTGAGGGACATTAATAATTTAGTAATATAGTATATCCGTTAGCGCTAACAGTGGCTGATACAATTAAAGTGAATCGAACAAAAATGAGGATTATAAAATATATGTTTATAGATATCAAAATTGTTCTAAATGCAAAATTTCCAATGGGCCGGGGGTGACTAATCATGTGCCAAGCATTCATGTCCACAAAATGCATCTAGTAAAATAATTCAGTTTTTGGCGTCGCCGACGCGTTAGGCTTCTTTTTATCTCCAATCGCCATTTTTATTCAGGGGTGTTTTTTTTTTTTTTTTTTTTTTTTTTTTTTTTTTTTATAGCTTAAATCGTTGTTTGGGTACTAAATTTTACTATGTTTACGCCATTCAGAGTATTTTTCTTCCAGTTTGATGTCGAATTAGGGTGCAAATTTGACTTTGTGTAATACGCCAATTTAGGGTCCATTTTTTGCGCATAATTTGTAATTGGGTGACCATATCTGGCAAGACATGTTTCGCGCAATGACTCATTGTAATATGTTGAGGCGTAAATAAAAAGCAAGCGAATCGAAACATAGCTCTCCACTTGTCCCTTATTCTAGGGAGCAGCTTTCGGCCATCAATTAGCCTTCATCAGGACTACAAACAGGTAAACAGAATGCGAATCGAAGATAACAATAGCTGTAATAATAACAATATCATGGATTTAGATGAACATATATTTACGTTTATATTGCATACGGGTCTTTGTTTTAAAGTTTAGTACAAAATATTTTTTTACTCGATGATATGAACACATACTTAAATAATAATTGTTTACAGTTTTATGGAAAATTATGTTTAACTAAATAATAAAATATTCATATTTATATGTAGATATAATTATGCGTGTATATATGAAGAGCTTGCAACCAAAAGGCGCTAAATCCACTTTTGATGAAAATTTGGTTATTGTTACCAGACCATTACAAAAGGATTTTTATGAATTTTGTAAAAAATTATGACAATGTGCACCTTTTATATCACTTTTTCATAGACGCCTGTACAAAATCTGGATTTAGCGCCTTTAGGTTGCAAGCTCTTTACTATATAGGCCAATATTTGTGTGTGTGTGTGTGTGTGTGTGTGTGTGTGTGTGTGTGTGTGTGTGTGTGTGTGTGTGTGTGTGTGTAGGCCTATGTGTATGCGTGTGTGTATGTGTAATCTTGTATTGGAATTTGTACAAATGACCAATTACATTCAATTCAATACAATGATGTCATCTTTAATGCCTGATGGACGTGTGCACTCTATTTAGAAGAATCCAGCATTTATTTATCATTTATCTTTTATAAGAGGGATATTCCCTTTTTTTCAGATTCCCCAAGCTCACATTTCTTTATAGTTACGCAATCACCCTAACGAACTTTGCTCAGCTCCCATCTCATAAAACAAACTTTGTTTAATGCTGCGTCAGGATAATTATTCTAGTTTCCTTTTCGAGGAATCAATCAATAGTTTGAGGAGAGCGTGCATTTATTCAGAAATTATGATAGAAGAAAATAAATAGATGTTTATTTGCAAGATTCGTTATTGTTCCTGCTCAGGCTCAGTTTGACTCAAGTTTGTTCCTAGGATAAATTATATTATCTCGTGAATTCCGTGAATGGACGTTAAGATGGGAAATAAAGAGAGATTCTTTGGGATTTTATTGTTCGAGATGCTTCTTGTTGGAGTGGTTTGGAGCCAGAAAAATCTGATCAATCAGACTGACGGAGCGTACTCCAATCTACTCATCGCAATTCAAAAAGAGGTTCCCGAAGATCTCACCATTATTGACAACCTCAAAGTAATATATTATCCTTTTCTATCATGTATTTGTAATAGACGTGTTTACTAAGTTATTATAATTTTATGCACACTTTTTAAAAAAAGATTGTTCTTGACAACCTGAAAACTTGCCTGACATAGCAACAACTAATGTATGCAAACTGCATTCCACGTACTTTAGTTCATTCCTTTATTGCAGGTTATTTGAATACCTTGTTACTATGTCGCCAAGAAAAAGAAAACATGGATAGACTATTATAATTTAGTAAACTGGTCTATTACTTATAATTTAACATTTCCCTTTGAATTAAGTCTAATCTCTTTGGTTTGATTCGATTCCATTTCATATTGCTAGTTTATGTCTCTTTTATAATCTTAATCTGAATAATGCATGTATAAGGTAGTGCTACAACATTTGATTTGATTAATCTGATTATATATATGTGTGAGATTCTTAATTATAATTTATTTTTTTATTTTTTGGTTAAAATAAACCAGGCATAAATCATGACACTGTGCTAACAACAGATCAACAGCGGAAAAGGACTATAACTTCTGGAGTCAAATTACTATGATCACTAATGCATAAACTTTTTTTACTTTTTTTTTTACATAACATTCTGTTATTAAATGCATAAATTCATATCCTTCATAATCTATCAAAAACTATCATACATAACACTATCATACACGTAATTTATATGCACTCACAACTCACTGGTATAGCGAAAATACTATATTTTTCAAGTTTACAAGTCTTATATTTGCTGTCATATTTCATTCATGGCCAGAGATTTGTCGAATATTTTTGTATATTCTGAAAGTCAGAGGAGACTTGTCCCTTTTAATTCCTGAGGGCAGTAAATACCCTGACAAGGGCATTTCTGAAACATGGGGGCGACATATGTTGTCATATTTTATTCATGGCCAGAGATTTGTCGAATATTTTGGTTTATTCTGAAAAAGGAAACTAGTCCCTTTTCATTCCCGAGATCAGTAAAAAAAAAAAAAAAAAAAACCCAGACAGGGGCACTTTTAAAACAAAGGGGCTACAAATAAACAAAGGCCCCTAAAATGACATTTTAAGAGGCAGGGATTATCAGTGAATTAAATTATTAAGGAGGAGTCATATTTCTCCGCAAACTGTTTAAATGTTTCCATTATCCTTGTGGAAAAATCAAAAATTGCCAAAAAGATAGCACTACAATGAAAAACACAAGGAGCAATATCCGAAGAAGATAAATTTATTTCGGTCGTTGCCAAGGAAAAAATTAGTCCCGTATTGCAAAGACGATTTCATGCAAGTTTATTCCGCCGAATTCCCACCTTACAGGTAAGATTTTTAGTAAATATAATGTAGTTTAGAATAGAAATCGACATGTTCGCACTTTTATTAAATTTTGCTGGATATTCACGACCTCTGATTTTTGCATGCATCCTCCTTAGCAACGACGTAAAAGATTTGTTTTCTTCTGTGTGTGATGTTTTTTTTTCATTAGCCTCTGCGATGGTTCCTTACGACTATTTGAATTTGCCACAACGATAATGGAAACATGTAAACGGTTTGCGGATAAATTTGAATCTTCCTTAACAATTTTATTCACTGATAATCCAAACCTCTTAAAATTTTATTTTTAGTGGCCTTTGTTTAATTGTCGGCCCTTTGATTAAAAAGTGACCCTGTCTGGGCATTTACTGATCTCAAGAATGAAAAGGGGCAAGTCTCCTCTTCCAGAAAATATTCGACATATCTCTGGCCATGAATAAAATATGACAAAATATAAAAGACTTGTAAATATATACCAGTGCTAAGTATAGATCTCATCTCAGCCAAAGCGGATAATGAATTCCTGCGCAAACTAATTTTGTTTTCACATCTTTTACCCTCAAAAAGGGAAGTGCTCAACTAAACATAAAATATTTGTTGGATTTTTTTTCGGAAAGCCAACAGCGCATTGTTTGTTTTATCATGTGTTTTATAAAAGTGACTTTATTTCTCAAATTCGCTTTGATTTATTTTAAATTCTATTAAAAAGTAAAAAATCCATAATCTAACATTTCGACACTAAGCCTTGGTATAACTCAAAATTACAATCAATCTTAATCATTTCTTCCATTTTTTTCTATTGTTCTTTTGTTTTTCTTTTGTTTGGTTATTTTTTCACAATCGTAAGTATTCACCACATTTTTTTACCTTCATGAACTACTTTGCTTACTAAATTAAAATTATAACAGTCTTATACCTTTTAAAACACCATGCCTCTATGCGCAAAAATGAGAAATAAAATGAAGACAATATAAAATGCACAGGGTTTATGATTGCAAACAAAAGGTATTAAGGAGTAAATGACAAATCTATTAAGACTGGTCTGGAACAATGACGAAAACATTTTCTAACCAGTTATATTTGGTTGAGGGTTATGCCTTTTGATGTATCCAAAAAAAAATCGATCACTAGTTAGGATTATAAGACTTAATTTTTAGATTTAGACATTTGATATCGGACATTTAAAAGTAAATTTATTATTAAATTATTGTTTTTATTACCATCATCATTATTATTTTTAGTTTAGTTGTTTTTTGTTTGGTTTCATGGTAATGAGAAACTGATTTACTGTGTAGATTTGAAGAAAATCAGATACATCAGAAAATATCGATGAAAGTTTTGACAGAAACTGATAAACATCGAATATTGCTTTTAACGGTGATATGAAATTTTCGAAAGTTTTTCTTTTCCTTTTTTCCTTGTTTTTAAAGGTTATTGAAATACAACAATTCATCTAATTATTCCATAACTCAATCTAACTGATTAGAAGCAATCACGAAGATACTTTATAGGTTACTTATTAATAAACTTTTTATGCCACAATTGACTTGTTTCGCTTTTGTAAAATTTGTTCATCGATCCTTTAATTATTATATGCTATAAAAAATTCATCACGTCGGAATGAGTAAGCAGACAATATGATATCATATTTAAACATCTTTATCTACATAATTGAACAAAGATAAATCGATGTTTCTCGTTTCTACATTCATAAATTAAATCAACCTATATATATCAAGAAAGGGTAATAAAATAATAATTCAATCATCTTTTATTGAAAAGAATGTTTTATGACGCCATTAAGGTACTTTGGTTTTTTTTTTTTTTTTTTTTTTTTGGGGAGGGGCGTGTATAATGTGTATCTTGCAACTGCAGAACAATGTCTTCCTCTGACATCAGCATGTAATTGCTGACTGATAGGGTATGCCAACAACCCCAAGAGAGAGTCTTGATTCTATTTTCTTTGCTGAAGCTCAAATATCAATCACTTCTTGTTCAATCAGCAGATAAGGCAAAAATAAATTATATACACATGTACTTGAAAATCAAAACTAATGTAGGAACCGACCAGATTATTATTTTTTTTTTACCGTTTTATATGTTTAAGGTATATCTTTAAAGGGGCCTAGTCATATTTCACTCTTTTTCTAGACACTCTTTCAAATTTCAGTTATGGGGGGGGGGGGAGGTTTGTCAGTCCCTTTACCCGATTCGTGCATATCTATACTTTACTTTTATCAATCATATTTATTCAGGTTTGTTTGTATGGTGTTTGAGGGCATGTTGTTACATGATACTAATAATTGAAACAAAGGTCCCTCTTCAAAAGAGATAAAGGAAGATTAGGCATAAAAGCAAATAGACAATACACGGGGAATTATTGGGGAGAGCATTGCAACCTAATCGTCTACCGTTTTTCAGGTCCGGGTTCATATCTTGTTTCAACAATATTCATTGCTCATTATAGGGTGATACAAATTTATGGCACTGTTTGAATCCCAATTTTTTATCTAACACCAAACACAGATTGTATGTTTTAAGATGATTAAGACGTTGCACAGTAAACAGGCGCAGGGACAAAACCTTGGCAACCCGTGCTGTTATCGCAGCTTTCGTGTATTTACATTTTTGTTTTTTAAGTATATGAATTTAGAACCATAATAATTATGTTCATATGGCGAAATATGGCGTAAATATTCACATTATGAATGACAGAGCCTGTAAAAACTCAAAACAACGACAACAGCATGTTTGCCCCCTTCTTGCAAGCCCATATAAATCAAATCAAATCAATGAAATCACATCAGTTTATTGGGAAAACATCCGCATTTTCAAATTATCATCATTACAACACTGAAAACCTAAACGGGTAGACTGACTAGCTTTAAAGCTAGTCGGTCACGACGGACTAGCTTTCCTTCAACACAACCCGGTTATTACGGACTAGCTTTAAAACTCGTCCTTCTCTATGGACTAGCTTGAAAGCTAGTCCGTCTAGTTAGTCCGTCAAGACGGACTAGTTTTAATGCTCGTCGGTCACGACGGACTAGCTTTCCAGAAAGCTAGTCGGTCACGACAAACTAATTTTAAAGCTCGTCCGTCGTGACCGACTAGTTTGACGGACTAGCATAAAAGCTAGTCGTAGTGATGCCCAGACTGACGAGCTTTCGAGCAGGACTAGCTTTACAGCTAGTCGGTCATGGTGTAAAAGCTAGTCCGTCGCGCTTTTCTGCCGCGATGTTCTTGCTGCTGTCTTGACAGACTAGCATGACGGACGAGGTTAATATGGCTTCACCAGCTTGTCAGAGACGTCAAATCTGAAATATTAGAAGACATTTAAAGATACGATTAAAAACATGCATTTTGTCACAATAATTTGAGCAAAAAAAAAAAACAAAACAAAACAAAACAAACATTTCATTATGACGATATAAATATGAAGACAGGAATTAATACAGGAGGAACAGTTAGTTAACATTATGGCAATTATCAAATAATGGGGGCAAGGGGCCCAGGGGTAGCCGCCATGGCTTGCATCATCATGACTTTTTGTTGTAGGCCTACCTGCTTTTGCATTTTCGGCGTATACACTTGTCCTTGAGAGCCACTTCAGAATCCCAAGTCGTGCCTCTAATCCAATATTCGTTTCTTTCAGATACAAGTAATCTAAAAGAAAAGTGGCGCTTATATTTATTATTAGAATTAAATTTCAATTTTCATGATTCAATGTGATTGTTACTATCGTTGTAAATACACACAATCTATAAATTGATTTGGCAAGACATAATTTTTCGCGTTGGTGATTATAGCATTAATCTATGTGAAAAAATAAAAAAATAATCTGTGAACTGAAACATAAGGAATTAAAAAAGAGTACTCACACATTCATGTCACACGAAGGAGATCGCCATTATAATCAAAATCTTAAGCTTTACGGGGTATATCGAGTGTGCGTCTGTACAGTTTGCTCATTAAATGGAATTCACATACATATAACGCAACTAATAGTGATGTCCTTTTCGCAATGCGCATGTTATTCAATCAATAAATTGTACCACCTTCTATTCACTGCTGTTGCTAAGCCGGGCATTCACCAGCAATCTATAAGAATAGACGGTTCATGGGTTTTATAGTAACGAAGTATTCAATTAGCCTGTAATTAAAGAATGGAACAATATTTCTAACCTACTCGTGAATGGCATACTTGTCAAGATTGATGTTATTTCGGCTACCGTATTGCTCTCAGACTGTCAAGCCAAAACAACCTTTGTTTTGAGAATATTGATTGTATCCAACTTCTATTCACTGTTGTTGCTAAGCCGGGTATTCACCAGCAATCTGTAAGAAAATACCGGGTTCTTGAGTTCTGTAGTAACAAGCTATTCAATTAGCTTGTAATTGAAGAATGGAGAACAATATTTGGAATCTACCGGTACTCGTGAATTGCATACTTGTCACATAGATGTTATGTCTCGTAAGCTTTCAGATTGCCAAGCCGAAACAACCTTTGTTTCAGAATGCATCAACTTGATTATGCTCGGAAACAGAATAAATAGAGAAGGTACATTGAAATGACATTGCAACTATTTGTATCAAAAGCTAGTCAGTCATTTCAATGGGTAAACTGGGTCCTCCCAGCTACTTTTATCGCCCTAGTCGGTCGCGTCGACGGACTAGCATCAAGCTTGACGGACGAGCTTTAAAGCACGTCTGTCAAGTTGAGAGATGTAGTTTTAAAGCTAGTCCGTCTTGACCGACTAGCTTTAAAGCTAGTCGGTCCATTGACGGACGAGGCTAGGTTTTCAGTGAAATACAAATACATAATAATACATCGTTCAATATGGAAACTCATAACATGTTCTTGGGATAAAATCCCTACGACGCAAAAGGGCGGCAAGAAATTCCCCCATTTTTTCTCTCCCTCTCTCTATCTCTCTCTCTTTCTTTCGATACACATTCTTCATACGATGTACTGGGTGATTAACAAACAAAATATAGTGGATAATATTTTTGTAGGGTAAATCAATGTACATTATGGTTTTAAGAAAGAAGTAAACTATGCGAAAGATTTTTTCGCTTTTTTTTTTTGTAACTATTATTGAAAAACAACATTTACGAATCACATAATCTTCACAAGATGAGCGTGATTGTTAAAAGAACCATCTTTTTTTAGGGCGGGCAAAAATAATAGCGGGATTTCTCCTCTGTGCACTTCCTGAGGAGCGTTCCAAATTTCGTGGCGATCGGCCATTTTGGGGCTGAGACCATGGGGGGAAAAGCCGCTCCCATCCCCTCATTACAATACGAAGCTCAGCTAGTGTAATCACATGTACCAACTTTTAACTCTTCTCATCTCCCCTCTATACCAATACAAGGCGATGTTCACTTCAGCATCTAACCGTCTCTACCTGGCCAGCAAGCAACATGTCTACTGGAAACACATCAAGATTCTTGTACCAAACACCTGGTCTTTTCAGAGTCAGTATCAATTTGCGAGGACGGAAACATTTGAATCTGCCAACATCATCGTCCACGACCCACCGACGAATGATGATGATGATCATGAACCAAGGGTCGACCAGCTTGGAGGCTGTGGACAGCAAGGAATTCATATGCACTTGACTCCAAAGTATATTCAAGATGAGCCCTTCCGAGAAGACAAGTTTGGTCGTACAGGTTTGTTGATTGGGTTCCTCCCCCTCCCCCTCACTCAGGCGGTGAACCATACACGTAATGGTCGTTCCCGATTTCTCCAGAAAAGAGGTATATTTTAGGGGCTCAGGTAGGGGGAAAATTCCCGAATGATTATTGGTATGGGCTGGGGTCAGGGATATCTCTAAGAATCCGGAACGAGCATAGGTGTACGGTTGACCGCCTCAGTGGGGGGGGGGGGATTGGGTTTTGACGAGAGTTCATCATGAATAGGAGATCAATCTTACAATCGATTGTAACTTGTGAGTACACACTGTAAAAAATATTTGTATTCTTACAGCAAATCTGCTGTCAGCAGAGTCGCCATAAAAAAAATGTAATTAAAAAAGCATTTTTTTTTGTAAATTTCTCCTGCAAATAATTACATGAGAAATACAAAATATACATCAGGAGTAACACATTTGTTCCGTTTTAACCAAATATGTACGCTATAGAACTCTAATGATTTTTTTTCCCCTTCTCTTTCATAAATTCTTAGAAGAGAAATTTACAACAAAACTGTTTTTTTAATTACATTTTTTTATGGCGACTCTGCTGACAGCAGATTTGGTGTAAAAATGCATTTTTTTTTTACAGTTCAGTACCTTGTTTATCATACATTCATTATGATTTATATCAATCGTAAGATTCATCGTATCTATGTTATTTATGTACATGGATATTCGGGACGCTAAATTTTTATTCCTATCGCTCTTTCTGGATCTGGTTCGTATCCAGGACCGACAATTTCCGTCACCATCCGAAATAAGATTCGGTTCTGTAGGCCTAACTAACCCAAAAGAGTAAAGGAGAATTAGAAAAACACCTTATCCTTAAACGATATACAGTATTTCTTCGATCAACCATGTAGATCTTTGGTTACTTTGACCATGTTGACGGTTCCGTGGTCCAAGGTGGTGCTTCACCAAGTCGTTCCCAAAGTTTCAAATGACTTTTGCGATCAACTGGAACATGTTCATGGATTTTATACTAATCACATGCTCAATAATTAAGCACAATAACTGATAAAGAGTCCTTCGTAAAGTTGTTCGTAACCTTGCGAACGACTTGGTGAATCACAACCCAGATATGTATTTATCATAATCTTCCACATCGTCTTGGTAGTAATTTTACACAATAAAAATTATTATAATTTATTTATCTTTCGTTTACTTCATTACGTTGACCCAGACATCGTCCTAGTTCGGAACTGGGGGTATCTTCGTTGGGGGTTGTTCAAGGAACACTATGATGGCAAAGGTGGTGGCGCCCCTGCTTACGACTCTGGAGGAGGTATAGAGGGAACTCGATGCTCTCTGAAGATCAAAGGAAATGTTTTAAAGCCTGATGGGAGTTCGTGTCACCCTAACCCTAACCTTGGTATTGATAGTTCATGTCGCTTCGTTCCTGAAACCACGGGACAGTCCGCTACTGCCTCAATCCTGTTTGGAACCAGGGATGCCCATATACACTCGGTAAGCTAATTTTTTTCGTATGATGGCTGTGCTTATTTGCAGAGCACACGAAAATTACCAACCCTGCCGTCGCCGATGACATTAGGTTCTAAACAAAGAAGCGAAAATAAAGTATAATGAAAGCCATCAGCATAAGGCATTGAACATCAAATGATTTCACCAGCCGAAAAAGGGTCAGTTGCAATGTATATACGTCATGTAAACCTTCGATTAAAAAAAAATAATTAAAAAAAACTAACCTACATGTAGTACAATGTGACATAGCCACGATCGTCAATTTGGTATTTCAGGTCGAGGGATTCTGTGGTGACGACACATCAGATCCCAAGAGCCTACACAACGAACTGGCACAAAACGTTATGAACATTAAATGTGGCGGGGACAGTGCATGGAAGGTAATGGAAGAACGGACAACGGACTTCCAGGCCGGTGTCCAGCCAGGATCCGATACCACTCCAACATTTGATGTCATTCAGTTATCATCAGTCCGAAGTGTTGTTCTTGTGCTTGACATCAGCGGGAGCATGTCTGTAAGTTTGTACAGGGAGATATTAACTATAGAATAAATTAGCACATTAAGAGAAATTGTTTAAAGTATCTTGATTAAGCATTGATGTTTTGTTAACCAAGACCACCACTGAATGTTCGGGACGTAGCAATTACCTAACACCTGTTTGTGTATGTGATGGAGGGTGTGCGTGTGGGTGTGTTTGGTAAGAGTGTGGGTGTAATATGGGTGTGTGTGCTCCTGTAGACGAGATAGGGTATGTTTGTGTGGGGTGTGGGTGTGTATGTTGTGTGTTTATAGTGTGTGAGGGTGTGTGTGTGTGTGTGTGTGTGTGTGTGTGTGTGTGTGTAAATTAGGGTATGTGTGTGTGTGTGTGTCTTTATGCGTACACATAAATGATAAATTCTAAATTTCTTCATTCTTCACCCAGTAACTTAGCGCAATTGAGAATTTAATGTCTTCTGAAAATTGTCTGTTATTCAGTCATGCCTGCAAAGATCGAATAGAAAAGAGTACAAGATGCTAGGAGGAAGACTCTGCCTAAACATATCATCAAAGCATTGATTAAATGTTCATACAACCTCACAAGACAACATCAAAATAATGGGGCTTTCTTTTCTGACTCACTATATATATAGTGGGTTTTTTCTGAGTTTAAATACACATATTATGCTAAAAAGAGTTCACACATTGTAGTGTAATATCTTTACATTTTTAGGGGAGTAGATTTGACAGAATGATTGCGTCAACAACCGACTACATCTTGAATGTTATTCCAGATGACAGCAAGCTGGGAATCGTCGTGTTTGACACTACATCTGAGGTAAAGGCAACTCTAACCGATATAACTGATACCGGGTCAAGACAAGGTCTAGTCAACGCCTTGCCTCCTGCTACAAAAAGCAGTACTTGTATTGGATGTGGAATATTGGACGGCATTCAGGTAAATCCAAGAACTAACCATTTATTTGTATTTGGCATAAATTTTATTTTCTTCCTCTATTTTATACAGGTAGGGCTAAATGATAATAGGAAAATTTATAAATGAATAATATTTTGCTCCCCTTTAGCACGTAGGGCAAGACTTATGAAAGATCGAAAAGTTTAACATATTTCTCAATGTTCTTCCAGCAACATTTTTAATGAACACCCATGCCTTTTATCGTTCCTTAGTGAATTTTCATTGAACTTACTGTTCTCGTTGTTTGTTTTTTTAAGTGGTTCACAGTTATAGCCCATTCTCTCAGAGTTCTCGAAAATGTCTCGGTCAGTCTTTCAAAGATCTTGATCGGTTTCTCAGAGTTCTTTCGGAGATCTCTCGAAGATCTTGGTGGGTCTGTCAGAGGAATTTTGAGGTTTAAAAAAAAAGTTTTAATAACCATCAACCTGTTACTTGATAGACTTGTTATATCGTGGTATACTGAGTATGAATTGTAAGATTAATTTGTCTTTTTAGGTACTGGGTTCATACGCACAAGGTGGATATCTACTGCTACTTAGCGATGGAGGAGAAAACGCTTCTCCATATATCAGTGACACATATGACGAGATTCAGAATTCCGGAGTCATCATTGACACTATTACCATAAGTAACTCAGCGGACCAGAAAATGGAAGATCTTTCCAATATTACGTCTGGTATCTCCACATTCTGTTCTGATTCTGGAACTGGAACTTGTCTAATCCAAGCCTTTCAGAGCACTATAACAGAGAGACCTGATGTTGGAACAGAGTCAGTCCCTATACAGGTATATATATTTAATTATGAATTATTTGGCCAAAAGCAAACGGATTTTTCTTTCAAAAAACGACTATTACTATTAGAGATTTTTTAGCGCAATCCATTGTGCATGTTAGTCGAAAAAAACTTTTGCTAAACTTTGAATTTTCTCCTAGACAATAAAGATGATAAACTTATATGCCAGTAACCATAAAATCAGATTAAATATATAAAGAAAATTCACAATCTAATACATCAGAAGAGTTTCTTGGGGATAGGACTCAGGGGGCCTTGGTCCGTTTTTGGTTTCGTTTTTTCTTTTCACACCAAGTTTCAATAAAATGCTATTTCAGTTGCCAAAGTACCTATCTCACTGGCAATAAGATCTATTTAAAAGTATGAGTGTTTGAGCGGATGTGCAGGTGTGTGTGTATGTGTGTGTGTGTGTGTGTGTGTGTGTGTGTGTGCGTGTGTGTGAGCGTGTGTGCGCGCACAAATAGGTCTTTGTGGAAAAGGTCGAATAGACCCTACCTCTAGACTTTCTCGCTTCTTTCTAGTGGTTCCTATATTCTATTTTATTAGCAGAGCTTTCGATCAGGTTAATTCTCGTCAAGACTATAAAAGAATATAAATGGAATAATACATGAATACAAAATCGTCTCGGAACATGAAAAAAATGGTATAAAGCCAAATGGTGAGATACACATTCTAAAGTTTTAAAATAAATAATTCAATATTAGCCATGTAACATTTTGTGACATTTCATAAGATATTGATGCAAATAGTCACTCAAAGATGCACATAATTTCAAAGATATACAGTTCCGAAGTCGTCATCGAAAGCAACCCTGGCTTCAAGATAGTTCCGGTCATCATCGACGACGCCCTGGGCAACGATACGGTGATCACGGTCATTTGGAGCACAGGTTCTTCGATATCGGTCGTACTCACCGGACCAGATGGTACTCAAGTAGATGAGAATGATCCCCGATATCACATTGACCTCAACACAAAGATTGTTTCGATTAATTTACCTGTGGCGAAGGTAAGACCTCAAGTCAGTTAGGCGGGGTTTAATTTCTTCTTTTTTCTTTCTTGCCCTTGGTGGGTTTTTTCCCCCTTTTCAAAAGACTATACAGTGTGTTCCTAAAAAAAGGTAACCGAAGTTTAAAGGTCAGTCATTTAAAAAAATACATGGTTTATGCTTGTGATTTACTTACTACAATACTAAGTAATTCATAAGCTTTAATTTGAGACATCGCTTACATCCAAACTGTCATGGGTCACAGTGTAAGGGTCCTTTGAACGTGATAGGTACAAAACCCATTTTTACAAGTTTTTCGTTTGTAGGGTATGAAACAAACCTGTTTAAAGTCATTGGGTGTTTTTCAGCAAGTTTCAATGACATTTCATCTTCTTTGCTAAAATGAATTTCTTACTGGTAATGTGATGCGTTCTCGATTAAGAGTCTCTGGAGTCTCGGAGCGGTCGCCGCGACGTCGCTGCGACGTCTCCTGAGTCTAAAAAAAAAACAAAAAAACACTTAAACGATGAAACCAAAAACTTACAAAAAGTAGGTTTCTTACTCTACAAAAAAAAACTTGGAAAAATAGGTTTTGTACCTTTCACCTTCAAAGGACTATAACTCTGTGACCCCTTACAATATGGACGTAAGCAATGTCTCAAATTAAAGCTGATGGGTTACTTAGTATTTTAGCAAGAAAATCACAATAATAAACCATATACTTTTGACATAACTGGCCTTTGAACTTCGGTTACCTTTTTTTAGGAACACACTGTATAGCTTCTCCAAACCGTGCTATGTAACCGTTCTTCTTTCAGATCATCTATAAGACGCTGCTTTTAGAGGATCTAAACGCTGCTTTTAATTTTTGAAAATTCATAAAAAGATAGTCCTTTGATTTGTAGAACGCATTTGGCTGTGACTCATGACAAGTGTATAAAGAGGAAGAAAAATTAAAATAAGTCCAAACGTAGCTCTCCGCTCGTCCTGACCTTATTCATTGCGAGCTTTCGGTAATCAATGAAAGCTCAAAATGAATAAGGACAATTGAGAGCAATGTTGGGACTCATTTGTATTATTTTATTTCCGCCTAATGATATATAAGTTGTTTTGGTAAACTTTAAATAACGAAAAATAAATAAATAAAGAGAAAGAAGAAAAAGGAGAAAATGCGGGGGGGGTTCCTTTCTTAAGTTAAGCTATAAATAGAAAAACTAGATGAATCTTCGACCGCGCACGGTCGGAAGGCATGCCTCCGTATTGCCACATCGGGAAAAAAAGGCATGCGCATGTTGAGTATTTTACATCCATTTATACCATGACATCTTGAGATATTGACCCCAAATCTATTAAAGTTGTATCATCAGAATTATTTCCAATCCAGGAAGGATGGCTACTGATGTAATAAAAAGGATAAACATGTTTAAGTTGATCTGTCAAAGGTCCTTCAGAAATTGCAAAACGAGTCATTTACATAAATACCAGTGACTTTGATGTCCTGACCTCAAAAATCTAATCAGTTCACCTTTCCTCCACTGACCCAAGTTTGAAGTTGATCCATAAAACGGTTCAGAAGTTACAGCAAGAACGTGCCATTTTCATGTATACAATGACGTCTGTGACCTTGACCTTTGACTTTATGACTCAAAATATAATAAATTCATTGTCCCTACCATATGCACACATGACCCAAGTTTGATGTTCATCACATCAAACTGTTCTTAAGTTATCGCAAGAACAAGCCATTTTTCACGTACACAATGTTCTCCTGTCCTCATGACTCTAAATTCTAATCAGTTTATTGTCCGTCCCATATGCACATATGACCCAAGTTTGAAATTGATCCGTCAAACGGTTTTTAAGTTTATTGCGAGAACAAGCCATTTTCATGTACACATGACCCCTGTGACCTTAGACCTCATGACCAAAATCTGATAAGTTCATTGTCCTCCCATATGTAAATATGATCAAGTTGAAATGATCCGTCAAACGGTTTTTAAGTTTATTGCGAGAACAAGCCATTTTCATGTACACAATGACCTCTGTGACCTTTGACCCTCATGACCCCAAAATCTGATAAGTTCATTGTCCCTGCCATATGTAAATATGATCCAAGTTTGAAGTTGATCCATCAAACGGTTCTTAAGTTATCACGAGAAAAACAACTATTTTTATGTATACAATGACCTCTGTGACCTTTGACCTTTTGACCCCAAAATCTAATCAGTTCATTGCCCCTCCCATATGCACACATTACTCAAGTTTGAAGTTGACCCGTCACACAGTTCTTAAGTTATTGGCGAGAACGAACCATTTTCATGTATACAATGACATCTGTGACCTTTGACCTCATGACCCTAAAATCTAATCAGTTCATTGCCCCTCCCATAGGCACACATTACCCAAGTTTGAAGTTGACCCGTCAAACGGTTTTTAAGTTATGGCGAGAACGAGCCATTTTCATGCATACAATGACCTCTGGTGACCTTGGACCTTTGACCTCATGACCCTAAAATCTAATCAGATCATTGTTCCTACCATATGCATACATGATCCAAGTTTGAAAGTGATCCGTCAAACGGTTCTTAAGTTATCGCGAGAACGAAAACGGGACGGACGTATGGACGTACGGACGGACGGACGGAAAACATAATGCCTCCGGCACCACCTTCGGTGGCGGAGGCATGATAAATCATAAATAAATAAAGAGGAAGAAAATCCGGAGACAGATTAGCTCTTACTGACTGACTCTAAATCAGTAAGGAAATGTTGTTATCTACTACTTGTCTTTAATACTGAAGTGCATTGTCGATAGAATTATAATTTAACATTATTAACTTTAATATAATGAAACATGAAATTACTTTATTGCAATATCGATTTTAAATTAATGATAATTTAATTCTCTCTCTCAAAGCCTGGTTTGTGGAACGTAAACATATCAAGTTCATATTCAGGTAACGAATATGCCAGTGTTGCAGTAACATCTAAACCATCCACAGAGGGATACAAACCAGTCACAGTCAGTGTTATACTGGGATCAAGGGTAAGTTGATTTAACACTTAAAATTCTTTTTTTTTTTAATACTACCGAGTGAGTCAAAAAAAACTTTACACCTAGAAAAATGTCAATAAAAAGAAAACCAATTTATAAACACGAAATTATTTTACATATTCTGAAAGAGTAACTCCTCCCGCATCTTCTGGTACCATTTTTGTGTGGTATGTCTTTATGCTTGGATGAACACAACGCATTGTTTGCGAACATGTCAATTTCGATTTGTGCCAGAATGGAAGTAAAATCAAAACAACAAAAAGCTAGAGAAAAGCAACTTCATCCTAATTAAAATAGCATAACTTTTTAACGAAAATGTCTTCTGCTTTATAACTTGGCAGGGATATTGTTACACATATTGACTACACTTTGTATGAAAATGAGATAGATCTGTAGAGTCAGGCATGAGTGAGCACACGTCAAATACAAAATAATCACTTTAAAAAGTATTAGGATCCCTTTTAGGTGTGTCTGTGGCAATTTGCTCTTTGATGTGTATACTCATTCGTGCATTACTTGACGAATCAATCTAAATTTCATACAAAATGATTCAATATGTGTAACAACACCCCTGCCAAGTTATTAAGCAGGAGGCATTTTCGTTAAAAACTTATGCTATTTTAATTAGGATGAAGTTGCTTTTTTCTAGCTTTTTGTAGTTTTGATTTTACTCCCATTCTGGCACAATTGGAAATTGACATGTTCGCAAACAATGCGTCGTGTTCATCCAAGCGTAAAGACATACAACACAAAAATGGTACCAGAAAATGCGGGAGGAGTTACTCTTTTGGAATATGTAAAATAATTTGGGGTTTATAAATTGGTTTTCTTTTTATTGACATTTTTCTAGGTGTAAAGTTTTTTTTGACTCACTCGGTAGTGTCTTTCCATTTAGGTCCTAAGTAACATTGACTATTGACATTGAGTTGAACCTTATATGGAGGCATATAATTATGTTCTTTATTGTGATTTATTACAGGACTTGGATTTTTCCCAGACTCCAGCACTAGCTATCTATGCTCAGGTTCAACGAGATTATCAACCTGTGCTAAATGCTGACGTCACAGCTATCATATCAGACTCGTACTCCTCGACGACCACGATGCCACTGCTCGACAACGGATCCGGTGAGTCATTCAAATGATCAACTATGTTCTACACTGATTAGTCTACCAAATAGTTGCTGATATTATTATAATTCTAGTGCCCTGTTACATGAAGAATTACGATCAATTGCAAATCAATAGCAAATCACAATGCTTGTTGCATAGGCTTCTTGTATAAAACTCTCTCTTTGGACCAATCAGAATGGCTATTTCAAATTTGCAATCAATCGTACCCCTTTATGTTACAGGGCACTGGAAAGGGTTTATATCATATATATTATATTATATTATTATTATTTTATAATGATGGTAAAATATATTGTCATCTTAATAGACCGATTAAAAAAAAGTCGACAACCTAATCACAACCTAATTAAAACCTGATCACGGATCTACCGAGCAAGTCACCGTGCTATGAAGTATGCGCCAAACCTCTAATGGTTTTTGTTAATATCCACGCACGTTTTAGGTTCGGATTTATTCAAAGACGATGGAACGTACTCGGGATTCTTCCTAAACTTCACCTCTAATGGCAGATACAATGTCAAGGTCAATGTACAGGGCTATGATGACGCCATCGAAGTTGCAGAAGTGAGAAGAAGTAAGTCGGATTCTACATTCTAGCTAATAATATCCTCAGCTGATTGTATTAATGGTGGTATCCCAAGTCGCAGAGACGTCTCTGCGGCTCGGACACTCAGAGACGTCTCCGATGCTTTTTTTTTCCGTCGCGGAAACCTCTCTGATACCCCTTTTCCGTTCCGAAGATGTCTCCGATACCTTTTTCCCGTTGTGCAGACGTCTCTCAGACGTCTCCGCGACAAGTTTCAAGACCATCTTAAACCCATTTCAAAGTAGTCCCAAATCCGTCTCATGGCAAGTGAGATACTACCATAACTCGAGTAGGCGGGAAAGAAGACAAAAATAGTGACCCCGCTGCCTTTATATTGTAATAAAGATCGTGTGCAAGTTAAAGTGTAGCGGAAAGAAAGGACGAGCAGCGGTCACTACGTCACAGACTCTATGATCGAATCCCTTTAAAGGCCTGACATTGCAATCCCAGCTATCTTGCTTGGTCATTATTCTCAAGAAATCTTCTTTTAAGTCTAAGGCATATTCTCAGCATTAATTGGGGAAAGCCTAGTGTTACACAACCTCAAGATAAAATAATAATAATTAGTTATTTAAAAAAAACACATTAATTTTATAGGTCTATAGGTATGCAAATGGTATTACATAAATCAGGTAACGCCACTATTGAATATTGATATTAATCCAGGGAAAAGATCAGCTGAACCCGAAGTACAAGATTCAGCTTCGCAGCCATCTTTCATGCGGACAGCGTCGGGTGGAGTCTTTAAGGTTGAGAGCTTCACCCTAAACGCACCTGATACTCTACCGCTCTCTCGTATCCAGGATTTGGTCTACACCTCGTTCAATTATGACAACAGTACGGTTAACCTGTCCTGGACAGCTGTAGGAGACAACCTAGACCAAGGGACGGGTAAGTAATCAACATTCATGTTGACCCCAAAAAGGGAAAGGAAAAAATTGAGTTCTTGCAATGTTAAAAATTCTTGAGAAGATAAGATAAAAGATTCACACAATACTTCCAGAAAATGTTCAAGGTATAGAACTATAGAATATAGAAACTAGAATAAGGGACTGTCAAACAGCTGCTGAAGGATGTCGTAGAATATCGAAGTAATGAGCTCATTATGGGATCTCTATAGCTATTCACCCCAACATTTTTTTTTTACATACGTTCAGCGCTTCCTTGAGGACAAATACAATATATTTGTTATGAGAGTTACTATCAACTGTCACATTTCTTGTATTAACTTTCCTCAAAGCATACAGTTACGAGCTTCGCTATTCCACCAACTCCTCTGAGGTACGAAACAACTTTAACAACAGCCATAGGGTCACGCAGGATCAACTAGTCGTCGGCAACATATCCGAGGTAAGTTCTGCTGGAGTCGTTGAGTCTGTCACAATTGGCAATGGAGGGGACCTGTCTAACATCGCTTCCTTGTCTATTCGCTTTACACCGCTGGCTGTAACTACCACGATGGACCCTACAACGATTGTTACTGATGTAGAGACAGATCTGATTAGTACCATAAGTGACCAGACACAAGCTTTCACTGATCTTACATCGAGAGCTGATCTAAGCAGCACAACTGAATCAGTCTCAACAGCCTCTCCAAGTAAAACCGCTACTCCAATCTCGACGACAGATGCTTCTATAGGCCTAACCGTAGGT
This sequence comes from Paracentrotus lividus, assembly GCA_940671915.1. Classification (NCBI taxonomy): domain Eukaryota; kingdom Metazoa; phylum Echinodermata; class Echinoidea; order Camarodonta; family Echinidae; genus Paracentrotus; species Paracentrotus lividus. Next base: position 27,386,374 of record CALNVZ010003429.1, on the reverse strand, counting down.
CCGACCAACCCACCTGCCCTAACGCCGGGTGGTGCTGTTACAACTATTAGTCAATCAAACCCCCCTGTCCTAACAACGGCCGGTACCTTTACAACCACGGGTCAATCCAACCCTCCTGCAACAACGACGGATGATGATTTCACAACTGGAGGTCAAACTTTTACAGCATCCCCTGTCACAACGACCGAACAAGCCTTTACAACCGCCAGTCAGTCCCCTAATTCTGTCTCAACTACGGAAGACCTCTTAACGACGGTAGCTGATCCTGAGAGTACAACCAACGAGTGAGTATGCCACTGCTCACAGGGAGTCAGAAGTCAAGCAGTTCAAACCCTATGATGTCGAGTGCTAACATCAGACCCACTATTGGGAACCCAGAAATGACGACAAACACAGACGCCTCCCGAACCCTGAGTACCTCAGGAGAGCCGAGAACAACAAGCTCATCTGATGAATTGACAACAAACAAGGGACACACGACTGGGTCCGTTCATTCCAAGGAACCTTCCGAACCAGAGCCAACGGAACCTACTGAACCGGACAACCAGGGCTTGGTCATTGGTTTATCTTGTGCCTTAGGTGTCGTCACCGTCATAGCAGTGGTTTTCATTGGGTACAGCTTCTTCTTAAAGCAGAGCATCACAAATGTGAAAAGGATCTCACCAACTCCTTCAGCATGGGCTCAGCATCATGAGCTTACTGTCGTAGAGGTCGTCCCACATAATCCAACATTTAATAATCCCACTTACACTACAGCTTGATTCTAATCTGTTTGTGTTTGATAAATAAGTAGTTTGTCACCCCTACAAAAAGCACAGAGCACAAAGCACAAAAATGGAACTTTCTCTATATTCTGATTTCACTGTACGATATTTTGATTTGATTTGAAAACAATTTTTCCCCTATCGCATGGAGGTTGAAAGCATAATAATTAATATCCTACCTCATAACCGAAATTTCAAAAAAATAAAATTTATCTAGAAAAAGAGTATATCACTGTGTTATTTTAGATAATCGAAAAAATGATTTTTGTTAATTTATAGTTTATTGCCAAAACATCACATCCAGAGATGACAAATCTGTATGTTGTAAACTGAACAGAGTGATATGAAATCATAAAAATACGTAATAACGTGCTTGATACATTTTGTTTCTAAGCTCAAGAAAAAAAGAAGGGAGAAGAAGGAATGTTGTACTATAAAAAAAAAACACCAAATAAAAAACAACTAGTAGAAAGTGATATTACACGATATTTTAAGTATTTTACATCCAAACTTATCATTATCTATAATCATTTTATTCAGAAGTCTATTGAGGTGTCATGAAAAATTCTATATATATTAAATGAAAACGAAATTTCATGTCATTCCATAATTTACAAATTCTAGTTTTACTTACGTTCTTATATTTCCCTATGTTTTCAATCAAATCCGTCTATATTGTGAGATTTTTTATTATTACCTTGTAGAAATAAACAAATATTTTCATCAAATTCTTTCAATGCACAATAGTACACTCACTTAGCACTGGTATTGCAACATAGCTAAATGCGTGCAATTTTTCATATTTACAAGTCTTTTATATATTGTCATATTTCATTCATGGCCATAGAATTTCAGAAAATTTTTATAAACTCTGAATGAGGGGACTTGTCCCTTTTCATTCCTTGAGATCAGTAAATACTCAGACAGGGGCACTTTCTTAAACAAAGGGGCGTCAGATGAACAAAGGCCCTTAAAAATGAAATTTTAAGAGGTGGGGATTATCAGTGAATAAAATTATTAAGGAGGAGTCATATTTCTCCGAAAACTGTTAACATGTTTTCATTATGTCATAAGGAACCATCACAAAGGCTAATGAAAAAAACAACACACACACAGAAGACAAAATTCTGTTACACTCTGATACACAAACCGTGCACATACACCCACACACACCCTCCACATGCACGCTCACACACACACCCACATCCACACCCTTAACAATCACACACACCCACACACGCACACAAGCCTTCACTCACACTCACAAACAGATGTTAGGAATTGCTAAACATTCAGTGATGGTCTTGATAAACAAAACATCAAAGGGAAATGTTATTATGAATTGTTTACAGTGCGTGTGAGTACGTGTGTGATGATGTGCGTGTATGTGAGAGGGGAAAGGTGTGTGTGGTTGTGTTTGTGTGGCGAGAGGGTGTGTGTGTGTGTATACACATATTCTGTCAAGTTTTTGTAATCTTCTTCCATCTATTTAGCACAGGTGAGATTTTACCGCCTTCTGACGATTGTCTGTTACTCAGTCATGCGAGCAAAGATCCAAAATGAAAGAGTACCAACAAATCCTGGTAGAATGACTCTACCAAGACATATCATAAAACCCATTATTAAATGTTCATGATTCAAACGAGACAACTTCAAAATGATGGGAGATTTTTTTTTCTCTATAATGTTGGAAATTTACGAAAATACAATAAATTAAAAATGTGTGTATATACAAATGATTGACTATACATGTATACTAAATTTATATTATATACATCTTTTTACTCAGTGCTTTCTTCCTAAACACAAATAAAAGTTTTTTTTTTTTCATGTTCCCTTTAAGTTTCAATGCTGCGAGAGTATTCGCAATTAAAAACTTTTACCTATGTTTGCAGTTAAAATTGCACAATTATTCTAATTGCACTAAGATATTTTTTTTAATGAATAGAGCACATAATTCTAAATATTTCTAGTCGATATGTCATTTAATTGAAAGAGCAATAATTTCATAACACTAACTCCTAAAGAACCTGCAAAGGAATATTAATGTTTTTTGTTGAACTTTTTGATCTGGTTGCAAATTTTCCTGTCTTGGTCTTTTCTTTCTTGCCTTTTGTAAACGAACCAAAAAAATCTTAAAATAGTGTCACGCATGTGTTCTATAAAAAAAAAATTTAATAAATAAATAATTGAGAATCAATGTCAACTGCCTCCATTCTTTTCACATTCGTCTCAACGCCCTATCATCATGATAATTTGGTTATTTGAAGAAATAATTGTACCTACCACATGATGTCACCAAAAGTTTCTGTTGTGAAAAGTAATTATTTAGCCCTGTGGGCCTAACTAAACATATTCAAATCGCTCTAAAGACAGCAAGCGTCACTACGACCTTCCAAGAGCCATTTAAAGCTGTCTTACGATCTCCCTAGAGTTGTGCCGAATTGGGTGCCGAGCTATCCGAACTTGAGTCTAATTGACTTTTGGCGATTCGGGATAATGATGATTTTATTCAACGTAGTTATCATCTGAAATGTGAGTTCTGTGTCAAAGAAATATCATTAAACATGTTAAAAGAGTATTTTAGAAAACGTTTGGAAAACAGTAATTAAAATTTAAAAAGTTTTGAATGTTATTACAAAAGTAAAGCCAAATACATTTTAATTTCTGTGACACACTGTACATTTCTGTTTAGTTATACAGAGTGAGTAAAAAAAAAAAAGAAAAAAAAA
>CALNVZ010003429.1:27339340-27381405 GCA_940671915.1 Paracentrotus lividus | reverse complement strand
GGGGTCCATAACATTTTGAAGTAGTTCTTCGTGCAGTAAAATAATCATGTTCATGATATGCATTACATTTTACATCTCGCTAAGCATGTTGTATTTATTGGATTTTGTGCAGATACGATACATTCTTCAGAATAACAGCAAAATCTCACTTTCGCAATTGGCGGTGAAGAATAACAACGATAAACAATAATTATTTATTTATATGTCAGCTCAAAGAACACCTCTACATAATACTCTATTCATCCACGCTACATATAACTCCACCCACCCTCGAAACCATACATACAACCTAAATAAAGCTATCAAAAGTGAAAATATATTAGAATTGTTTATGTGTTTGGGGGCAAGTGTATGTGTCACATTATCTTTCAATTTTTAAATTCATCCATCACCTTGCGACAACTGAGATTCTTACGTCTAGAAGATTGTCTGTTATTCATCATCGTGCAAAGATTCAAATGAAACGGGTACAAACCTGGAGGATTTTAATCTAAACAAGACTACATGAAACCATGATTAAGATGTTCAATCTTCATAAAAAACTAAAAATATGGACATTCTTCTTGATACTCTGTATTCTCTATCTGTTCTATTTTCATCTTTGTTTCCTATGTTGTTGTTCTATCCTTCTCTCTTATTATCCCTTTATATGCTATATAATTCTATTTCCCTTTTTCTCTCCTCCATCTTGTTAATCTCTTTTATCTCAACTAAATCACGTTTGGTTCTCTCCTCTCTCTCTTCTCATTTCCCTAATGTCTATCTATATTTGTATATTTTTCTATTCCGTTATCTACACTATCTGTTTTAATCTCTACCCTCTCCTTATCTCTCTCTCTCTCTTCTATCCTCTGATTCTGCTACCATATCTATTTGAGTTTATTCTTCGTTTTACCTTATCCAAATCTCTATGTAGTTCTTCCCTTCGTCTCTCTTTCCTCTTCTTCCTCTCTTCTCTCTTCCTTATTTCTCTTCTCTCCTCTTTCTCTCTTTCATCCTCATATTTCTATTTTTTTGTTTACGTCTACTATCTGTTTTCAAATCCTACAGTTCTTTCAAAGAGAATGATACATATATAACAATTAAAACTTCATAAACTTCCTGATATATTTAATTTATAACATGATTAGAATATTTAATAAAGGTACTACATTACAAACCGCTCGGTATAGAGGATTTCTAAACATAAATATTATAGTACAAATTTTATTTGGCTTCCCTTAAATACGTAAAATTTTAAACAAAGGATTAGCGTTGACAAAGAAGAATGCAAATGAAATATATTGACAGTTATGACTTTCATAAGAAAAATCTCTAATTCAACTCTGTGGCGACTTCATGAAGATTTACCTACTACGCTAGTTAACTACATTGTTTATGCTTCAGGTCTTATACCTGCCCTCAGCTTTAACCATAACCTTAACATACTCATTAAAGTAATTTTATCTGTCGCTACTGATTTTGCAATATTGATAAGTTATCAAGAATTCGCTGACTATGCAATTTCCCGTAAAAAACTCCCGAAGAATTGTGGATAGATGTCAAAGTGAATGAAAGTAATGATGGCAGGGGAAATGAGACCAAATTATTAAAGAAATGGGTTTAGCCTGTGGTGTTTAGATCAATAAGATTGGATCATCTGCTGTTATACGCCATGTGGAAGACGTTCAGACTGACTGTATGATACACATAAAGGTACCAACGTGAAACGTCTGAACAGGAAGGGTAACAAAATATTACCCTGACATTTTTCGGGCAATGCAGTTCCAGAAGAAAGGTCTGTTAAGAGGGGCCTTAACAATCTCACAACTTTTAAGCAGGTCCAGGTGTTAGTAAGAGAACTCGAGTTTCTAAGCCTAAACTCTTGAACACCTAAATTTTTAGGAATTTATAACAGATGCATACTATGCATTCATACATGTACAGTGTATACCCCTAAAATATTTAGACTTAACCCCATTTGTAAAAGATTACAGTAACAATGTAGGTCAATATTGTCAAGCCATGATATGAAATGTACATTGTACAGTCTGTATCAAATTAAAATGGTTCAGATGGGGGGGAAAAAATTAGTCACAACCTGATAATGCTTGGTATTTTGATAAAGCAGGAAAAATAAGCTTTCTTTTGCATTTTTTTTTAAATCTCATTTTGTTCTGGAGATCTTGAGATTTAATTGGTTTTCTATTACAATCCATAAAAAAAAAAAATTTGCGCACACCGTGCCATGCCTTTGTGGAGGTTTCGAACATAATCAGCCAAAATGAACGTGAAAGAATAATGGATTTGTGTGGAGTTAATTCTCTCATCTTCACACAAAAATTAACATAACTTAGATACGAAACCAAATGATTTCAAATAAATTGCATCAGCAAGAAAAATATATTGGATTTAATTTGATACCTTATATTCATAACATTTGAAAAGATTTCATACCTAATCTATTTTTCCCCCGACTGTACCATTTTTTTAAATACAGAAGTACATATCTATTTGCTTGATTTTAAAGGGATGTAGTAACATTGAATGATATTCAAATCACATTTTATCGAGTTAGCTTATTTTGCCAACATAATTAGAAATACTTACATGTAGGTCAGTCTGGTATCTCTTCAAAATTGCAAGCTAATTGCTAGCTTTACCTTTGAGATATCAATGATTTCATACTCAAATTTTATAAACCAACACCGGATGGTTTATAAAACCATGCGCTTTTCCGCACAGCACAACACATACCTATTTCATGTTGTATAGTCCCCCGTCCCTAGCGGCCTGATTAACTAGCAGCAGAGGTACTGGTGTTCAGCTGTATGCTTGGCATTGTTTGTTACACTGTTTTAAGGTAGTAAATGACATCCATTTGATCTGAAACTTTCAGTGGTTTGTTTTTAATGTTGGAACAATATAATTTTATTAATCTTGATCTAATTGCTCTTGTTTTTGAAAGTTACTAAATCCCTTTAGGTGGAGTAACACCTCTGCGCACACATACGTACATGTACTCTGGACAGGTCTCCACTCTTAATTTTAGAATACATGTAAGGTTGTACCTCACTAAATAAAGAAAAATTTCCTAGTGCATTTAAAAATTATGTACTCTACATATTTCAATGAATAGGAGTGCAGTAGGACTTTCAAAAAAATTCATACATGTAAGTAATCAATTAAGAGTAGATGAAGACGAACACCAATAAAAGCAAACCAGGACCCAGATATTTTCAAGATATGACATTCTTCATGCATCATCACTCTGTTACTATACTTTCTAAATAGAATATACATTGTGTAAGGTGAACAAAATAAAGAAATCTAGCTGCCATATATATTCTCTACGAACTCCCCTGCTGTCATGTGTACATCATTTCCGCCATGGCCGACATTTTCCGCGGAATGTACACAATACTATCAAAATATCCCGCAAGGTCATCTACTGATGTGTCATCAGGGAGATCGTCAAGGGTCATCCTTGCCTCCTGAGAACACGAGTACTCCGGGCGAAGTGGGACGCGGCATGGCACGTTGGACGTTCTGCCAGTCATCCCTGATGCACGGGTGGACCTTTGAGCTGCATGAAAAGTAGTGGTTGGCGGAGCAGGAAATGGAATCTTTGGTGAAAACTTAAATCCTGCGGTATTGTTGTTGCGATAGTTTGAAAAGTGCAGGAGGGGAGAAGCACCAGTTGTGTTGCTTTTCTCGCTTGTCACACTTCCCGTAGCTCCATTCTTGCAGGGATGTTGAGCCAGTTTCTTGTCGCTACACTTCTCTTTTGTGGACACTTCTCCCGATTCCTCAACGATTGTGGCCAAAGTTCTAAATGTTAAGAGCTTTGACTTGCACATGCTACCAATTTGGCACGTAGGAACCTCCTTCCCGCACTTACAAAGATTACCTTCAGTCTTGATATTGCAGACGCAGGGTAGAACTTCCTTGCTGCAAGAGCACTTCCCGACGCCTGACGCAAACTTCACTTTAACGTTGCCAGTGTCCGACCACATCTTGCCATGTGCTAATCGACTTTCATCTTCGGACGGAACAGACAACGTGCTGCTTCGTATCAACGGGCTCTCCTTCCCTCCATGGCAAGGCAGTAGGCTCCTGTATGGACTCAGCCGGTTCCTGGAGCTTCTCAGGGCAAGAGATTTGCGGGTCTTCTTTGGTGGTTTGGCGGTCTGGTTGTACCAGCGGGAGCTTTGCCTCGATGTTGAAGTTCCACACTTGGTGCTTGCGTCTTTCAGCCTAGATTGACAACAACGAGTAAGGGGTAGTAAGCAAATAATCCTTAATAACAAGGACAGTTAGAACAATCCACCATCACAAGGTTACATGTATTTTGGGACAGCTTTCTATCTTTCCGAACCATTGCGGAGGAACAGTAATAACACTTGAGATCATCGAGGCAAAAGTATATATTGTTAACTTCCTCTCTGAATTTAAATTCTACATTCACATGTACAACCATATATTCTTTCATTTGAGTAGTATACAAGAGATCTATTCCTCATTAATTTAATTTTTAAGGCTTTCACATGTACAACCATGGATATATTCCACCATTAAGTATACAAATTATCTATTCCTCACAGATTTAATTTTTAAGGCTTATTTATCTTCAACTTCATCCACATCCCACATCTCCCCTACAGTCTTGCACTCCTCCATTATATTTCATGGACTGATTGATAATTAAAGATTTTACCAAATTGCTATTAAAGAAAACAATTACATTGAAATTTATAATTCTTTTTTAAATGTATGTACATGTATGCTCTTGTTAAAGAAACTGAAAGCAAGAGAGACCAAAAAACATGTTCTGGGTTATGATATATAAATTCTAAAAGAAGATTAAGTACATAAAGTTTGCACATTGTACATGCTGGGTGCAAAGGGAGGTCTGGAACTTGTACAAGAAATGAAGCTGCTTTGATGTACTTACTTCTCTGGATCCATCTTGAGTTTCTTGAACATTCCATGGAGATAGTCATCCCAGTCGTCTTCTTCCGACGGACCAGTGGGGTTAGATTTTGCCATGGTTATCGGTTGACTGAAGCAGGATATATTCCTGTGACTTGGTTTCGGAACAGGAGAGAGTGGGACAGGGGGAAAGTGGGACGGGGGAAGGGTGGCTCGTAGAAGACAACACAGATTTCTAGTTACTGCAATTTGAAGAGACATGAAAGACACAGGGGGAACAGTAAGATTGGGCAGGGAAGATAAAAATAGTGGAGAAACAAATGAAGAAAGAAACGTTAAGATTAACACACTATTAAATGTGGTGGGCACCTCAAAGGGGAAAAGCATCCTGATATTGAATTTATTTAAATAGAAAAAAAAAATAGGGGACAAACATCAGTAAATATTTGACATATCTCATCAAAAGATAACAATTTTGATGTTGTGATGTCACTTGCAAGCTACATTTAGTGTCACATTAAATGTGTTTTGTAAATGTCATAAATTGGGCTATTTTCATGGTTCCTGATGAAGGAATGGACCTATTGTGTATAAAAATGTTGTTTGTGATATTTTGCAATAAAGTGCTCAATGCTCAACATCAGCATATGCCTTGTTGCCCGGGGCAACCAGATTGGACCCTCAGGCAACCAAATTTGGAAGAAATGATCAAAGGAGTTGCCCGCATTGGGCAACCACATATTTCATGAGACTAATGTAAAGGCTCACATGACGGACTAAATGTATTGGGCTTTTGACCCTGTAAACTAGGTTACATCAGGAGTTCATTGTAAATCACATTTTATGCAAAGTTTTTTACATAAAATCAAATCTTGAATGTTGTCATTGTTTTCGTTTTTTTTTTTGGCAGGGCAACCAGATTTTTCATTCGACAACCGTTTTGGAGGAAAATCAAATATCAAAATGTTAGTGTTGAGCATTGAATTTAGATCTATTAGGCATAGAAGGTCTATACTTTAAAAAAATGCAATTTATGGAATTTACATTATAAAACAGATGGGGGACAGCAGCTCGCAAACGATTTTACAAGTTTTACTTTTACCGAAGAGTGCCCAAGTCTGCGCTGTGTCCATGTCTTTTGATAGAACAAAACACCCTACTAACATTAACTTTCATTCTTAACCTCAACAATTCATTTTGATAGAAAAAACGTGAAAATAATTGATTAACAATCATTTTTAGTCATTGTCAAAAAGTGAAAAGTCCAAAACTTAACTGCGCTTGAACTACATGTACATGTATGTGCTAATTGAGTTAGTGCACCAACATGCATGAAACTATATCTAGAGTCTAGGCACTTTTCAGTTTTGCTGCACAAAACAAAGGACAAGTGCCTGTCTTAAAATCGTAAAAAGATATAGACCTCTCACTATTAGTATTGTTCTTCAAAATATTTTTTTTATATTTATTTGTTTTAATTATTAGAATAAAGAATGGAATAGGGCCTAACATTGATGAATGTTAAAATAATACTTCCCTTTGTATTTAAACATGACGGAGGTACGTTAGTCCACACACTTTATTTTCAACTGCTAAAAAGTCCAATAATTCAATGTTTTTATCAAAAATTGTTAGCTCTATCAAATGCTAAATATTCCAAGGAACATTTATAGAGAAAAACTACAACAGAAATATTTGGAGAATGCACAAACTGGAGCCGATTACGAGACCGTGTCAATTTTGCTTGGCAAAACTGAACGGTACATTAGTCCACGCACATACAGTAAGTGAATGTAAATTTGCATTTCCTGTCTCAATTACGTGTATTCTTGACAATTTCTTGAAATCATAAAACTACAAGAAACCATTGATTTTTCCTGAAAGTTTTTGTGATATCTCCGATAGGCTTGTTGTTTTTTCGACTGTTCAAGAAACTGAGCGCACATTATAGGAATAATGCATTCCGCGGAGTTGTTTAGCAAGTGTGCAGTGCACGCAGAGGTTTCTTCTGAGCATGAGCACTCCACACGAGCCGGAGGCAAGTGTGGAGTGTGCATGCGAAGAAGAAACCTCGAGTGCACTGCATATCGCTGAACAACGACGGGAAAATGCGTAATTCCTTTTATAAGATGGCTAAGTAATTTCGAACGCGAGGTCAATATACCTTGGATGAGAAAGAAATAATGAAATAAATCTAATATCAAAGTATATATCCGCCGTAAACGATGCATAAAATTATGGAGAGGTTTTGCGACACTTTACGTGACCTCATTTTACGTGACCTCATTGAGCATAAGCTATGGTACTAATCGAAATCTCGACATTTGAGACGCTCATTTTAGTACGTGATCTCATTGAGCATAAGCTATGGTACTAATCGAAATCTCGACTTTTGAGACACTGCACTGCGCATGCGCCAAAACCGTGCATTAGACAATTTGGGTGCGCAAAAATCCCACGGGCGCGCAGGGATAGACACTTTTCGCGAATGATCACGTGGTATGCTTTGACCAATCAGCAAGCTGGAAATTACTTAGCCATCTTATAAACTGCATCGCATCGCGCGTATTACAGGGTACGTGGACTAATGTGCTGCATGGACTAAGGTACCTCTACCATATTATTGAATTTGAGCCTTGAGGTGAAATTCGAGCTGCGCATACAAGTTACAACGGTAGCCACTTCCTTCATACCAATTGAATTCCAGAATCCAGGGCAGACTCCCTTACCCTAATTAACCCTATCAAAGGTATCATGTCAAGGATTCTGGCTAACTCGGCCCACTGGCTAACTCGGCCTCGCCGGAAATTCTGGGCCGAGTCAGCCAGGAGGTGTTGAATCGATCGTAAATACTTATTTGTGTTGACAGTTGAGCATGGGTATATTTCACAGTTTTTATTATCAATTTGATATGGAATGATGTGATATAGATCTATACTAACTAGCAAGCTGCTAGCGAACATTTTTTGAAGTAAAACCGCCCAAAAAGTGAGATTTTAGGTCTGTCACATGCACGCACGCACGAAGTTGCACTGATAGGCTTCTCCCCGACGTTCACTGCCGCCAGCCCGCACGGCGGCGGAGATCACAAACAAAATGGGACGAGACGGTAAAAACACGGGCAGAATTGCGTGCGTATTTACAGACTTAACATGGGCTTCAGAACCGGGGGGGCCGAAACTGTACAGCATCAAAAATATTGGGGGGGGCTCAGATATCGTTGAGCCCCCCCAATATTTTTGATGCTGTACAGTTTCGGCGATCGCCCTTATATATAACATAACCCCAAGATTTGTATCATTGTTTTGTTGTCGTTTTTTGTGTGTGGAGGGGATTCAGACATCGTCAAGCCCCTTCCATAATCTTACTAAGGATATCATTGGGCTCCCCACCAAATTTTTAAAATGAAAAGTTCATTATTTCAGGTCTCTATTGACAAAATTTTTAGCTCGCGCAGCGCGCTCGCACATCATAGTTTTAGTTGTTTTTCTTTTAACAGGAACATAGGAACTACTATCTAGGTTGGAGCTCAGCCATTGAGCCCCCCCCCCCCCCCCCCCCCCCAATGTTTGAGAGGGGCTTTGATATGTTTGAGTCCCCCTTCTGTTCATAATTTGTTTTGAAATGTTCATATTTCAAATTTTTCTTGTCAAACTTTTAGCTCATTCTGCTCGCTCGCAGGATCGGATCCCATGTCTTTCTGTTTAACCTATTTTTTTCAGAATGACAAGGGGTCCCTAATATATTGGTTGGGGCTCAAACAATAATCCCCCCTCCCTTCCCGAGTGGTTTTGGGTGGGTCGATATCATTGAGCCCCCTCTGTTCCCAATTTGTTTTTGAAACGCTCATGTATCAGTTCTCTTTTTACAAATGTTAACTGGGATGCCTTTAAGTTATTTTTAACAAAAGCACTTAGAATGCACACTTTTCAGGTTGATATATCAAAAATTTTCAGCTCGCGCTTCCCGCTCGCATTGTTGAATGAGATAAATATCTTTTTTTTTTGTAAACATAGCAAAAAAAAGCTCAAAATCAATGTTTTGAGGCTGATATATCCAAAATTTTCAGCTCGCGCTTCGCGCTCGCATTGTTTAATGAGTTAACTATCTTCTTTATAACCATAGCACAAAAAGCGCTTAAAATGCACACTTTTCAGGTTGCTTTATCAAAAATTTTGAGCTCGCGCTTCGCGCTCGCATTGTTTAATGAAATAAATATCTTCTTTGTAAACATAGCAAAAAACGCTCAAATTGCACTGTTTTCAAATTGATATATCAAAAATTTTGAGCTCGCGCTTCGCGCTCGCATTGTTGAATGACATAAATATCTTTATTGTAAACATAGCGAAAACGCTCAAAATGCACTGTTTTGAGGTTGATATATCAAAAATTTTCAGCTCGCGCTTCGCGCTCGCATTGTTTAATGAGATAAATATCTTCGTTGTAAACATATCAAAAAAACGCTCAAATTGCACTGTTTTCAGGTTGATATATAAAAAATTTTGAGCTCGCGCTTTCGCGCTTGCATTGTTGAATGAGATAAATATCTTTTTTGTAAAAATAGCGAAAAAAACGCTCAAAATGCACTGTTTTGAGGTTGATATATCAAAAATTTTCAGCTCGCGCTTCGCGCTCGCATTGTTTAATGAGATAAATATCTTCTTTATAACCATAGGGGCAATTCCATGAGATGGGTGACATGAGGTGAAAAAATTTATTTTCATTTTGCAGCTTGTCACGTATCCTATTTTGTTCAAGATACTTCTACGCATATGAAACAGCAATTTTTTTCAAAAATATGCCTCCAGAATCGCAGATATTACATTCAGAAGTCAACTTCCATTTTCATTGAGAAATACACTGAAAATATACCTGAATGTTTGATTTGAATCCATGGATAATAAAAGAGTGATAAGAAATTGATTTGTGGATTTTTATAATGTATTGGGCATCAGTTTCAAGTTGCCGGTAAGAAAAAATTGATCTACATTCCCATGAATTGGTAGAGAGCGTATGGCCCGACTGCGAAAACTAATGTAACGTGAGTAACGAAAAAACTGAAAAAGTTTAATTTCTTAATTTTCCAATGCATTTAAAATCTGCCAGTGGAAATTTTCTTCATACTCCTCCTACCTAATATGAAAAATAGTGAAATACTTGTGTACATGCGATTGTATTATAATGACCGAGGTGCAAAAATTGTAACGTGAGTAACAATGTAACGTGAGTAACAAAAAATGTAACGTGAGTAACGACACAAAAATTAGGAATACGAATATGTTTTTCGACCAAGGAGAGCAAATTATTTTCTGTTGGATTTAAGTAAATTGAGGGGGTCCTAAAGTAGTGTGTTCATATGAAATAACCTTTCCTGACCTTGCTTGATTAGTCAATTAATAAACTACAAAATAATATACTCAAAGTAAAAATTCGCTTCTAATGGAAGAGACCAGAATTAGTTGACGGATGCTGAGAGGTGGGGATCTATCTCCATCTTATCCATTTCTGATTCACTGACATTCTTCAATTCTGATGCACCAGCCACAAAAAGCATTTGTGATGATTGCTTTTCGTTTTTAACCTGCATCCAGACATCCCACTTAACAGAACCCCAATCCCATTCACCGGTCTCTTTCCATGGGAGGTTGCAAAGAAATTCCACTTGAATGTACACATGTAAGCTGGTGTTTGACTGTAAACACTGGGATTGCTGCTGCAATTAACCTGTTTTTAAATTGTGATGCTGGTCTATCAGACCAAATGCATACAGTTTTTGATGTAGGGACTGTATCCAAGACTGCATCACTGTTAAAGCTACCAAAGCTACCACAGTGTCCTTGGTGTAAGTCAAAATGTCGGGCACCGTGACTTTGGAATTAAGGTTTCCTCCACACCACTTTGTGATTATTATTATCAACCCATCCAAAACATTGACAATTAATAAACTACAATACAAGTGTTTTACTCAAAGTTAATATTCACAAACTACTGAATGAGACAAGAATTTATGTACATAATTGTGTAAGTCCACACAACTGGTAGTCTTTTAGATTTTAAGGTACATGTACCTGTTTGTACTTGGTACATTAAGGTCTGTTGTAATAGTAGTTTACAACCTAACAAAGTAAGATGTTTCAAAAGTAAAAGTAACTTAAGTTCCTGTGAAAGATAATGGAAGGCGAATATTTCATTACACTGCATGAACTACATTATTAGTATATTTTCATGTATTTAGTTTACTTGGATATACTGAAAACTCAATAAAATATGTGCCATATAAGTTTTAACAGTGGAAAAAGGTATGAAAGAATGCCAATTTTGTTATGTTTTAGGGACAAAATATCTATAAAGGTTAAATACCTAAAAAATATAAAGTTTCCAGCTAATTCTCATGGTCAAAATATGTGGTATTGATTATCAGCTAATATGTAACGTGAGTAACGTGTAACGTGAGTAACGATGATTTTAGTATAGAGGACAGATATTTCCAATGCTCTTAAAATTTATACCCCCTACATTTGTGTGCCACAATATGAGTTACATAAATCATGTAACAGTTGTTTAAAATACTACCCAGTATGAGGACACTTTTTGTATAAAGGCATGTTAGCTTTTAAAGGCGTCCTAAAAAATGTAACGTGAGTAACGAAAGTTTTTCATCATTATTTTCTGAACAGATATATGTAGGAAAATTCTATTAATGTTGCAAGATAGACCAAAGACTTGGGCATCTAGTGTAGAACAGAAAGGCTGTCAAACCTTTGAAAACAAAAAATATGACACTTACAACATGCAAAGGCACCTAAAAAGTGTAACGTGAGTAACGTGGAATTGCCCATAGGACAAAAAGTGCCTACAATGCACCCTTTTCAGGTTGCTATATAAACAATTTTGAGGACGCGCTTCGCGCTCGCATTGTTGAATGAGATAAATATCTTCTTTGTAAACATAGCGAAAAAAAAACGCTTAAAATGCACTGTTTTCAGGTTGATATATTAAAAAAAATCAGCTCGCGCTTCGCGCTCGCATCGTTTGATGAGATAAATATCTTCTTTATGTTCTAGCACACAAAAATCGCACTGTTTTTAGTTTGATATATCAAAAGTTTTCAACAGATCTAAGAAGATTTGTTTTAGAATTTAAAATAATAATCATCTTAGTTTGATAAGTAGGAATACTATTTTGTTTATTAAAAAAAAAAAAAAAAGGAAAAAAAATAATTAAAGAAGACTTCGGCATTTTCAAAAACTCGTATGTGGGGGGGGGGGTAATTAAAAAAAATTCCCCAAAATAGTTGGTGAAAAATTGAGCCCCCCCAATCCTGAAAATCTTCCGAAGCCTATGCTTAAAAACTCACTTTTTGGGCAGTTTTACTTTAAAAATGTTCGCTGGCAGCTTGCTAGATCATATATCTCAATTTTCCATATAAAATTGATGATAAAAACTGTGAAATATACCCATGCTCAACACTAATACCGGTAAGTATTGACAATCGATTCAATACCTGAGTCCTGTCTAACTCGGCCCAGAATTTCCGGCGAGGCCGAGTTATCCGACACCCCATGTCAAGATGAAGTTTGAAAAAAAAAAAGAGTTAATGATCCAATTAAATACTAAGTAGGCCTAACTAAACTTACTTTCATCTTTTCATTGAGACTATTAATTATAATTTAAAGTGGAATCATTCAATCAATCATGACATGTCTGTCAACATTCACACACTTGTCACACATTTGGAAGTCACACATTACAACCACAGCTCACATTGCATTGTGATTACGTGTAATTTCGACGCTGATACATTACAGTCACAGCTCGACATGATGATTCACGATATTTGACAGAGCCACAAAAGGCTATTACTCGTATCACATTACAAACTAAAAAGGCAAAAATGGACTAAAACCCTTACTTATCAAAATAACAGTATACTCACCTCATTAATGATCATCATAATAGGGCAAAATTGATATTTCTCAGTGACTCGCGGCGCGGTGTAGCAGAAAATTCTAGACACATTCACCACACGCCATGTTTGTTGTGGTAACTCAACAGCGCATGCGTGGATTACGTCAGAATTACTCATGCAGCGTGCGACGCGTCTATTTTTATAAAAGGGGTGCTTTGTTACTTAATTTATTTCTGTAATTAAAATTTACCATGAAAAGGGATCAATTTCCATTTAAGGTACTTATAATTTTTAAATAAAATGTTAGAATAAAAAATAATTTGAATAATATGTAAAACTTCATAGTATTTTTATTTCGTCGAAATTGAGGAAACCTGTCAACTTAGTCGCTGAATCTGTACCACGTGATGTCAACAATACTGACATGTGTTTTCTCGTTTCCCACGGCTCTTATATGCCGTGCATGCGAAACACAAAAATTATAATGATATTCGACCCGTCAAAACAAACGATTTCTGCTTTCACTGCGTAGCAGCAGTTTTTTCACACAAATCCATCGCCTATCACTGACAACTATACTAACGGATGCTATCGCAGAGACTTAGACTTGCAGTTTTGGGAGATATTCTGTGATTTTGTGAACTTGTGATAACGAACAAATTATGCCTTTTCTCGGGAATGATTGGAGAGCTCCCGGGAACGTTTGGGTGAAAAATACGGGAGGATGGGAGAGAATTGTTGCACTGAGAGAGAACTTGAATCGTCATATCAAGAAGATTGCACACGATAGGTAAGAATTTCACAATAATACAAATAGCTTTTAGATGAATGCAGGCATAATATACTTGGGTGAGATAGAAATTAAATAAATTAAATCAATTAAATTAAATGGAATAGCCTATATGATTTTTGTTATTTTTCGTCATGCATGTAGGCTACGAAAGGCCGCCTTAGTGGTGCACACATCATAATTATATACATTTCGTGTCATAAACTTTTGTTTATATTTCAAAATGCATTCATTTTTACATTGTAGGTGCTTTAAAGATATCGCCTGCATATAGGAGGCCGCTTCTCGAAGAATATTACTCTCGTGTATGGTCAGTGGACGGGCGGGGGTCTATTTTGTGTGATTGCATATATAGGCCTATTGATATTTATAATTTATTGATGACATTTAAATAAAAGCAAATGAAGAAGAATATTTTCGCGGGTCGTAAGAACAAAATGATATTTTTTCTTTTTTTCTTTATTTTTCATCGCCTGGGTTTTCTACTTGTTATTCTAACAAGACGTGAAGATAATTATTACCACGTATGCAAGAAGTGAAAATGCATTCCAAAAAGTAGAAAAATGCAGGCTGATTAATATAATACTGAAACACTTACGTCGCGACGGTATAGGGCCATTTTTTTTTTTTTTCTTCTTCTTCTTTTGAAACGGAGAGAAATTTGAATCTGAATCATTTTGATGTGATTTGGTTGTGAAGGATGATGCGTTGACAAAAACAGTGATTTTTTTTTTTTTTTTTTACTCTGAGGTGTGTGATGCAACACTAAAGGATTATTACCCTTTGAAATCTCGCACTTATGACTCTGTCATAACTTTGAGTATTGTTGACGTTGCATGATTGTTATTATGATAGAACAACAAATAATATTAGTAGAAAACCGATGCTAATATGAATGAAATTGAATTACAAAAGTGTTAGAAATTAAGTTAATTATAACAGGCATATCAGTAGTAACTGAAATATAAAAAACAATATTGGCAATATGTATTGCTTTGCTTTTAAACTATAATTGTGAGTGAGATTCGCCGTCGTCATACCATGGTTTTAAAATAAATGAAATTAAAACAGGTGAATTAATAACCTTGCAGAAGTAATATACAATTCAGCTGTTTTTGGAAAGCCTCTGAATCCAAATCCTGACTCGGTATTGTGTGCAGTCAGCATTGCATCACGGGGGGGGGGTGGTTGCAGAAGGGCCCGGGCTGCATCAATTTTTATTTCATTACTATTACTATCATTTTTCTTTTTTTTCTAGGTAATGTTTGCTTATGTGCTCTTATGGAATTCGAGACAAATACATTTTCACCCTCTCCGACACGTAATGGGCCGACATGCACTTTCCATGACCTGCCTATACGTACACAGAAGTGCATTTAGAAACAATCACTAATAGCTAAAGCGGATATGTGGCTCTAGGCATTGGCTTTGAATTTCATAGGTCATTGCCAGAATTATGAAGTCGTGTTCATGTTGACAATCGCAACTAGCACGAATGTCATATGACGCATATTATTCATCCATTGTTTGCTGAAGATTAATTTTCCACAGACACAGAATCAGTTTCGCTCCTGTATATTAGGTTTCATTCATTGTATACAGATTATTTCCTCGGTTGATGGCGAGAAATTAGTAACACCGTTTTGCCTGTCAGAAGTTTCGTACACATGCATCTGTTTTGGGTGATTGTACAAGCACCCACGCAGATCTGCACCCACGGACAACTATCCCGTATACCATTTGAGTATAGTTGACCTGAAGATATAGCGCCATTGGGTTATAGTTATCATATCTAGGGTACAGTTATCCTCTCCAATGAAAAAAAGTTTCCCGGAATTACCCAAAAGCTAATTGATTTTTTTTTACACACATATATTATTTTAAAATATATATATTATATATATATATAATATATATAATATATATATATATATATAATATTATTTATATATATATTATAGTAGGGTACATGCAGGTTATATGGGACAGCAGGTAATATGGGACACTGAAGCAATCATGTCGTGACCGTCGACCGGTGACCGATGACCGGTGTGAGCACATAAAGTTGTTCGTATGAACTGTTATACGAAAATATATCGTCGTGAGAGCATCTGATGCAAGAATTTCTCTAGAAAATTGCTGAAACGAACAAGGTAGGTAAAACTTACGGCATTTTATACCCTGATGTAAAATTTGATATTTCACAAATGTGATGGTGAAGAGAGTGTTTGAGGGGGTAACCTCAATTGTTTTGTATTATTTAGTAAGCTTATAGTTTCATTTTGATCAACTAGCGTGTACAGGTCAATTGTTTTAGTGAGGGGTGCAATGTTGCATTGAATGCATGCCTGACACAGCAACTTAGTGCAGGTAATATGGGACATCCAAAACGGCGGAAATGATTCTGGTACTTAGTATTGGGATGAGGCATCAATCTTTTTGCTACGATTTTTTTGGGTATATTCACAGTTAATTAATATAAATTAACTTGTTGTAGGCTTATATTGACTAATGTATAATGAATAAATATTAATAATAAGAAAAGAAATAATATACAAAATACATAACAATGAAATATAGTCAAAGGATTACTGAAGGGTCTTATAATTTCAAATTATATCTTAAAGATAATGATTTTCAACATTTTAAGCAATTCCAGACATGTAGAGTCATTTGTAGTTTTTAAAACATACATTAAATACGGTTCTAGGACATCTCCCCGGAGGACAACTCCCCCGGGGACAATTCCCGGAGGACAGCTCCCCCGGAGGACCAATCCCCCCGGAGGACAACCCTAACCCTAACCCTAACCCTAACCTAACCCTAACCCTATGTCTCCGGGGAGCTGTCTCCGGGAATTGTCCCGGGGAGTTGCCTCCGGGGGAGATGTCCTGATACGATTAAATACATGTCCGTATCCTGCACATGCAGGTAATATGGCACTTTGGTAATGGCGTCAACATTTGAATATTGCAGACAGGGGGATTGGGGAATATTGTTTTTCTTCACAATAAAAGTTAGAGCAGTAGTTATTGATTCATATAAACAAGATTAGACAGTGTGTCATTTCGTAATTTTTGCAAATTAGGCAAATGAGCTTAGGGGGTCCATATTACCTGCATGTACCTACATTATATATATATTATATACATGTAGGGATCATGCAGGTATATAAATATATATATATAATTATATAATATATATAATGTGTTATGAAAAAATAGGACAAGCTTGGACGTTGCTGGACTTTGAATCTTTTAATCAAGCTTTCGGCTTATTTGCCTTCATCAGGATTTCTGAAGAGAAAATCATAACAAACAAGAACAAAAACCATAATAAATAGCCGAGGGATTGAAGGGGGGGCAAAATTTGAATAAAGTTTTTTGTACAGTCGATTTTTATTATATATATATATATATATTTATAGTAAATAGTGGTAGAAAATACGCGTTGCGACTGGCTAGAGCAGTACCACGTGACCTACTTTCAATTTGTTATATTGTACATATGTGCAATATAACTTTCGGTTTTAGGAGGGTAAAGCCTGTGTTAAATGAATGGGGAGAGTGTCGATTCTATCGATTGCCTTGTTGCGCTAGCGCGTAATGACAGTATGTTGTTGCGCACTTATAGCCCATAACAATGGATTCGCGGAGCAACAAAATACGTCACAATAGCTAAATCTGCACCAAAAATTTTGCAAAGATAAAACTAGATTCGGCAAAGTCAAAGATCTAGGGGTCTATTTACTATAATAAATAGTGAACGCTCCATCTTGCAACATTACTGGACTATATGAACTCCAAATACTAAATGATCACCTCGGCCTCCGGCCTCGGAAACACAAATCTGCACTCGGGATAATTTAGTATTTGTCGTACCTATAATCCAGTATATTGGGCGATAGATTGTACACTATTTATAATAATATATAATTATATCGGTCATTCGGGTCAAGCATCCTTTAAGATTTGTTTTCTCTCCTTTTTTTTTTTTTTTTTTCGTTTGTTTGTTTTTTTGTTTGTTTGTTTGTTTGTTTTTTTTTTGTTTTTTTTTTACTTGGGGGGGGGCCTACCGCGGGTCCGCCCCGCCGCCCCCATGATCTGCAACTGACCTGGATGTGTTTGCTGGGATACCCACACAGTGATGAGTAGCGAATGTTTGTGAACTTTTTCCCTTCGACTTCAACGGCTTACGCCGGGGGTCGCAAATATTTGTTTTATTTTGTTTTGTTTTTATTTCTTTATGTTCTCAAAAATTTCCTATCTTAAAAATTGCTTGCCATTTTCATTTGCCATTGTGTGTTAAAGTAAAAATGGTTTGCGACTCTTAACGAGCGTGAAGTCAAGTGATGAATCTACTCCATTATGTGGTATGGGCGAGAAGTTCTGGCAAGGAGCCATTATTGTGATGCAGTTTACATAATGATGACATACTCATGAGAAGTAGAAGGACGTTTAGAGATGATTCTCGGACAGCTTCCTCAAATGACTCTAACTACCTCTGATGATAATTAAAAATGACCCCCAAAATTTGTGTGTAGATTATTTTGTTAGACATCAGGGGCCGCGGAGCCGGGGGGGGGGGGTCTGGGTCTGGGGATTTTTAACCTGTCCCCCCCCCCCCTCCCCCACTTTCGGATCAGCCCCTCCACTTTCAAAAACGCTCCGCGGCCCCTGGACATTATTTGCCCTTTTTTTGGCGTGTTGACATATTTGATATATTTTTATTTTGGGATAGATCTGAGTTCCAACTAAAATTCTAATTTATTTTTATGTATTAAGATGATTATAATTTATTGACGGTATGACTTCGATAGGATAATATACAACAAGGAACATTTTATACTCAGGGAGAGGATATTTATTCAAGCATCATCAGGAATGAGGATACGGATGATGATGATAATCATGATGATGATGGTGATGGTGGTGATAATGATGAGGAGGAGTAGGGGGAAGAGGATGATGATGATGATGATGGTGACGATAATGATGATGGTGAGGAAGAGGAGGAGGAGGAGGAGGAAAATTAAGTTTTATAAAACAAAATTTGAAAAATCAACATAAAACATAGCCCTACATTTGATAGTCATGCATGATGCAGATTATAACGATGATGATGATGATGATGATGATGATAATGATGATGATGATTTTCAACCAATAATATTAATAGTATTGTAATTAAACCAATAAAAAAGTGTAGAGACCGATACTAAAAAAAAAATTGAAATACAAAAGCAACAATGATTTATAATCTCGCATCCCCGGATAAATTGAAATTCACAAAAATAACAATCGATGCTAATTATTTTGATAGTATCAAAATACATAAATATTCTAGTGATCATGATGATGATAATGAAGATGTTGAAGAAGACGCTGATATATATATTATTATGCATGATCATACTGTAAACAGAGAAGAAAACAGGATAATATACACAGGCATGCAAATACAACAGCGAGTAGTATGTAGAAGTTTATTGCATTACCAGAACCCCGGCGGGTCAATTTGCCCATATGTCTCTGATTGTGAAAATTGGAACTAAATTGGATTCATGAATACCAAAATAGCTGGAAATTACATGGGATAAGGAAGACTATTTCTCATCTCTGTGCAACATCACTTTAGGTCATTCTGATTGATGCAAGAGCTGTAAAAGTATCCTTATATGGCGGCGAAAACCAGGTTGAAGTTTTTCTTTAAAAAAAAAAGAAAAGAAAAAAGTTTTTGAGCGTATGAACATGGCACTCACTTTTTTTCTCTCTCTCAGTCTTTGAAATGATTTGACCATTTAAAATGGAAGATTACGTACTCCTAGTATGCCTTATATTGGCGCTCTATGCAGCAGCCAGCAGGTCAGAGAGAAAACAAATAATAATTTTTTTTTTTTTACTATCTTTGAAAAACCTTTCGGGAAACATTATGATAACAAAAAAACCCTCAATTTGAAATACTTTCCTCCAAAAACGGCAGATAGAAAATGCTCACAATATTTTCATTTTGGGGAGTAGGTTTTTTTTTTTTTCCTTCTTCTTTATTGTTGTTGTTGTTGTTTTTTTTTTATTTTTTATTATACAGTCTGTGTCAAATAAAATGGTACAAGTGGAAAACATTTTTTTTTTATAGTATGAAGTTTAATCACACCCTGCTATTGTTTGGTATTTTCATAAAGCAGGAAGATCAGAATTTCACCTGCAATTTTTTTCATTACATTTGGTGTTGTAATTTTTGAAATACGACTAGTTTTCTACAATCAAGAAAAATCCATTTTACGCACGCCGTCCCATGCCTTTGTGTATAGGTTTCTCATAATGGCCATGCAGTGCTAAATTTCGATTTGTTCCTCGTCGCACAAAATTTAGCATAACTTTTGTTTTACGAAAGCAAATTATACAGAACAAAGCGCATCAGCAAGAAAAATATTTTGGCTTTATTTTGGTACCACATACACACATTATCTGAAAATATTTCACACCTAAATAATTTTTTTCCCGACTGTACCATTTTTTTAAAAACACAGACTGTATAGACCTATTTCAAAACTTTTTAATTCAAAGAAAATCCATTTTGATATTTTTTCGGTGCCCATCCCTTTCTTTATGCCTACCTAGCACTTCATGTACTTGACCAGAGGCAGGCAAGGCCCGCTCACGCTCATCCCCCACACTCCCACTCCAAAAAAAAAAAAAAAAATATATAATAATAATAATAATAATAATAATCCTGTTTCTGCGCATGGAGCTGTGCCCCCATCACATATTTCCTCAGGTGATGCCCTTGTTTGCTTCTTCTTTTTATTTATTTTATATATTTTTTTATTATTATTATTTTTTTTTTTTTTTTTTTTACAGAGCTAAACCACGCGCCAATTCATGATAACACCTTAGCAGCCGCCTATAGCGATTCCCTGAGAGCCACTGACGACGCCCCTGGGCATGCCGATTATATATTAAAATAGGCCTATTATGTAAATTTAAATATGAACTAAAGATGCATTATAATAATATCATCTTCCCTTATATGGGGGCAGTCTAAAATGACGTCATTTGGTATATTGGGAAATTACCTCTTCCATCCACTTTGCTTTGATTAGTCTTAAAATATAAACCCCGAATGTAAACAAACGCATCTGAGGGACTTTTAGATGATAAAAATATTAAGTCTTTGTGCCTCCAATAACTGTCAGGATTAATTAGAAAACAATAATAATTGATGCATTAATTTTATCATGAAAGTTCTGATTAAAGGAAATTAGGTCTCATATCTGTAGGGAACTATCTTCTTCTTCCTCTTCCAATAGAGTCCACCGCTGGTGTATTATCGTACCTATTAAATTATCATGCAGACTGAATGCAATGAATGCTCTATGTTTAACATCCCCAAATAAATAAATTTCCACAGTCATATTGTTCATAAATAACATGTATTGCAATTCTGTAGTAGAATCCTTAATGGAATTAATTTCTTAGACCAAAAAAAAAAATAATAATAATTAATAAAAAAATAAAAAAAATCTGCTTGCTTTCATTTTAGAGTCTGATTTATAAGACTAACCGCGTGTTTACACTGTGTCCGAAAATCAATAGAACCGGTGCGAGCAGGGTATTACATGCCCATATAAGGAAAATATTGTGTACATGTAAATGGTATAGTAGAGTCCTTTGAATATAAGAGAATTTGATTGACAAAGTAAGTATTGTGTTATAAAGAGTAGACAGTGTATTATAATATTGGAAGCTGTACTACATGAGCAGAACCATATAAGGATCTTTCATATTGCGGTGCCCTGGTTGTTCTGTTATTTTAGGTGTTTAAAACTGAGCTGGATTGCATGCATTTGATCGCTGGGACTGCATACAGAGGAAAATGACCTAAGATTGTTTAAGTTAATTTATATCGACTATACATCTGTATAATTATGCATATCAACCTGAGGGACATGGCATATATAAACCTTTGTAACCAACAGGTTGTTGTGTATAATCACTGAGATGTCATTCATTTATTGCTCCAGCTTAAGGCCTTGGTTGTGGTTTCAATTTTAGCAGCAAGCAGTTTAAAGCAAAAGTATATTCTATAGTAATCATTTTGCATTATAGTGTTGTTATTTTCTGCATGACAAAGAGCCAAAGCATAGGTCCATTTGTAGCTGTTTGTGATAAAAATGCATGCATCGCTTACAGCTTATAAGTTCTGAGCTTTTACTGGAATTATATGGAGAATACATGAGAATGTATACAGGCCAAAAGTATGTGTAAGTATATATTTTAAATATATGGTGATTTTGCTGAGATTGAATTAATCTACCTGGTATGTAGGGCTTGTGTATTTATTGTTTTACCCCTTCTCTCTATTTCTCTCATCTCTCTTTCTGATGAGCCTCCCTTTGCTCTTTCTTTCTCTGTCTCTTCCTTCCCTCATTTATCTTCATCTCTCTCTCTCTCTCTCTCTCTCTCTCTCTCTCTCTCTCTCTCTCTCTCTCTCTCTCTCTCTCTCTCTCTCTCTCTCTCTCTCTCTCTCTCTCTCTCTCTCTCTCTCTCACGACCCTCCCGCTCCCTCTGTCACTCTGTCACTCATGCTTACTCTCACTTATCTCATCTCTCCTTTACCTTCATCTCTCTCTCCCTCTCTCTTTCTCTCTTTATGACCCCTCCTCCCGCGCCCTCTTATATGCCCTACTTTGGCAAAAGGAAGCATACTAATCAAATTTGAGTTTTTAACGTTTCCATATTTCATTTGGTGCCATCTTTTTGCTGTCCAAATTTCATGTCTCAAAGTTTATCCATGACATCAGAGTAAATGACAGACACATTTTGCTCTTTTGTCACTTTTGTCACTTGCTTCCTTTTGCCAAAGTAGGGCAGCGCGCTCCCTTTCCCTTATCTCTCCCTTTCATTCATCTCTCTCTCTCTCTCTCTCTCTCTCTTCCCTTAGTTTTTCCTTCTCTAATTTCTCTCCCTCTACATGTGTATGTGTCTCAGGCTCTTTCTCTCACCTTCCTCTAGCTGGGTCCTGGGGTTGAGTCTATCTCTCCACCTTCTCTCAATGATCCCTTTCTCTGTCTACCCTTTCCTTACTGCTTATATATATCCCAGCCCCTTTTTCTGTTCTCATCCCTCTGGTATTTATAATCATATCATCAGAGATGATCAGTGTGTTTTTTTTTTTTTTTTTTTTTTTTTTTTTTTTTTTTTTTTTTTTTTTTTTTTTTTTTTTTTTTTTTTTTTAACATTGTAAATATATGAACAAGTCATATCATAATGTATCTGGTAAATGATTATTTTGAAAGCATAAGATGTCATAAAATCATATAGATTAATAGTGTATCTGCTCAAGCTCGATGTTTAATTTTAAAGCATAGAATGTCACCAAATCATATCTAAATATTTCTGGTCAGTGGTTATTTTGAAAGCATATATATTAATTGCCAACACTCCATATCATATTTTATATTAGTAATCAATGTTTGTTCTTATTATCTAGGCTTCTGGTGAAGAATTGGCAGCTGGCCTCAGAGGTGGACCATTCCACGCAGAGAATGCGGATGCAAAGCCCAGGATGGGGATCTCACAGCCACACCTTCTGGAGGAATACTAAGCGACCTACATGTGAGTCCGATAACTTCAGTTTGCTCTTAGATCCCCCCCCCCTACTCAGGGCATCCAACATAATTTGCATAGCCAGCTAGCTCAGTTTGCTATTTTCTTGCATGCCATTAAGAACTACTCTACCTCCTCCCCACCCACCCCCAGTATATCAGGCAACCTATTTGCTTTTTTTACCCCCCCCCCATTTCACAAATCTCCATGGCCCCTGTCGATTTCTGTAGTTTGCTTTAATGTCAGAATGGTCCTTGTGTGCCAGCTCCTCATAAGCAATCAACATGTGAATATATAATTTCAGTTTTCTAAGTTTCTCCCTTGCTGCATTCTCCCTCCTGGCCCCAGTACATTGAAACGACCTATATTCTAGCTGATAACTTCAGTTAGGTTTTAGTTTACAAGGCTATCACCCTAATCGGCAAAGACGTGACTTTGTTGGCAGATGATTTGGTTGGGCCTCCTTATGAGATGTCATATCAAGAAGGTATTGTTTTGCATATGATGCGGACTGTATTTGTGTCAGTATTATATTACACATTGCTTGTGTCATGATTAGGTCTATAGACAAGTTCATCTTATAATTCTATGTATCCATCCCCCCTTCACCATCATCATCATCATCATCATCATCATCATCATCATCATCATACGCAACCTCTTCATCATCATATACCAGATACTAATAAACAAAGCCATCATTATCCCCAACATTATATTTGTGATATCATGCTCGTATCAATCATCATCACCAAGTCACTCATTATCCCAATCACATTCATCATCATTTTTATCAGATAAGATTGTAATTTTTTTTAAATGATAAACAAGTTGCATATTACCATACTAATGATAGTCCTCATGAACTATCACCACTATCATATTCATAATCAGCATCTATTTTCATCAAGTACATCTTAATTACTGTCAGTGTTCTATTCTGATCATACCATGCCCTATACCATTTATTAATAATAAATCAAAATGATAATGATCATCATCACCACCACCATCATCATCATCTTCATCTCTACTTTCCAAGGATACCTCACTAAAGATGCACAGAAATAACCATCTCACATGGAGTCTTCAATCATGTTGTATATTCAGCAAA
The DNA here is from genome assembly GCA_940671915.1 of Paracentrotus lividus. Classification (NCBI taxonomy): domain Eukaryota; kingdom Metazoa; phylum Echinodermata; class Echinoidea; order Camarodonta; family Echinidae; genus Paracentrotus; species Paracentrotus lividus. The sequence goes on along the minus strand of CALNVZ010003429.1, from coordinate 27,357,073 downwards.
GACATAATTTTGGTCTACCCTAAAGCCAACTATACAGGGAATATTCTAGCTCTCTTTGTTGATCACGAGATGATCATATCAGATGCTCTTCATGGAATCTTGGCAAAATGCACAAATTGTTTGCATAGCTTGCATTCCTGACATAGCAGAAGCCAGAAGGGGGTTGCCTCTCCCTCCCACGTGACTATAACTCATGGAATCCCAGGCTTTTGGCCCAATGCCCAGTCAATAAGAGAACAAATAGGGAATGAAAGGGCAGGGGTTAATCAGGTATTTACTGTGGTGCTGGTTCTGTGTTTGCCGATGACATCTAATATCTACTGAAATCTATATGTGTATGTCTTCTCTTCTTCAGAAGATGCCCCCAAAAAAGACAAATTTTTCACAAAATAGTGACCAAATAAGGAAATTAAGATGTTCAAATCCTCACTTCATAGCCTAATTGATGCCCGTTGTTTCATTATTCTAAACATTTTCAGGTTTCAGAAGTTTGAAAGTACAAGTTTAAGTCCACAATATAGTAACTTATAAAGATCTAGAGTTTGAATGTGAATTTTTATCCCCTCCCCCCCCCCCTGTTTAATCTCAATGTTTTTCTTAAATTTGTCTTCTGGAAATTTGTTATTTTCTTTAATATATTCATTCAATAACATTCTTTTTATCTTATTTCTTTACAGTCCGCAAGCTTTCACAGTATGTGTTTCTTCCAAAAGGAGCAGGACGAGAGGTAATTAAAAAAAAAAATCACAATTATATTTGCACTTTGATTTTCTTATGTTATTTTGGAAGATACTGTATGTACTGAAATATAATTACAATTTAATTGGGGAGTAGTTAAGAAAGGTTTAAATAAATTCATAACATTGTTTATGTTTTTGTTTGTAATGATATCAACAGATTAGGCAGGGCTTAAAATCATGTATACCCACGTGTACAGTAGGTCAATATATAAATGTTTAGGATCTGAACTACAATCATATCTAAATCCTGAAATCAGTTAGCATTAAAATAACTTGTTTAAATGATATAATACATCAATGTCATAGAATCATATTTTGTATGTTTTTCTACAAGAGGGAAGGGTATAATATACATGTACACCATTTCAGAATCTTGAATTGCAATTTCCACATGTTATTATGGTAAGAAGCTGGAGGGGGAACAAATCCTGAAAAATACTATTAAAAAAAATAATTTATAAATAAGACTGAAGATGAATTTTAACACAGAAATTTGGAGTAGAAAATTTCCTGAATTCTGGAGATTCCTTGAAAACTGGCATCTGTGCTCAGGTACAATGATATGTCCGAGTGGTGTTCCTCTATTTTCAAACATACTCTGCTATTTTAGTTGTTTTTCCTTGTTTCTTTATATCAGCGATCTCAGTACTTCACCGTCGGTGAGATTCTTCTGAAGCTTGACTTCTGTTCTGCACTTCATCAGCTTAGCAGGTTCCAGTATGTGTGTAGGGTGAGTTATACATATGGGTATTATAGACCTTGAATATTTCAAAAGGTCTAAATGCATAACTTTTTGATCCTCAAATTTGCACCAATTATATTGCTATTTCCCTCCCACAACCTTAATAGAATTGACTTTATACTTTATGACACTTTGTTGATGAAGATTACAAAATGCATAGAAATGGTGTCATTTGAGCTGAAAGAAAGTGATTGTACAGTTTCTTTGTGTTGCCCATTTAGAGATTTCAATGGTTATTTTCATTAGAACTGTTCCTATTGAAGAAAGACAAGCAACCAGAACTATATCGAAATTTGGAAGACCAAAATGAAAAACGATTCATACTTGGTTTGGTGTTTAGGGTTTAAGACCAAGATAAACCTAACACTAGCACCATGTATCAAATGTATATCTTTCTTTGTCTTTCTGTTTTGTATAAGGGGGAAACTATATGACTTGAAGATTCAAGATTCAAAGCTTTTTGTCCACAATAATATGGAAATTTGTTTTCCATTGGTAATAAACACAAACATACAAATTATACACATTAAATATACTGACAAGACAGGACCCTGACAAGACAGTATGATAACAATTCTCAGTTGCATAACTTATAATGCAATACAGACAATAAATACTGCATTACTATGCAACTCATAGTAATACATATATTTTCATATCATTATTGAATATATAAAAATACGCAGAGGATGAGAGAGGGACAGACAGACAGACAGAGAAGGAGAAACGGGAGAGGGGAAAAAAAGAGTTGGAGTGAGAGAAAAAATAATAATATATACATGTATAATCTTTACCCACTAACTTTATAGATGTTAACCTCAACAAACGTTCTCCTTTTGTATGATTCAAGATTTTATTTTTCTCCCTTTTAATTGATCTAGTTCTTAGAGGTGGTGATCCAGAACCATTATTCCTCACTGAGTGGATCAGCTCTGAAATGCCTATTTGGTATTGTAGAAGAAGCAGTCAATGTGGGTAAGTGAAGTGAGGGAGGGAAAACATGCCTAATAAAGTCGAATCTGTTTGGACTGAAGTAATTAGAAAACAATCGACTTATAAAAGTAGAAGGATTAAAAGCAAAAGAATATACAGAGGAGATGACTTGGAAAGACCACAGACTTGGGCAATTAATTTGTCATACGCGAGTTTTACTTTAATTGACAAGGTTAACGGTAATTCAAAGTTCGAGGAAAATATGAATATATGTAATATTATGATTAGGAAGCCTTACATCTACGAGTGTAATATAACAACCAAAAATGCAACCTCTGTTAATTTACCACTTATCCATTACTTGTTAATAAAAAAATTACTAAACAAATATATTTCTATTTTTTCCAATATATTCCATTAGCCCCTAGTGCTCCAATGGTGGATAAACCATAGCCAGGCTTGACACATTAAATATTTCTCCAAAAATTAAGATAGAATTTGTATCTTTATAGAACAATAAAAGCTATCCTGGTGTTATACTGATCATATCCTTTTATCTCCATTTGATCTTGTAGCCATGGAAACCAAGTACAATGTGAACCAAGTCCGGAGGATTATCAAAACACTGATCAAAGCTCTACAGGTCCATGACAAGAATTACATCGGGGGAAAGGCAGGATGGAACTGCCACTATCACATCGCACATGTCTGGCTGAACCAACTCAATAATATTCAGTATGAAGAGGTGAGATATGGACTTTTTTAAAATGGAGTTTCATGCTAAAGCCACTGTAGCTTCTAATTGAGGCCTCGTGCAGTTTCCCCCAAAATCGTCTGCTTCGGCTCACCTGCAACACAGATGCATGCGGGTGATTCCACTACCCAATTCCTCCAAATCAGCTCAGAGACATGGAGCTAGGGGGAGCAGTGAACTGCTGCTCCTAATCATCAAGGGTGGTCTGTCCTAACAGGTTTATCAACCTAGTCACTTCTCTATGCACTCCAAGCCTATCAATCTTGGGCCAACCACTTCATATGTATTTCCATCTCCTCCACAATTGATAGCCTAATATGGCAATATCAAAGAATGCTTTGCAAGATCTTTCTCGTGTCTTCCTTCACTTTAGACAACCTTCACTGTAATCATGAGCAGGCTGTTGTGTAATAATATGTGTCCCAACCAATTGTGCTGTCATCTTTGTATCATTTTGTATCATATCATATTTATTTCTGTAGAGACAAGACGATGAGAAGCCCATCCTAACAGATCTCCCGCCGGAGTGTCTGAGGCAGATCTTGAGGAAAATGCAAGACCATTGTGACATCACACACACTGGGGAGGCCAATCAGCTACTGCATGTCTTGTCAAACGAATGGACCCTGTGGAGGGACTTCTGCAGGTTCCACTTCTCTGAGGCACATGTAAGTAACCATTAAAATAAATAAAATGAACATGGGGCATCACAAGATGATTTTAGTGAAGGAAAGCTGGACCAAATTTGCTGATGAGTTACCAGCAGATGAATATTTTTCAAAAATCATGAGAAATCTAACAAATTCACATGTAGGCATTCTATGGAAGTCACACACCTACACCTGCTTCACAAGTTATGAGGGTGCATCAAGGTAATGTTGTCGGACCTTTAGCATTTTGAAGATATTTCTGAACAATGAGCTTCTTTGGAAATACATGCATTTTATTCAAGCTATATACCTGCTTCACAATTTGTGGGGTGCCTCAGGGTTCTGTGGTAGGACCTGTAGCTTTTAGCCTGTATGCTGCTCATCTATATGAGTACCAGTTAGAAATACTTCCCATTATGCCTCGTCTCTCATAATAGACGCATAAGAATATTTCTAATGTTGGTCATACAATTGTCTTTACTATTAACGATAATCTATTTCTAACAATAAGTGAAACACCTTTTCTTTTTTCTTTTTTCAAACTGGCTTTTTTTAGTTGGCCCCAGCCATCCCGAAGAACAAGCTGGATCATGAAATAGAGTGGAAGAAGATTTACAAGAAGCTGAAGACTAAGCATGGTGTGAAAGAGGTATTTGCAGATCAGCTCCAACTCTGCTGCCATTGTTACTGCCTGTTCTGGATGGTAAGTTTAGCTTCTCCCTTTGGGATAATGTACCTTCAGTACAGTCTACTCCCTTTACAATGAGCACAGATAGAAAGAGATCTTATAACAAGGCAAATCTTCAGCTCCAAAATTCAATCATGACTGTGCACATGTGTCACTGTGTTCAGTATTATATAAATAGTGCATGCTCTACGATGCAACATACTAGATTATGTGCACGACAAATACTAAATTATCCCAAGGGCACATTTATTTCACTGAGGCCATAGGCCGAGTTGAAACAGATGTGCACGAGGGATAATTTAGTATTTGGAGTTCACATAGTTAGTAATGTTGCATTAATAGAGCATGCACTATTTATTATAGTAAATAGACCCCTAGATATTTGACCTTGCCTAATCTGGTTTTATCTTTGCCAATGTTTGCCAAACTTTTGGTGCTAATTAAGCTATTGTGACGTATATTGTTGCTCCGCGTATCTATTGTTGTGCGCACCATTTTACTGTTATTACGCGCTAGCGCAACAAAGCAATCGATTTCGCCATTCATTTTAACACAGGATAAAATTGTTCAATATAACAAAAAAAACGTTCAATATAACAAAAACCGTTCACTATAACAAAAACGTGAATGACACGTGACATCATTTCAACCAATCACAACTCTTAAAATACTACCACTATTTACTATAACAAGATATTTTAATGACGAGGTAGTACATGTAGGCTTGGTCCAGAGCACCTCATTATAACAGGAGTGGACTGACTCTTTATTTTTAAAAAATATATGTGCCATGTAGTGATAAGGATGGCTTCATAAATACAACTACATGTACAGTCCTCTCCCAGTAAACGAGGTGGTCTGGGGGGCATTTCATCAAAGGACTTGTCAGACGTTTTATCCGACAAACTGTTATAAGCTACTGAAATGCTTGCATCTGATTGGCTGAGAGCAAATTTGTCGGATAAAACGTCCGACAAGTCCTTTGATGAAATGCCCCCCAGGACCAAGCTTTACACATATATTTTTTTTTCCTTTTCTTATAGATACTGGACATGTAGACATGTATTTTTGCTTGCTATAATAGGAGTGCACTATTAAATTAATTTCTTTAATACTTTAAAATCTTAAACTTGGGTAACTTATAATGAAAGGGTTTTAAAACCATGTTCTTTGCTCTACTTTCAGGGTGGCACCCATCCCTGCTCCATTGACATTCCCCTTGAGAGGGGAGAGAGGGCGCCAGAGCATCAAGTAGCGCAGAGCCGAGGGATCTCCCCCAAGCAGCTTGCAGACATGTTCCCTATGCCGAGATAGATAACAGACTTTGATATCAAAACCTTGAATGGTTAATGATCATTGGCCGATACTAGGATATGAAGCCATAGATGCTGTCAATGGGAACGAACATTGAATTGGATGTTAAATTGAAATTTTACAACAAAACTTACAGACAATCTGTGGACAGTGAATGGTAATTTTGTTTTGTACATGAAAAGAGAAGGCTGCTTTAATACTTGTTTGATCGTATGGATAGAGTTACCTTAAGTTTACTGGTGTAAACTCAGTGTACAATTTGTGACCCAAGATTTTATGAGGTCAAAACAAATGTGAAAGCTCTGATATTTTTTATGCCTCAACCTAATGAAGATTGTACGGTAGGGCCTACCCTTCAATCATTTGGATAGCAGGCTAAATTGCATGTTCAATTCCATTCAATGAAGCTCCATCTGTTTAAAAAGTTTTGGAATATGCAGATGTAGATTAAATCCTTGAAAAATATTGTGAATAGGACTTGTACGGCTTGGCCACAATTTTGTTGGCCTTGGGGGGCATCCCATTTGGCACTTCATATGTAGACTAATTTGTAAAAAAAAATGTTGTGAATGGGATTTATAATGTTTGGCCACAATTCAGATTTTGGAGGCTTCCCATTTGGCACTTCTTCATATTTCAGTCATTCATAGAGTCATGCATAAATTTACATATATTTTGATGGAACACATCTCGGGCATCCAAATCAGTTGTACAGGAAAGGGAACAAATTATGGCAATCAAATCAACTTGCTATCGACCCGGGGGGGGGGGGGGGGTCCCTGAAACAAAAGTGCTACCCATGCGTGTCCCCGCACCCTGAAAATGGACCCTAAACGTCTCATTGCATGAAGTCAAATTTGCACCCCTTTTTGACGTCAGACTGAAAATGGACCCTAAACGTCTGCATTGCGAAGTCAAATTTGCACCCCTTTTCGACGTCAGACTGGAAAAACATACCCTAAATGGCGTAAACACCGTGAAATTTTGACCCCAAAACAGCGTTTTCCGCTGAAAACACCCCTATTTTATGGAAAGCGTCAACGCCGCCGAAAGGCTGAAAACAGACCCTCTTCGACGCTTTTTGGGGACACGCATGCGTAGCACATCGTGTGGTGAGTGACCCCCCCCCCCCCGGCAGGGGCTATCGAGAAAGGAAGATAAATTTTCCTCTTTCAGTTTATTTTGATATTGTATTTTACAACTTTCCTTTACAGTCCGACCACAGATCTTTCTATCCATGCCTTTTATTTCATGTGAGCCTCAATGTGTCAATGAATGTACTCTTAAAAAAATGTTCCATCAGTTTGGATTTATCTTGATGGTCTAGGCAACATTATCCATACATCCACTGCATGGCAGAATTACTTTTACCAGTTGTTTGTGAAATGTAGTTCCAGTTAGTACAAGAATTCAAGTATAGCGTCAAATGTTAAAGGTTTATAATAATATTGGAGAATGGGATGAGTTAAGCCAATTCCCATTGAAAACTTAACTGAAATGTAAATATTTTCTGCTGCATGTGTACTTTAATGTAATGTACAGATTTTTTTTCTCAGTTTAATGTATCATTTGTAAATAAGAGTTCTGTACATTTACACCTATTTAATAATAGGAGTGTAGAGAAGAAATACATTTTATATTACCCAAAAGTGTGTGACATTTTATGTTTCTGGCCAGTTGAGGTTCCTTAGGATTTTTCATAGACTTTTGCAGATATGTCATTCTTAGTGATAAAAATATAATTTGATACCTTGTAGAATGTTTTTTATGTATCTTCTCCCTCTCGTTCGACCATTCTTTCTCTTTATCCCTCTCTCTTTTCTGCCCCTTCCCTTTCTTTTACATCAATGCTGCTAGTATGCTATCGGTACTCTCTCACCTCTATTCTGATCTTTCCAAATAGAGCATCCTTAAGAAATGTATCTCATTAAAACTCAGAATAAAATAAATATTCATTTATTTTACAATACCATGAATTTATTTCAGAAATCAGAAATACTGCACTTGGATATGCTTATATCAAATATACTTTGAGAACAAAGTTAATGACCTTTTAAAATAACTTGTGTTACACTGCCTTATACGCCCATCATATTCTGTATAATGCTTGGAGACATACAAATGTAGTGTGACTTTTGATGAAATGCTGATGTATCTAAAATATCATTGTTATTGTATTACAATTTAAACAAATAATATAACATGTTAATTTTAGCTGTGAGTGCAACGTAAAGTAAAACAATTTTTACAGCTCTCTCTTAAAAAGAACTGCGAATAATAACTGCTACTAGTGCAGTTGTGGACTGTTCCAATTTGTTTATCATTGTTTGTTTCATGACATGTGTTTAGCAAGAATAAATTATTCGACTAAAAATACAGGAACTTTTGTCTAATATGTTCATTCTCCAAACCACTGGCTATAAGCTGTTGCAGAGAGCTGTAATGAACAGATACGTCAACTACATGTATGCAAGAATTGAATTGGTTGGGACTGGGTAAACCCCTTTGACTTGTTAATGTATAAACGGAAACCAATCAAATCAAATCATAATCATAAATCTCATAACCAAGGTTTCAGGGGGGCATTTCATTAAAGGACTTGTCGGACATTTTATTCGACAAATTTGCTCTCAGCCAATCAGATTCGAGCATTTCAGTAGCTTATAACAGTTTGTCGGATAAAACGTCTGACAAGTCCTTTCATGAAACGCCCCCCAGTTGTTGAGATGAGGAACTGACAAATGTTCTGTCGGCAATTGCTCTGGGGGGCGTTTCATGAAAGGACTTGTCGGACGTTTTATCCGACAAACTGTTATAAGCTACTGAAATGCTTGCATCTGATTGGCTGAGAGAAAATTTGTCGGATAAAATATCCGACAAGTCCTTTGATGAAATGCCCCCCAGGTGGGCGTTTCATGAAAGGACTTGTCGGACGTTTTATCCGACAAACTGTTATAAGCTATTGAAATGCTTGCATCTGATTGGCTGAGAGAAAATTTGTCGGATAAAATGTCCGGCAAGTCATTTGATGAAATGCCCCCCGCTTTGTTCCGTCTAAGAAGTAAGGTTTGGGTTGCGATAGAGTTTTATGTTAGGTTTATGTTTAATAGGTATAATGTTATGTCCAATGCTGTAGTTAGTCAGTTGAGTAGTGTTAGGGAATAGGACTAACTTTATCTTTAGACAGGCATCAGGTCGGTCGAGTGTTAACGCTCATTGTCAGCTCTTTACATCAGCCTATAAACCGACTCTCATCATACCCACACTCGAATCCCAGTGTTTCAGGGGGTGACGTTAGGTCTGTCCCAGACGTAACTCAATCAAATCTGATTCTGATTGCTAATATCTGTCAAACACCCAATCAATTCAAGTAATGTAATGACCAAAAAAAATCTTCAATTTCTGTATATCGACTAATTGCTTGCTAAATCAGGAGTGGACTGTAATATGACAATGGGAACATTTGAAAATTATCTTTACTCAATCCTGCCTGTCCGCTGTCGCTTCTAAGGTATTGCCGACTCTGTTGCGGATATCGATGCTTGTCTCTTTGTACTCTCTATGTCCATAAGCTCTCTCAGTCGTTTCTTTCTGGCCTGTTTCTGATGTCGTCTCGATGTCAGATGAGCTATGGAATAAAGAGACAAAATCAAAACTATATTAACCCCAAGCACCAAAGCATTTGTGAAAGGACTAAGTAATCTTTGTTCCTCCTCACTTACATTTAAACAAAATAAAAACCCTGAGACTCTTATGACTTTACATTTTTTACAAATTACAGAATGCATCCAGTTGCAAATCTTGACACAATATTACATGCACTGACAGCAAGTAGGGCCCCGTAGCTCAGATTTTGCAAGCCTCCACAACATTACAAATGCCCTTTGACAGTTTAGCACCTAGAGACTGTATGAAAAGTGTCAGCTTATTCCCTAACAGAAAGTGTTTTGCTGTATGCATAATGGGACATTCTTGTATTTGCTCCACACAAGCATATACTTTTTGTGCAGAATCTGACAGCACAAACCTCGTAGGTAACACACAACAAGTAAGGGCATGTTCAACAATTATTTTGGATACTATTTGTATTATCATTTAGTGAGAAAGCTGATGGGCAGTCCCGGATGGTTTATGTGCGAGTTAAAGGTCAAATTACTTGTCCATTGCTGTTGTCCCACAAACTGTCTCCCACTGCACACATCACACACATAGGTTTGAGAGAGTTCGCTGACCTCTCGTTCTTCACATGGTAGTGGAGATATAGGTGAATCCTTCCCCTGAATTGGAAAAATTAAAATATAATAAAATCTTAGAAATTGGAAAATTAGATCTTCTGACACAAATTTTGAGGGTAAAATTGAGAAGCAATGGCCCGTATTCACAAAATGTATCCTAACTTAATCACTTGACTGGTAAATGGTGCTTATGCAAACTAGACTTGAGGATTTCTTTTCTTTATTGAGTCCTGATGAAGGCGAGATGGGAGGAAGACCTGTAGTAAGGGTCAACAAATATGACATTTCTCTGTATCTATTCCTGGGAGAATCTTGAACCCACCTGCATGACTGCTTCTAGAATCCTGGATGCTGGCTCCAAGACATTCTGGTCCCATTCTTCAGGCTTGGTCGCATCTAATCCGTAGACAGCTGGACTGTTACTGCCTCCTAGCCAGGCAAATTGGGATAGAAATAAATAATAATTTTTTAAAAATTCTATAAATCATTGAAATTTGCTTTCTGCCAACACAAGAGTATGATATTAGAATGACATAAATTCAATTCAATTTATTTCTCCATACATGCATCGTTATACAATAAAAACAGGGAAAGAAATAATGATGGTATTATGATAGTGTAATGACATAATAGCCTGATAATGAAGCATGATGAATTTAGGTAATAATTTGCAATCTCTTTATTTTATTTATCTTCTTCTTTTTTAGTTGACAAAACCCAAGTTGTGGTCAAGCTTGGTTGCAATAAAGCATTTTCATTTGAAGGTAAAACAAAGACATTCATTATAACGTTTATTCATGCAACAATAGTGAAATGCTGTCAACAAGTGGAATGTTCTCTATTTGTTCATCCTTCACACATATGTATACAGACTTCTGCTTCAACTGTGCCCTGTAACACAAAGACTTACGATTGATAAAAAGGTAAGATTGATTTTTTTCTCAGTAGCCTCATTTTGAATGCAGGTACATTCATTGGTTAGGATTTGGATTTGATTAAGATGAGGGTTAGGGCTAAGGTTAGGATAAAGATCATCATCTTTGGAGCACCCTGTCCATGATGAGGCTACCGAAAAAAAAACAATCGTATCTTTTTATCAATCGTAAGTCTTTGTGTTACAGGGCACAAGAAGTTACAATGTATCAACATTTGCATATGGCTTTAGGTCTCAAACATATAAAGCTTCTATTAAAGGCGACAAGCCCTCATTAATTATTTAAAACTGTACTTACTTTTCAAAAATCTGTTTCGGATCCATTTGAGTTGTCTGCGAGCATACTGCCTTGTCGCTGTCTTGAGTCTATCAATGCTCTCCTCAAGTAACCTTTGACCTTCGTCGCTCTTCTTCTTATCGTCATCTACAACGAGGTACGGGTGGAACTCCTTGAATCCTATGGACTGGAAGATGCCTTGAGTGTACAGCTCATCCCTGCAAAGAGCAATTAAAACCCTTTCATTACAGGAAATATTCAAGGACTTGATCACCTTTCCTGTTGCAAATTGGCAATGTTTATTAAATGGAATATATCATTTATTACTACATACATGTACATGTACAATCAAACTTGCCTGAGTGAAATCTGTTTGGACTGAAGAAAAAGCTAAGACTTTTGAAGGCTTTTATTAAAAATAATAAAATATAAAGAAGATGATCTGGAAAGACCTTCCAATTATGCAAGGTTGACTGTTCTTTAAAATACAAACATTAATTTGCCTAAAACTAATTCAGCATGACATTATTAAAAAAAAACACATTATGATTGCTATTTCGTATGGATATTTTTTTTTTTATTGATTATGATCAAGTCCGATCATTGCACACTTAAGGATTTTAATCCTCTTGCAACTTGAATAATGCTAGTCTCATTTAATTTAAAACAGTTTATTAGAGAAGACTTTATTATAAAAACAGTTCTTACTCTTGAATGCTGCGTGCTAGTCTCTGCTCATTATACTCTTTGTGGAAATCTTCCAATTCCTTTAGGAGCCCTTCACTCATCATTCCATCAACTCTCTTGTCCAGCCTGGTGTCCAAGACTATAGTAATCAATCAAACAGATTCACGCTGGGTTACGATATAGGTAATATTAAATGATATCAATTTACATCAAGGTCTCTTAGGCTGGGTTCACAGAGAGCTATACGGCTTGGGTATTCAGCTAGTTTTCGCAAGGGCAGGCAAATACCAAAAATCGAACAAACGACATTTACTGGTTGAACAATGGAATTTCCAAAAACCAGTTCACATACGAGGGACCTACTCGGAATGTCGTATAGTTGCGTTTTGTATAGTATAGTGGAAATCGCGGAAATTCGATTTTCGTGCCGAGTATACCTACATTCCTTTTGTTTGTACATTGCACGCATGCATGGATCAACTTCAAGTGTAGTTCAGAGTATAGTTTGGGCGTATCTGCTATGTGGACCACCGTGTCCGTATGGTGTATAGCGAATACCGAATAGCGATTGAACGAATACCGTATACTTCTATGTGAACCCAGCCTTATGAAACGCTTGTATTCTTGGAGAAAAAAAGGGGGGAAATGATCAGTGTGACCACTACACCAACCTGTTACATATTGAATTTTTGTGAAAATTTGAACTTCATCATTAGAGCAGATTTGATGCCCTCTATTGGCAGTGATATTATTTCCCTGAATATAGGACTTCCAAACAATTCATTCATATATTGAGACAATCTATGTCAGACAGCTATACAAAGATATTATTCTCCCCCTGCCTAAGTTGTTTCTCTCAAAAAGAAAATAAAGCTTATTCAGCCAGGACCCTGACTTTTCATTTTAGCAATTTGTGCTGATTTTAAGTTCTCATTTATGACATAATTGTCCATTTTATCTTGCAGTGAATTCAAAGTTTTTTAAGTTTACATTTTTATATTTACCAACATGCACTCACATTTAGCAGAAGAGTTGGTTAGTAATTAAATAATCCTTATTATCATTACCTGACTGATCTGCTTGAACCCAGAATACACAGGAATCAGGATACCTCAATGGCCCACCAAGATGGCTACCTCCCTCCTGCGCCCGCTGTTCTCTAAGAAGATCACTGTGACAAACACCATGTTGCTCATACACCTGCAGGCTCCTACATAACACAAAACAAAATGATTGTAAATTGATCAGTTTACATGTACCTCTTCAAACTGGCAACATTATTAACAAATGTTACTCCCATATTCTTCAATTAAGATGGGTAACTCCTTCATGTGGACGCTGCTCTCTCAAATAGATCACTATGACACAAGCCATGTTACTCATATACCTGCAGGCTCCTACATTAAACAAAACAAACTGATCAGTTTTACTCCTCAAATTGGCAACAAAATCATTGATTAGATGGCTATCTTCTTCCTGTGAATGCTGTTCTCTAAGGAGATCACTGTGACAAACACCATGTTGCTCATACACCTGTAAGCTCCTATACATGTACATGTGACAAAACAGATAATAAGTTTTAATCCTCAAATTGGCAATACAATAATTGATGTTCAATTAATCAAGATGGCTACCTCCCTCCTACGCCCGCTGTTCTCTAAGAAGATCACTGTGACAAACACCATGTTGCTCATATATCTGTAGGCTCCTACATAAAACAAAACAAAACGATTGCAAATTGATCAGTTTACCTCTCCAAATTGGCAACATTATTAACAAAAAGTTACTCCCATATTCTTCAATTAAGATGGGTAACTCCTTCATGTGGACGCTGCTCTCTCAAGGAGATCACTATGACACAAGCCATGTTGCTCATACATCTGTAGGCTCCTACATTAAACAAAACAAATAATCAGCTTTACTCCTCAAATTGGCAACACAATCATTATTTATGTTCAATTAATCAAGATCTCTACCTTCCTCCTATGCCCGCTGTTCTTTGAGGAGATCACTATGACATAAACCTGTAGTCTCCTACATGTGACAAAACAAAATGTTTGCAAAATAAGTCACTTGTAATTCACAATGTACGATCAAGTGCAAATTTTAAACAACCATTGTGACTGGTTCAGAGTGAGATTTTTAAGCAAGAAGTCTATGCAACAAAGAACCTGATTTGTTACTATTGATTTGCAATTGATCAAAACTTTTAATGTTACGAGGCAAAAGACTGGTAGAAGCACTTACCTGATTATTTTCCTCCTGTCATTTGGATGTAACTTACAGGCCATCTGTGGATCAATCTCCTGTAGGATCTGATGGAGCTTGCTACTCTCCATCTTACTGACTTGGATCTCCATAACTTCTGCATCTGCATTTGGATAGGAATAATTCAAGGAGCATTAGATCAGCTTTCTTCAGCAAATTGGCAATACTTCATTTATTGCTACATAACATAAACACATTTTTTTTTAATTATTATCAATCAACCTACTACATGTAAGACATCAACTACATGTATGCTTCAAACAATAATGACTGCCGATTTGTCTGGAAATATATCGAATTCGACTAGTCAGAAAGTTGCCAGTGTTTTGATGCTCAAAATGTCCCTCTTTTAATTCCTGACACAAAACCAAGAAGTGGTAATATTTCAAAAATGGTCTTAATGTGTGTAGAAATTTTTGCTTTTTCTGCTAATGTAATCTGTTATATATTTTAAAGCTCCCAGTCAAAAGTTTCAAAACACAAACATGGAATATTGTCCCGAATAGGTTAAACTCACTCTTGTTACAACAACCATTTAAGTTTGGTGAAGTTTTATTCTTATTCCTCAAAAACTCACCATCTACATCTACCAAGTTGCCATCTGATACAGGGACCCGTGACTGGCCAGTTTTTATGCAAAGTGGTTCAGTCCTTGGTTCTGATTGGTGCAGCGTTGCCTCTGTCCTGCCACGTGATTGGCTACTATTTGTGAATAGGTGCATCATCGTCTCTGATTGGTAAGATCCAGCATTTTCCTGATGAGAAGCAGAATCTGATTGGTTTGCTGTCATAACAGTCTCATTTGCATGAAGTCTATCGATTGGCTGGTGCTGTGGCATGTCCTCATGACCATTTGGCTCAACGACTGTTTTAGAAGCATCAGAAGTCCTAGAAGGTTCCTGTGAGCTCTTGTGATTGGTCCTTACTGGAACATTTTTGCGTCTGAGTCTAAGTCTCTCCACTTCACCTTTGGTTTCAAACATTAGACCCTGAGGACTGGTATTCTTCTAAAATTATATCAGAATAAGACATAACAAGAAATAAAATTAAATGTCTTTCAGATGGTTTCCAGGGGGCATTTCATCAAAGGACTTGTCGGACATATTATCCGACAAATTTGCTCTCAGCCAATGAGATGCAAGCATTTCAGTAGCTTATAACAGTTTGTCGGATAAAACATCCTACAAGCTCTTCTGAACCCCCCCCCCCCCCCGCTTTGTCAGATGGAATAGAATCCTGATACTTTGTTTCTCAGCTCAATAAACTGATCAACCTTCACGAGTCTATTTGTGTTGTTTGATAAACCATAGTTTAAAATACCAACTTGACAAATTGGGGAAACTTTCACACTACAGACACTTAGAATTACTTTGTCATCTAGATTTTTGGAGATTAATCTTTAGTACAAACATTTATAAACATAAGAAATATAGATAATAAAATAGAACAGGGAAGAAAGATATAGAATTTAGAATTATTGTTTTCTAGATAATGAACATTTTTACATTGTAAATTTACTTTTAGACTGTTCAACATTACCTCATTTGTAAGCAAGACTTTCCATAGTAGGGCTTCAATGTAGTAGTTTGTCCCTCCGACAATTATAGGCAATGTTCCCCTGCTGAGCAACCCATCTATGATTGGAATCACCTGATTCCTGAAGTCGACCACACTGAAGCGCTGCAGAGGGTGGACCATACCAAGTGCATGGTGGGGGCACTGTTCCTGTTCCTCAGCTGTTACTTTATTTGTTATGATGTTCAGGCCTTTATATACCTAACATTAAAATACAAACATGAATAGCGATACATACAAATAAACTTCATAATTGTGTGAGAAACAACAATTCTTTCAAAATATAAGAGAAAAAGAGTAGAAATTTGGGGCCTGTTTCTCGAAACCGTTATTTAGTTCTTGGACAACCCATAGTTGTGTTGTAACTGTTAGAATTAAGAACATGCGTTTCAATGCCATGGGATGTCCAAAAACTTTGCTTTTGTTTTTCTTTGTAACATTGTACTTTTATTAATATTTCATGGACCCCAAAACATTAAGACCCTTAAGTAACTTGTTATTGGTTTAGGAACTAGGTCTAGACTTTTAATTTCAAAGTTTAAAATTCCTTCTTTCATGCAAAATTGCAAGGTGTCAAAAAATTATTGAATTAGGCCTAGACCACATATAGCTGCAAACAAACATCAGTCAGTACTGAAAAATGGCTGTCTGTCGCCCTCTTGGTTGCTGAGGAAACTTCTCAATAATAATTAGCGAAACTGGCTTTAAAACTACCTCAAAATAAATTAAGATAATCTATAGTCTCATTGCAATATAATTTTTCCATTAGATATTTTTTATTTTGTTTAGTAGAATTTTTAGACCCTTTTTGGATATGCCACCTTGACTTGGCATGAGCTGCTCAAGACACTTTTCTGCATTGACTTTCCATTGAACGTAAACTGCTGCAGTATGGTACTTCCTAAACCGACCAGCTTCGCGACGGGAACTGACGAGTCAGTAGACGTTTCTAGCGAAGTTTCTTTTTTTCTAGAGAAAAAAAAAATTGATCACAAATTTCGGGGTCAAGATAATTCATACTCACATTGAATCCAGACTGTGAAGGTCCTTCCTCAAAATGGTGACATCTGCAAATATTTCACTTGAAGTAATAACCTAATAAATGATGAAAAATACTGGAAAACAGAGACATCCACCACGTAATTTCTAATTTCAGTTGCAAGGTCAGGTCATCCGGAAGTGGAACGTCGTCTGCTCCAACTTCACGTCTCCGTGCGTGCGCTGTTCAATTAATTCTTCGCACAGAATTATGGGACGGAGGTCATGAATCGAATGACATCATTGAAAGATGGCAGCGATGGCACTAAAATTTTTAGAAGAAACAAGACCAACGAAAAATTCATTTTGGTAAGTCAAAAAGCTCTTATATACTTTCATTTTTAGTCGTTGTTACGCGTGAAACATCATAGAAACCTTAACACAACATTTTAACATTAGATTGATTAAATTGACCAGTATAATTTACTTTGCGCTCATCATCACTGATAGTTACGCTGTAAATGGGGGTGGTGAAAGTACAGCCCCAGGGGCTGTGTATAGACAGTTAGGTACTTCCCAGTGCAAGGTCAATTATGAATTGACCATGCATAAGTGTAAGTGGGCCTAGACCTATGTTAACAATTTTATAATAGGCCTATGTCGCGAAAATCTGGAAGAAAACACGTAATTAAAAGGGTTAAATCAAACTTAACATTAAGTGCATAGATCTAAACTTAGGACCTGCTCCGTTCGGACGGCATCGAACATGACGAATGAGAGGTTCTCGATCTTGCCTTGATTTTTTGTAATTCAATTGCTGTTTATTTTTTAATCATAAATGCCATGTTTTTTGGCCCCCAAATAATCCTCAGAAAATATAGCAACAGATGGTGTAAAAATATTAAAGAAAAAAAGTGAATTTTGTGACTTACAACACGTAAACAACCTAGTGCGTAAC
>CALNVZ010003429.1:27270439-27339315 GCA_940671915.1 Paracentrotus lividus | reverse complement strand
GTTTTTGCGCCCCCCCCCCCTCCCGCTTCCACATCATACATAAACGCCACACCTAATCTGTTAGCGTGTGGGACTACAAGATGAATATTTATACACCTACCTACCTCATAGAATAGCGTGAATAATTCCCCGTTGAAGCGAATTCCCAGTCCAGTGCGAGTTTTGACTTTGCCGTCCTGTTGCCCAAGGACTACAACACTTGTTCGTAAAGCTTGCATTTTATTCTTCATGTTGGACCACTCTCATTTCATGAAATATTTTGCCCCAGAGGGTTGAGAACTATACATAGCTACCAATTCTCGTTGATGTAATGCACGAGCGGCTTCCGCGCGCCGCTGCATGCCATGATATACATTAGAGATATGCTATACACATACACATGTTCATTTACATACAGCGAAGTATTCTTATTGCCAAAATGCCTAACTATATAAGGCGGGCTCCTAAACTCTATATCGGGCTCCTATCTCTCTGAATCATGACAGACAATGAAAATCACAGAAATGCCACAAAGTGAAGATTTCGATCAAATAAAGTTTGACGATGTTGGAAAAAGAGTCACTTGTATTAATTGGGGAGGGGGTATCTGTATTATCATGATCAAAACTTGTATTCTTAAACGATCAGCTTAAACGGGCAAAACTCTATATCGGCTCCTTATTCTTTGATTCAGAAGATACCCCCCCTCCCCCCAATTAATATCAAGTGATTATTTATTTCCAAACATCGTCAAAAACTTAATTGACAGAAATCATTATTTTGGCGTTTCATGATGATATCATTGTCGTTCCATACTTCATAGAGAATAAGAGCCGATTATAGAGTTTGGGAGCCCCGTTTAAGCTGTCTTTAAGAAGATCAAGTTGATCAGATAATTACAGATTCCCCCCCCCCTGATATTAAGGATTATTTATTTGCAAAGATTCATCAAAAACTTTAAATTGAACGAAATTGTTCACTTTTGTGGCATGCATGGTGATTTCATTGTCTGTCATGATTCAGAGAAAAGGAGCCGGATATATAGTTTCAGAGCTCCGTTTAGGCTGTCGTTATGAATACAATTGATTAGAATAATTACAGATACCCCCCCCCCTGTAGTTACAAGGATTATTTGCAAACATTCATCAAAGACTTGTAATTGTGATCGAAAGTCGTACTTTGTGGCATTTCAGGTGATCTTCATTGTCTGATATTAAGAGAATAGGAGCCCGATATAGAAGTTCAAGAACATCCGTTAAGTGCTTCGCTTGAATACAGTTTTGATCATATAATTAAGATACCCCCCCCTGATAATATAAAGTATTATTATTTGCAAAGATCACAAAAATTAATTTGAACGAAATGTTCACTTTGCATCATGGTGGATTCATTGTCTGTCATGATCAGAGAGAAAGTGAGCGCATATAGAGTTTCAAGCTCTTTTAAGTCTGTTTCGTGTATGAATACAAAGTTTGATTATGATAATCAGATACCCCCCCCCCCCCCTGATTGTTAAATGATTATTATTTGCAAACTCACAATAACTTTAATTGATGAAATCGTACACTTTTGTGATTTCATGTGACTTTTCATAGTCTCTCAGATACGAGAAATAGACCGATTAATGTTTGAGCCCGTTTAAGCGAACGTTAAGAAACAAGTTTGATCAGATAATACAGATACCCTCCCCCAATAAACAAGTATATTTGCAAACATGCATCAAAAACTTAATTGATTGGAATCGTTCACTTTGTGTGATTTCAATGTATTTCATTGTCTTCATGATCAAAGAGAATACGTGAGCCCGAATATAGTATCAGAACTCCGTTAGCGTTCCGTTAGAATACGCAAGTTTGATCATGATAATACATGATACCAGCCTCCCCCGATTATTACATTAAGTATCTATATTTATTGTGCAAAGATCTATCAAAACGTTAATGTTGAACGAAAATCGTTCACTTTGGTGGCATTTCATGTGTGATTTTCATTGTCTGTCATGTATTCAAGAGAATAGGACCGCCGATATTATAGTTTGTCAGCTGTCGTTTTAAGCGTTTCGCTAATGATACAAGTTTGATATGACTAATACAGAACCCCCCCCACCCCCCCCTGATTATGTACAATTGAAATTAGTTTATTGCAAAATACAAAACTTTAATTTATCGAGAATCGTTACATTTTTCGTGGCATGTCATGTTTGATTTCATTGCTGCATGATCAGAGAGAATAGACCGATTAATGAGTTTAGGAAGCCTGCTTATATAGTTAGGCATTTTTGGCAATAAAGAATACTTTGCCATGTAGTAAAAAACCAATAATTGTAGGTTATAGCATCTGATGTATATATTCAGCATAAGCGCGCGCGGAAGCCGCCGTGCATTATCAACGAGATATGGAGCTCCATATTAGTCTCAAACCAAGAGTATTAATTATATGTAAACCGGTAGAACAAAACTTATTAGAAAAAAAAAAAAAAAAAAGTTGGTACAAAGTACGTCAATGATTTTGCAATTATAAATTGCATAAAGAAAAGTATGGTTGAAATAACCAAAAATCCTTCGCTTAATGGGAGAAGAAAATAGGTAAGGCACTAATGGAAGAGTAATGGTGGAGGATATTTAACGACTAATATTCATCGATATTATAGAGTGCTTTTTGTAGGTTTAAGCGTTAAGTCTGAAGCAGAGGCAAGTCAGATATTCAATTCATTCAATTCAATTCATTCAAGAATGTTATGTGAATAAAGCAACAGTATACAGCCCGAAGGGCTAAGGGATGTAAATAAAAAAGTAACATTAAGAAAGCATAACAAATTAAAATAACAAAAATTATAAAATTGATAGAAAATTACTTAAAATAATATAATATACAACATTTGCGAAATTGACGAACAAAGATAGGTTTTAAAAGGTGGAACAGACTCGATGTGGTGTTTTTTTTAAAATAGATAATTACATTTCATGAAAGCCGAATTAACAGTTACTGGATTTAACAGGGTCAATAAATATGGTATGGAACTTTTTGAAACGCGGTACACCTAAATGTTTAAAATTGGGAACGATGTAAAGCCTTCTCTTTGTAAGTCCAGTGTATATATATAAAGGGGAAGGTGGGGATATACGGAACCTAGGGCAAAAGGTAACTTTCTCATAGCTGACATCAAGTATTTCTTTCTAGTAAATGTATTGCAGAAGATGAACGGCATTGCGGCAGTCCAATTTAACCACTGAAGTTCAATCGAAAAAAATCATACTACAGAGGGGTGCCATTCAATAAATGTTGACCCCTCTGATGTAGGGATTCCTTGGTGGCAAAAATGAACCCAATGGTGTGGGGCAGAAGAAGACCATAATTGGTGCTGACCCTGGAGAATTTGGTGTGCTCGCATCTCTCTGAGACTTCAAAATAACTTTATGCCAACGTTTGAACAAATTGACAAATCATCCCCATGATTTATATCACTGGGTAATAGGGTACCATTTGCCCCAACTGAAATAATACACGGATTCATTTGCCACGGGGCAAAACGGACCTTTCCGATATTTCAGCTTCATTTGCCGAAGAGAAAAGAATGAGAATATGAAATCGGTGATCAAACTCAAATATAGACTCTAAGCAAATAGCGATTTTTATAGTCTTGCTTCCTTCTGACGTCACAGAAGCCCTAACTGGTTACGGTCCGTTATTCCCCGACCTGTCCCCTACACTGTAAAGCGAAAACAAAAAAAATAATATATAATTATATATAATATATATAAAAACCCCCTTCCCCCTACACCCCCCCAAAAAAGTGTCCCTAACACTTTTAAAAATATAATGGAAAAAAAATCTTCTTTTTTTAAATTATTTATTAGCCATTCATTGGGGTAAAACTTGTATATGTGTGGACAGCTCAGGCATTTGGATCTAAACGTTGAAAATTATTAAATCTTGGTAAAGACTGTCCAAAATTTTTAAAGAGTGAGTGTTGCACACCGCCAATAATTTTCAACGTCAAATAAACAATGTATAAAAGTTAAGATCTTCCTATACAAGAAAAGATCTCGCTAATATATCGAATTATATTATATATTTATTTGTGCAATCCATTATATTAAAGTTTTAACTTTGGTAATGTAAGTAGAATGACGGATCAAATCGGATAGAGATGGAATCGTTGCATCCGAAAATATGAGTCCTTGATATTAAATCGGGGCAATAAGACTCCCACCCCCTCCAAAAAAAGAAATGACCCTCAATTTATATTAAGGCCTAAGAGAGTGTAATAAGTTTAGACCCAAATTGAATCTCAACAATAAAATGCTAAATTTATTCTTGATCGCTAGCTAGCTCGCGTAACTCTGCTGAATCCCAGCATCACTGCATGACAGTGAAGCGGAAAAAAACAAAGCGGGGATTCCTTTCCAATGAATTTTTCCTGTAATTAAAAAGCCATCATGGCCCTTGACAGCAGACAGTAGAAAATAATTAGGTAACCATAACATTCAAAGGTCACATCAGAAAGATAATGTTCAATTGAATGTTACGCTCTGTTATAAAAATCATCTGGAAGCGCGTTAAGATGCAGCCATATTTTGGTAAACCCAGCCGTAAAGCTATGCAAATACAGACAATGTCTGGGTTATATATTGGGCTCGGTCAATATCAGGCCATGTTATTGCCCCCCCCCCTGCCGTTGACAAACCGCTGGCCCTGATCAAGGAGGGCTGAAACAAAAAGTTCAGTTGTGTTATATCATTATCAGTTAAAATACTTTCAACCGCACTACCGAAATATTAATGTTTTCATACCCCCTCATCTAAAGCTGCACAACAATAGCTTGTACTTCCTCTGGCATTAGGAAAGATTTTTTTTCCTTTTTTTTCTTAACATGCATCAAAAATTCTGTCTTCCTTGAAATCCAAACCGACAATCCACTCGACATATAGGCTATACAGAACCCATATTTATTGGTTTCCGTAATTCACAGAAAATGAAACCAGGAGTAGAGAGATGATCCCCGCACACTAGCATATTTTCTATGAGAAAAATATTTAAGTATAAAAAAGACAAGAAATTATTTTAATATCAAAAAAACAAGGGCCTACCAATTTCAAGTTTATTTGATTTAATTCTCGAAGATATATCCATGAAATGTAGTAGCCAAAAGTTCCAGTGCGAGTTTTGACTTTCCGGCTCCTGTTGCCCCAAGGACTACAACAACTTGTTTTCGTAAAGCTTGCATTTTATCTTCATTTGGACCACTCTCATTTCATGAAATATTTTGCCCCAGAGGGTTGAGACTATATGAGCTCCAATTCTCGTTGATTAATGCACGAGCGGCTTCCGCGCGCGCTGCATGCATGATAGAGCATAAGTAATGCTCAACACAAACACATGTTCATTTACAACAGGCGAAGGTAGGCTTATTGCCAAAGATCGACTAACTATATAGAGCGGGCTCCTAAACTCTAATTCGGGCCCTATTCTCTCTGAATCATGAACAGACAAAGAAATCACAAGAAATGCCACAAAAGTGAATGATTTCGATCAAAGAAGTTTGACGATGTGGAATAAAGAGTCACTGTATTAATTGGGGAGGGGGTATCGTATTATCATTATCAAAACTTGTATTCTAAACGTACAGCTTAAACGGGGTCCAAAACTCTATATCGGCTACTTATTCTTTGTCATACAGATACCGCACCCCCCCCCCCTATACTTAATACAGTTATTTATTCCAAACATCGTCAAAACTAATTAATTTGAACATCATTTTGTGGCGTTTCATGAAGATATCAAATTGTCGTCCATACTTCATAGAGAATAAGAGCCCGATATAGAGTTTTGGGCCCGTTTAAGCTGTACGTTAAGATACAAGTTTGATCATGATAATTACAGATTCCCCCCCCCCTGATATTACAGAGTAGATTATTTATTGCAAAAATCATCAAAACTTTAATTTGAACGAAAATTGTACACTTTTGTGGCATCATGGATTTTCATGTCTGTCATGATTCAGAGAAAAGAGGAGCCGATATAGAGTTTCAGAGCTCCGTTTAGCTGTCGTTATGAATACAAGTTTTGACTATATATAATTACAGATACCCCCCCCCCTGATGTTACAAGTGATTATTTGCAAACATCATCAAAACTTAATTGTGATCGAAATCGTTCACTTTGTGGCATTTCATGGTGATTTCATTGTCTGTATGATTCAGAGAGAATAGGAGCCCGATATAGAGTTCAAGAACTCCGTTTAGCTGTTCGCTTTAATACAAGTTTTGATCATGATAATTACAGATACCCCCCCCCTGATATTATACAAGTGATTATTTATTGCAAAGATCATAAAAATTTAATTTGAACGAAAATTGTTCACTTTTGTGCATTTCATGGTGATTTTCATTGTCTGTCATGATTCAGAGAGAAATAGGAGCCATATAGAGTTTCAGAGCTCGTTTAAGTCTGTTTCGGTATGAATACAAGTTTTGATTATGATAATTACAGATACCCCCCCCCCCTGATTGTTACAATGATTATATTTGCAAACATCATCAAACTTTAATTTGATCGAAATCGACACTTTTGTGGATTTCATTGTGATTTTCATACTGTCATGATCGAGAGAATAGGAGCCGATATATGTTTTGAGCCCGTTTAAGACGTTAAGAAACAAGTTGATCATGATAATTACAGATCACCCCCCCCAATTAATACAAGTGATTATTTATTTGCAAACATCAAAAACTTAATTTGATTGGAATCGTTCATTTTTGTGGCATTTTCATGGTGATTTCATTGTCTGTCATGATCAAGAGAAATAGGAGCCCGAATAAGATCAGAACTCCGTTAGCTGTCGCTTATGAATACAAGTTGATCATGATAATTACAGATACCCCCCCCCCTGATTATTACAAGTGATTATTTATTGCAAAGATCATCAAAACTTAAATTTAACGAAATCGTTCACTTTGTGGCATTTCATGGTGATTTTCATTGTCTGTATGATTCAAGAGAAAGGAAGCCGATTTAAGATCAGACTCGTTAAGCGTTCGCTATATACCAAGTATTGAATATTGACTAATCAGAACCTCCCCCCCCCCTGATTATTACAATTGATTATTTATTTGCAAACATCATCAAAACTTTAATTTGATCGAAATCGTTCACTTTTGTGGCATTTCATTGTGATTTTCATTGTCTGTCATGATTCAGAGAGAATAGGAGCCCGATATAGAGTTTAGGAGCCCGCCTTATATAGTTAGGCATTTTTGGCAATAAAGAATACTTTGCCTGTATTGTAAATAAACCATGTGTATTGTGTATAGCATATCTCTGATGTATATCATGCATATAGCGCGCGCGGAAGCCGCTCGTGCATTAATCAACGAGAATTGGAGCTCATATAGTCTCAACCAAGAGTATTAATATTATGGTGAACTCGAGTAGACAAAACTTATTAGAAAAAAAAAAAAAAAAAAGATTTTGTACAAAAGACTGTCTACATTTGTTTTGCAAAATATAATTGCATAAAAAGAAAAAGAATTGGTTTGAAATACACAAAAAAAAATCCTTCGCTTTAATGGGAGAAGAAAATAGGTGAATGGGCACGTATAGGAAGATGAATGGTTGGATGGATATTTAACTGACATATATTCATCGATATTATAGGCATGTCTTTTTTGTAGGTTTAACGTTAAGTCTGAAGCAGAGGGAAGCAGATATTCAATTCAATTCAATTCAATTCAATTCAAGAATGGTTTATTGTGAATAAAAGCAACATGATTAACAGCCGAAGGGCTGAAATGGGCATGTTTACAATAAAAAATACATAAAAGCATTAACAAATTAACAATAACAAAACATTATAAAATTGATAGAAAAATACTTAAATATAAAAATACATACATTTGCAGAAATTGACACAAGATAGAGAGTTTTGAAAAGGTTGGATCTAACCGGATGTGTGTGTTTTTTTTTTAAATAATATATTACATTTCAGATAATTAGCGAATATGAACATTACTTGGAGTTTAACAGGTCAATAAGATATGGTATGGAACTTTTTCTGAAACGGTCGGTTTTACACCTAAATTGTTTAAAATTGGGAACATGTAACAGTCTTTCTCTTTGGTAGCCAGTGTATATATATTATATAGGGGAAGGTGGGGCATAACGGACCCTAGGGGCAAAACGGAACTTTCTCATAGCTTGACATCAAAAGTATTTCTTTCTATAAAATGTATTGCCAGTAAATGAGGCATTGCTGCACCAATTTACCACTGAAGTTTCATCGAAAAAAATCAATACCTACAGAGGGGGGTGCCATTCAAAAATTTGTCCCCCTCTGATGTAGGGTATTTCTGCTTGGGCAAAATGGAACCCAATGGTGTGGGGCAAAAAGGACCATAATTTGCTGACCCTGGGAGGAAATTTGGTGTGCTTCGCATCCCTTCTGGAGACTTCCAAAAGTACATTTATTTTGCCAACTTGAACAAATTTTGACAAATCAGTCCCCAGGAGTTGATTATTTTCTTACGGGCAAAAATAGGGTACCATTTTGCCCCAACGAAATATGCACGGAGTCCATTTTTTGCCCCACTAGTGGGGCAAAACGGACCTTTTCGATATTTTTTCAGCTTCATTTTGCCGGAAGTATGAAAGAGATGAGAATTATTGATCGATTGTTTATCAAACTTCAATAAGAACTCGTCAAGGAAATATCATTTTTATAGTCTTGCTCCTATCTGTGACGTCACAGAAGCCACTTGAAGTTACGTGGTCCGTTATGCCCCACCTTCCCCTACCTTGTAAACGAAAAAAAAAAAAATATATATATATATATATATATATATATATATTAAAATCCCCCTCCCCCCTACCCCCCCCCCCAAAAAAAAGTGTCCCTAAACACTTTTAAAATAAAGGAAAAAAAATCTTCTTTTTTTTTTAATTTATTTATTTAGCCATTCATTTGGGGGTAAAACTTTGTATATGTGTGGACAGCTCAGGCATTTGACTCTAGAACGTTTGAAAATTATTAATGCTTTGGTATAAGCACTGTTCACTTTTTTAAAGAGTATGTTGCACACCGCCAATATATTTTCAACCGTCAAATAAACAATGATAAAAGTTGAGTCTTCCTATAAAGAAAAATCTCCTAATTATACGAATTATATATATATTTCATTTGGCAACCATTATAAAAGTTTTAACTTTGTTGTGAGATGTAAGGTAGAAATGACGGATCAAATCGGATAGAGATGGACTCGTGCATCGAAAAATGAGTCCCTTTGATATCTTAAATCGGGGCAATATAGATTCCCACCCCCCCCCAAAAAAAAAAATGACCCTTCAATTATATTATAGGGCCTAGAGATGTGTAATAAGTTTAGACTCAAAATTTGAAGTCTCAACAATCAAAAACTAAATTTTTCTTGATCGCTAGCTAGCTCGCGAAGCTCTCGCTGATCCCGCAGTCACTGCAGTGACATAGCGTGAAAAACAACAAAGCGGGGGATTTCCTTTCAATGAAATTTTTCCGTTAATTAAAAAGCCCATCAAGGCCCTTGACATGCATACAGTAGAAAATATGAATGTTTTAGGTAACTCAATAACATTTCAAAGGTTCGACATTCAGAAAGATTATGTGTCAATTGAATGTTACACTCTGTTATAATATTCATTGGACGCTGTTATAATGCGTAGCCATATTTTGTAAACCCTGCCTAAGCTATTGCAAATATCAGCAATGTCTGGGTAATAATATTGGGCTCGGTGCAAATATAGGCCTATGTAGTTGCCCCCCCCCCCCTCGCCGTTGGACAAAACCCTGGCCTGGATCAAGGAGGGCTGGAAAACAAAAAGTTTCAGTGTGTTTTATAATTTTGTCAGGTTATTGCATAAAAACTTTCAACTCGCACTCCGCAAAATTTAATGTTTTCATGTCACTAGCTGCACAACAAAATTTCAGCTTGTACTTCGCTCTGGCATTAGGAAAGATTTTTTTTTCTTTTTTTTTTTCATGTCACTGCATACCAAAATTTCTGTCTTCCTTGAAATCCAAACGGCAATCCATCCTCGACAGTATAGGCCTATACCGTATTCCCATAGTTTTATTGTTTTCTAATTTCACTCAGAAATTTGAACCAGGAACGAGTAGAGGTATGGTCCCCCACTACTAGCATTTTTCTATGAGAAAAATATTTTAATATTAAAAAAAAACAAGAAAATATTTTAATATTCAAAAAACATAGGGCCTACCAATTTTTACAAGTTTATTTTGATTTATTTCTCGAAGATATATTCCAGTGAAATGTAGTAGGCCAAAACATTAGAAAACAATAAAACTATCAGGATAAACAAATTTTAACTCGGGAATCGATTTTAAAAGAAGGAAAAAAATGAATGAATAACAAGGACTAGTGGGTCAGCTAGCTTCTGCACGCATGTATCAGCGCCCATGTACCATTGTATGTTTGCTTGTTTGTTGGAAAATATATAAACTGAACTGAACTGAACTGAACCACGCCCATTTAATAACAAGATTAAGAAAGCAAAGAAAGGAAATCCCCCTCAAGAGTGACGTCAGAACAAATGGACGAATCACAACTGTGCTTTTTGCATGCATTGCGACATATCGCGAAATTCAACGCCAAAATACGGCCCGTCCTTTGTCTACCAACTTCTTAATCTAGTTTATGTAATTTGACTCTAATTTATTCACCATGGCATAAGCTAAATTCAAGCAAAATTAAGACACTAGCACTTGGCCCACCCACGTCCTACAGCCTTTACAGGCACTGGACGTGGACGCTATACCACGCTCTTCCCGCGATCCCGGTACTCTTGCTTTACTTGGCCCGTACCGTACGTTTGGCTCAGCCTCCGCTCACCCGGACAGTTTTGCCGGTGACCTGGCTGGACAAAGCTGCTGATTCCTGGACGTAGACACGTGGATCTCCATAATATTGCATTGGTACAGTCGTCGAACTTGGGCCGGAATACTCATTTCTAAGTAAGTCCATCCGTATTTCTGCCCCTGCAGTTCTAACTCAGAAGTCTAGGCCTATAGATTCCTAATTCCTCCATTATCCATAATGATAAACCTTTTAAAGTGTTTAGATCTACAAATACAAATAATATGTCATTGTCAATGTCAATTTGACCTAGTCTAGGGGCCTAGTGCATTTTATAAAGACCTTTTCTGACTAAACATTTCGTTACATTTCGCCTGGTGGGGGAGGGGGGGGGGGAATATTTACAATTACATTAACTTATTATTTTTTTGTTTCACAGAGTCATTGCCTTTTATGTGTAACGTTGCCCGTTGTTATAGAGAGTAGATTCTATAATTTTTATGCTGTCATTTTAATTGGCCCCGCAGCAGAACAAACTCTGCACATTCTTCGTCTAAATGTGAATATATCCGCAAATATTCTAGACAATAATTTGTTTAAGCTCCATTCTTTTTCTCATTTAACAAAATTTATAAATATAATGACTAAGATAGTCAGGTTCCTTCTAAATCCCGAAACTTGTCTGTCACCGAGCTCCCTCTTAA
This sequence comes from Paracentrotus lividus, assembly GCA_940671915.1. NCBI lineage: Eukaryota > Metazoa > Echinodermata > Echinoidea > Camarodonta > Echinidae > Paracentrotus > Paracentrotus lividus. The sequence continues at coordinate 27,327,788 of CALNVZ010003429.1, read as the reverse complement.
AATTTGGTATACTACTTCTCAGTCTGTTTTCCTTTCTTGGAATTTACTTGAATGTATTTGTGGTCAGGAGATATCAAGTTAAATTTGCTCCTTGTCAGGTTGGGTAGTGTCTTGTAGAAAACTAATGGTGAATCATTTATTAGAAGTTGATGGAATTGCCCGTAGGCTACATTTGACATAATGCTCGTGCCACACAAGCAACTGAACCATCTGGGACTAATGACAAGACTCAGTAAGAAAACTTACAGAAAAAAAACTTAAGTTTTCACTTTTTAAAATAACATTTTCACTTATCTTTCTTCAATAACTGAGTGGTTGGATGTTCCTTTCACTATCCCTGATGTTTTGAGTTTTCTTTCTTTCTTCTTGGATGAAATATTGTTTTTTAAAGTCCACTTTCTGAAAATTTCCCCGCACGTTTTTGGGCGGAAAAGGGCAAAAAAATAAGTGATGTTTTAATTTTTTTTTCATGATTTTGATTCGAAATTTATCCAAAACCTATTCACTGTGTCTTATAATGACATAGACATATGCTACTACTTAATTTTGGATCTGAAAGTTATTGCAAAAAGGAGAAAAACCTCAGATAAAACAACATTGACAAGGTTGCAAAATTTCCCCCAAAATATGGCAGTTTGGTCCACGAGGTCAATACTAAAGTATTGACATCGTATCATGAGTGGCTCGTGCCAGATCTTTTAAGTTCTACAGACTAGGTTGTCTTGATCTACTCTTAATGCCTTTCTCCTTTGCCCTCTTGTACTTTTCAGACTTCCTACATCATGGCAGATGATAAAGTCAAGCTCCTCGCTGACCATGAAGATCAGAGAAACCTAAGTAGCATTCAAGTTCAAGATCATTCAGGTAAGCAGTAAAATCATGTATCAAATACAACATCTTCTCCTTAGGGGCCGAGGGACCGTACAACGAAACCGGCAAGTCTAAGCTCTTGGACAGCCCATAGAAATGCATGTTAATTCTACAACACATGTCCCTATTGGTTGTCCAAGAAGTTAGACTTATGGGCAGTTCCAGCGTTACGGACATTACATTTCAGACCAATTTTTGCTACTTCAAAAGGTCATTAAGATAACATAACTCTTCTATTCTGAACTGCATATAATGGAACATAAACCAAAAACTATAGCTATAAAACTGTGCAAGTTTTCCATCCATTTCCGTACATGTTGTGGTAGTTAGCGCCATTATATCGTAACTTAGTTACGGGATCATTACATTTTTTGTACCAAGACTCTTTTACATATCCTTTACATTCATTGAGAAAGTCGTGGTGAGTTTAGGTACACAGTAAGTCCTAATGCTCCACAAAAATTTAAAGGCTAATGATGAATTTACATTGGATTTAGTTGAATTTTAAGAAACAAATGAGGCATGTAACCCGCTAGAGCGCCACTTGTGGCGTTAACGGACATTACATTTTAAGCGTTAAAAAACGGACATTAACAGATTTGTCCCACTTATCACTTTAAAGTAGACAGGGTCACAATGTTAAGTGGTAATATCTTGTATTACTTATCACCTGATGATGGTATTCTATAACACATTCTAAAATGTTGCCATAAGAGCATTTTCATAATGTTTAATTTCATTGGTTGCCAAATTTTGAGGACTATATGGTTTGGTTTAAAGTGCTGGAAAGCTTTATTAGCTTTGTTGATTTTTGCTATTTTCATTGGAATAAAAAAGAATTAATTATATGTCCTACAATGGATAATTTGATCATGAAAATTGACATGTAGTTTACCTTTGACTTTTGCTATAATATCATTTTAGCTCAAACAATCATTAAAATTGTAATTATTAAAGGAACCCGTTACGGCAAACATTACACATTTTCGATACACTTGAATGTTACCTAAAGCTGAGCCTAACTCTACGCGGAAATAAAGAATTTTATTGCTTATTATAAATCGTATATTGTTCATCTATTAACATTCAATATGATTTACATATGGATCTTGAAAGGATGCCTCCCATTCTTCCTTTTTCATACTATTTGTGTGTATCTTTACTAAAGTCTTAATGTATGTCTTCACAAGTGTCAAAAAGTCTTTTCAGACATATACATGTTCAATTCATTCTGCTTTCCATGTCAGTATATGGAGGTACATGTAGATAGGTTACTCTCTACCCACAGCAGAAGTAGGTAGCAATACTCATGATTATCCGCTGTTCCACAAATGACTCCTCTTCTTCACTGTATACAAAAGAAATTTTGTGAATCTTTGTCTTTGTCAAAAACATTCATTGTGTACCCATCAGTTTGGATCGCTTCTATTTGTGCCGACAAAGTTACTATGGCAATTTTGTTTTGTCCTGAAAACCCCACATGAGAAACAAAATATCCTATAGGATGCAGTTGTCACATAGATGGTGGCAATATAGCAGGGGTAAATAAGGGTCATGTTTCAGAACCAAGTTGTTGCATTGTTATTTTAGCAGCTCTTGTCCTGATCGATATGCCCCAAGTTTTAAGAAAATCGGATATATAATTGAGACAGTGCGGAGCCAAAAAACGATTTTGAGGGGGCGTGGCCAAAATGCTGTGAGTCAGTCTCGTCTTTTCAAAGCAATTTGAAAAGCTATAATGTCTTTTATAAATGGGCTGATAAGATGATTCTGGTGTCTACTCCTATATATATTCGCACCTGAAAATCCAATGACAAGTGTCCAAATTGCAAGTAGGCGGTGAAGAAAGTGCTTAAAAAAGCGTGGAATAGTTATAGTGTTTAACCCTTTAATTACCGTTAGGGTCTCTGAGGGCAACCCCTAGACAAATTGTGTTGCTCAATCAAAACCACCGCGTTTTCAGTAATGTCGCTTCATGTCTCTTTTCTTTACATTCTTACAGATCTTTTGACACCAAGTTCATTGAAAACGGACATACCACGAGAGAGTTACTTGACTTTTTTTGGTCAAAGGTCAAACCGCAATTTGAGATTTTTGTCATTTTGTGTACAAAACCAATGGCAAAGTCAGGTTTCCTATTTTACTCTATAAATCACAGGTAAATCATCTTTAGACTGGTTCTAGTATTCATTTAGAATTAAAATTGATCCAGCTAATGATTTGAAGTATCAGAAGGTCTACAACTATAATAATTCTTTTGTACTTCATTGTTTTATGAATTTCTTATGTATTCTATTGTTTTTCTTCTTAACATGTATATATCTATGTTTTCCATTATTTTAGGAATTTCAATAATTCAGGCCTTCATTTCGATCATTCTCAATGAACAATAAAAGCAGTCAAAAGAATGATTTACCTGTGATTTATAGAGTAAAATAGGAAACCCGACTTTGCCATTGGTTTAGTACACAAAATGACAAAAATCTCAAATTGTGGTTTGACCTTTGACCACGAAAAGTCAAGTAACTCTCTAATGGAATGTCAGATTTCAATGAACTTGGTGTCAAAAGATCCGTAAGAATGTAAAGAAAAGAGACATGAAACGACATTACTGAAAACGCAGTGGTTTTGATTGAGCAACACAATTTGTCTAGGGGTGCCCTCAGAGACCCTAACGGTAATTGAAGGGTTAAAACTATAATTCCCCCTTTCAGTACTTTGTTCACCCCTGCTTGCAATTTGGACACTGTTATTGGATTATCAAGCTGAAATACATATAAATAGACACAAGAATCATCTTTATAGCCCTTTTAATAAAAGAATTACAGCTTTTCAAATTTTGAAAACGATGACTCAGCATTTTTTGGCCACGCCCCCTCAAAATCGTTTTTTGGCCCGCACTGTCTCAATTTTTATCCGATTTTCTTAAAATTGGTGGCATATCAATCAGGACAATGAGATGCTTAAAATAAGATAGCACAAACTTGGTTCTGAAACATGACCCATTTATAGCCCACCTCTATTGTCACAGAAGTATGCATGTGGTTACACTTTTTCCCCATCCTCCTCTTGTCCTCCAGTGTCACTTTAAATGTGTCCACCAAGCTTGCTCTATTTTTGCTTCTGAGTACAGCTTGTAGTGAATGCATGCAGTGTTTACAGATTTTAATTAATTGACTAAAAAAATGTTCAAAATCACCTGTAATGTCACAAACTAATGTTACTATATAAGGGCCAGCAATTCTACTTATTGATAGATTTCCATATTGAAGTATAAAAATCAAAACAATATCCTGCAATCGTATGCATTCTCACCTTTGCTACAAATGTGTAATGTCCGTAACGCAATGGTGATGTAATGTCCGTAACGCTTTTTTTTTCATGAATTATGAAAAATTATAAAAAAACCTCTTGATATGTTGTGAGATAACATATTTTAGCTTTGCATTTGAATTTGCAACAAAATTGGACCAAAACACAGGGTGCTATAAAAACTTATGTATCTAAAACGTTACGGACATTACACTTCAAGCGCCGGTAGAAATCAAAAAGTTTGAACAGGCTATTTTTCAGAAAATATTTCATTCCTTTCAAAATCCTGTTGGATGATTTATAAATGGGTCCTGAGCTTTATTATAACATAAAAATAATCACCTGAAAGTCATTTTATAGTAAGAATTTTACTTGAGAACAAATATATGCAAACGCACTGAATTTTATGGCAATTTTTTGGAAGAAAAGACCTTTTTCAACAGCTGAAAAAATATGTTTTCCGACTTGGGAAACAATTTGTTTTATTATATCTTGTTGATATAACCCTTCCTGAATACTTTCCAGATTAAAACAAATTTGTTTCTCTATTTTCATTTTTTCACCCTTGGGTTTCATTTTTCATGGAATTGCCCTTATGATTGATAAGTATTGCACCATACCACAAAAGCATCGTTTTGTGGTATGGTGCAATACTTATCAATATCTTCATGGACAGCCCCTTCTTATCTACTAGACCTCACTGTAAAATATATCCCATCAAGAAATCTTAGTTCAGAGTACAAATTACTGATAGTAACCTCAAATATTTTCACTCATTTCTATGGAACCTTTTCTTTTAGTATGGCTTCTGCTGAATTTTGGAATATTTTGATTGATCTTACATATATGAAGAGCGCCAATTCCACAGAGTCCTTTAAGACTCTGTTGAAATCTTACCTGTTTATGAATTAGTAACTGAACTTATCCACATTTTGTTTGTATCATATTGTAACTTTGTAATTATCATATTAATGGTATTTCATACTTTCTATTATAATATACTGCCATATCTTTTCTTTTTAAGCACATTGGGACTTTCTTATGTTTATTACTTATATGTGCTATATAAAGTAACTTTCATTATTAGTAGTAGTATTATTAATATAGGGACATAGGGACTTTCTTATGTTTGTGATATGTGCTATATAAGTAAGGTTTATTATTATTTATTATTATCATTATCATTATTATTATCATCCAGGATCTGATCCAATTCCAGGCAGTCCTGTTGACATCCAACAAGACCCTATCAAGCCTGCAGCCAATCACCTGAGCGAGAGCAATGGCGAAGTAAAGAAAGCAAAGCCATTGACGTTAAATCAGAAGCTAACGTTTGCCGGGATTGCATGCATGTATTTGACCTCACCGTTGTCCTTTGCCATTCTAGCACCATTTTTTCCATATGAGGTAAGCCCGGCCCACCCCCCCCCCCCACGCAGGCGGTCAACCATACACGTATGCTTGTTCCCGATATCTCCGGAAAGGGGTATATTTTAGGGGCTCAGGTCGGGGAAAAATCCCCGAGATATCATTGAGATACGGGTCTTTTAGCATTTTTTCACCTGACTTGTTTTCAGTTAGGGGTAGTTTTCAATTCTTTGAGGACAAATCCTGAAATAGGGTCCCGAATAACCTGTGAAAAGGGTAATTTTGCTGGCTCCCCCTCCTAAAGCCTGTAATAGGGGGTAATTTTGATGTAGGTTCTCCTCCAAAAGCCTCTAATAGGGGGTAATTTTGACACGGCTTCCCCGACTGAAAAAATCTGAACAGAGCATACGTGTATGGTTGACCTGCCCCCTGAGTGGGGGGGGGGGGAGGGGGTGGGGAGGTAAGTCACGCACAGGGCTTAAATTAATCGAAGGCCACAGAGGCCATTGCCTTGGAAGCCCCCCTTACTGGCCTTAGTGGCCCTTTCAAAATTCTCTGTTTGGTCTTTGGGATTTTGGTGCCCTTTCTGAAAATTTGCATTCGTACTGACTTAAGAAAAGTGCCATATGAAAAAATGGCCTTGCCCTGAAATAGAGGAAATTTAAGGCCTGCACGCAGAAAGTTTGACATAACCTTTGGCTATAGTACAAGGGGATCGAGTGGCGGATCCAGGCGAGGGGATGTGCCCTCCATAATTGGAAAACCACTCATTGTCTGTCCATGTTAAAATTAGAAAATACCCTCCCCCCCCCCCCCCCCCCCCATTTTTAAATCCTAGGTGCTCTACTGCAAGGGTCAGGGTATAGATCTAACTGCTAGTTATTGATAATTTTTAACAAGTTACAGATAAAATCTTGTATCATCATAAAGATAAGAATACCAAACAAAGTAGATATTGGGAAACTAGAAGTTAATAATTACAATGAGTAATCTCTACATGTGGCTCAAGAAGAAGAAAAATATAGGCATTCAATAGAAATATGCCTTGGCTGTAACTTTGTAAAAATTGTCCCACTTTTTCTTGTGTGTGCAGTTAACACACTTTTCATTGCATTGCAAAAAAAAGTAATCAACTGATTTTTTTTCTTTTTTTTTTTATTTGAAAGTCATTTATACATGTCATATAGTCAGGGTATGAATGTAGAATAAAAAATGCTTTTATTTTAACTGTATATGTTGCAACACATGAACCGGAAGGGTAGTATACTGTTTAATCATATAATTGTCACAAAATGCCTCTGGCATGTTTTTCTCTTTTTCTTCAATCACTTTTTTTTAATTTTCTTTTTTGTAGTGGACCGGTAATCTGGAATCGACTTTCAGCTGATTTCCGCTCCGGTACATCAATCTTATCTTTTTTAATACCCACCTCTTTAGTTAATTAGGTCATATTCACATTACATGTACAGTTTGTTATCATTCAATTAGTTATTCGACTATCTTTTTGTGAAGTGCATTGATCAGTTTTCAAATGGATACAGCGCTATATAAAAAACAATCTATTATTATTATTATTATTAATTCTTTTCTTCTTTAGGCATCAAAGAAAGGTGTAACTCCAGATCAGATCGGACTTGTCTTTGGTGCTTTTTCTCTCTGCAATTTTTTTGCTTCGCCGGTTTGGGGCAAATATGTGAGTATGAATTTTGATTTATTCAATCACTATTGTTATTTTTAAAAATTCACCTGTTATGAATCTCTAATTTGTTTCCTATATATCATATTCATATTTCTCTCTATCAACTTCAATTAGTTCGTTAAGCACATTTTCTTTTCCTTACAGAGATTTGAATCCTCAACCCTAACCCATGTAGGCCTACCCTTGGATGGGGAGTCTATAATCAGATAATATGAATTTTGTTTCAATAAACTGATTAGTTTTTATTTGACTTGATTTTGTTTGAAGGTAACACCCTTATCCTACAAGGTATATATATTTATGTACACCTGGATGGGGATTGCCATACAAGGACGTTAGTTGTGACAATCAGATATTCAAATCATATTCCCTTTCGAAATAGAATCAAGGGAATGAATTTTCTTCAATAACATCAAGAAACATAAAGAGACTTTGTAGCGTTGTAGAACAAAGAAAAAATTACTTTTAACAAGATAAAGATGAATATATGCAACTCGGGCGTCATGGCATATATTCACATTATGAATGACAGCTTCATAAAAATTAAAACAACAACAACTTCTTGATAGATATAGTACTATGCTTTAACTCATCCAGGTATTTGGATTTAATCAACTATAACAAAGCATCATAATATTCTCTATAGTACAAAGTGTAATATACAGTCAAACTGTATTTCATTTCATTTCATTTCATTTATTGTTTAACCATCATCAAAAATACAACATACAAAATACAAACAAAGTGATAACATATTTACAACTACAAAAAAACAAAAAAAATACAATCATGTGTGGTTTGGTGACCCCAGAAAAAGCAGAGCTTATAAAAAGAGGCCACCAAATTACATTAGACATACATGTAATCATATATCATATTAAATTAAATTAAACATTTATGCCTTCAACATGAAAAAAAAACAAACTGTGATTCTACCTGACCATCTCCTTCTAATGTAGCAATTCCAGTTCAGTCAAAGATACGCAATATCTTTATGTACTTGCCATTTCAATTATTTCATTCTAAAACATTAAATTTAAATTTTAACTTTAATTCCATCCTTTGTTTCTATAGCTTCCCGTCATTGGTGGTAAATTCATGTTTCTGAGTGGATGCTTTGTGGCTGCAGGCTGCAATTTACTGTTTGGGTGAGCATTAATACAGTATCAATTAAGTTCAACACTGCAAAAACAAGGGTGTTAAATTTTTAACACCAGTACAGGAGAGAGAGAAAAAAAAAACTGACAACCTTGGTGTTAAAATGACACCACCTGGGGGGCATTTCATCAAGGGAAAGCCAATCAGATGCAAGCATTTCAGTAGCTTATAACAGTCCTTTCATGAAACGCCCCCTAGGTGTTGAATCCTTGTTGGTGTGGTGTTTCATAGTCTTGGTGTTGAATTCAAAGTTGGATTGTGCTCATGGCATGATTTTTTTTCTGATATACAGTCTGTGTCAAATAAAATGGTACAAGTGGAAAACATTTTTTTAAAGTATGAAAATTAATCATATTCTAAAAGTGTCTAATATCTGCATAAAGTAGGAAAATCAGGCTTTCTTCTGCAATTTTTTTCAACCCATTTGGTGCTGTAGATCTTGAGATATGAACAGATTTCTATAATCAAGAAAAAATGTACTTTGCGCATGCTTTTCTATGGGTTTTGCACACAATAGCCATGAATTCAGCGCTCCAGAACAATAGATGTGTGTAATTCCGATTAGCTCATCGCGGCACAAAATTTAGCATAACTTCTGTTTTACAAAAGCAAATTATACAAAACAAAATGCATCAGCAAGAAGAATCTTCTGGCTTTATGTTGGTACCACATTCATACATCATTTAAGAAGATTTCATACTTAAATATTTTTTCCCCGACTGTACCATTTTTTTACACTGAAAAAGTGTTAAAACTTGAAATCTCCAGGTTTACCTCAAATTGCGAGTCCCCTCAAGTCTATGCAAACAACAAGGCTTCTCAAAGCAGCCAGTATATTGCATCTAAAAATGACCTATAATAATATGTTCCTAACTTTTGCCACTTTTTATTATTTTGAATGACAGGTTTTTGGATGAAATTGAAGACAAGACCGTTTTCCTGACGTACTGCTTTGTCATACGTATTGTGGAGGCTCTAGGGTTTTCTGCAACAGGCACTGCAGGCATGGCTATCTGTGCACAAATCTTTCCAGATAATATTGCACAAATGAGTGTGAGTACATTTTGTACATGTACATTTATACCCTTACCAGTTGTATATTCTCAGTGTTGTACCATTCGCTTATTATTCAATGCTTGATTATTGCAAACTTTGGAGATAAAGAAATTATTTGCTATAAAACTTAAGATATTACAGTGCAGGTCTAAATGGTTGCTAACTTGAACGCTTGCAAGGTGGCAATTAATTGGATGAAATCTTCCTAATTTACACATTTTGTGAACTGCATGCTAGTCGCCAGCTAGCCGCTAGGTGGCATGCTCACTTGTCGCATATGCTAGTCGCAAACTAGTCACATGCCTAAATTTTCTGTAAGGGTCTGTGCAAAACTAGGTAAAAATGCCATAGACTTCATTTTAACCGAGCAACGGCCTTACAACAATTGTATAAAATTTTTCAGTTCTCATACTTCTGTCATGGTAAAAGGTCTTCTAAAACTGCAATTTTTTTCTTCAGACTTTCTTCTAGAGGACAGTAATTAGGCGACTTACCAAAAGATAAAGCCGCGGCCTGCTGCGTGAAAGCCGCACAGCAGCGTTTTACACTGGATCCCCTCCTATTAAGTCAATAGAAGAATAATAGTGGATCAGTATATCAGGCATTCAAGCCCACTGTGCAGTATTCACGCAGGGGACGACGGCTTTATCTTTTGGGAAGTCGCCTTAGCAAACATTATTTTGATTTGGTTTACAGGGTATGTTGGAGATGTTTGGGGGCCTTGGATTCGCACTAGGACCACCCCTTGGGAGTTTTCTTTACGGGGTAAGTAGAACATTGTACTAGCTACCCAATAAAATTTACTTTTTTACCTGTTGGAACTGAGTCTTCCTAGGAGACCAAGGGTCTAATAAGCCGAGGGTCCACAAGGCGCAGAATTTTCCCGCAAGGCCGAGGATTTTTCCCAAGAGGCCGAGGATGCATGAGGCTGATTTATGTGAAGCAGAAACTTTTCCATTAACGCAGACAAACTTCCAATGAAAGAAAATCTGATATGAGAAAAAATGGCCTTGTGCACCCTCCGCCCCATTGAAAAAATCCTTAGGCTTGTGGACACTCGGTCTCCTGGATCCTCCCTGTTGGAACTTTTTTGGTGGTTTATGTCACTTATATGTACAATGTGAAAGTAATTTAGTAAGAACCATCCCTGAGAAACTTGAGAATCTGAATAATTTTCAAACAATGTAATATAGCCCATCTTGTGTATGATAACCTTGAAAAGCCTTTTATCTGAATGAGAGAAAGAAGAATGAATCTGATGAAAATTTAACTCTTGTGAGGATTAGGATTCAAAAAGATAAAAGACATTGGGCCGACATTGTAGTATGATATGAAACTTAAATGATGATGTTAATGCTTTTTGTTGTTTTTACATTTCATTCTCATTACTTATTTCTCAAAACATTTTCCCTCCCTTTTCTTTTGTGACTCTACAGATAGGTGGCTACAAGCTCCCGTTCATCGTGTTAGGATGTATAGCTATGACCGTATCAATAGTAGATATATTCATTCTACCAAGCTTACGTAAGTACATTTGAGCTCATTTTTTCAGTTCTTATCCATTCCAAAGCTTACGTTTTTAAATCTGATTTATTTTTTCTTCAAACCTCTATAAATCTATTTCAAATGTTATTGTCATCACTTACCTTTTTCCTTTTTTTTTTGTTTTTTTGAAAGCTTTCTTTTTAAAATCTGATTTAGTTTTTCTTCAAACTTCTATAAATCTATTTCAAATGTAATTGTCATCAAGGTTGTATTTCCTGTAAATATATAGGCCCATATTCTGAAACGAACACTGAGTTTATGCTTGTGCAAAGCTTTTGTGCGATTCTTTTGTCTGATGTTGACTGATGCATCAGACAAAATGATCGCACAATCACTTTGCACGAACTTGCGACTCATACCCAGTCAGAATACATGTATGTGCCATTGGGTACTGTCCAGGTCATTTTGTTAGTTTTCATGATTAATATCTCACTTTTGTAACGATGCTATACATGTACTTTGAATGATTTCACTTTAAATCAGCATGGACTATCTATTTTAGTGTTTATTATATCTGCATGATGAACGTGCTTTGAATGATTTCAAATCATTTCCACAATCCTGGGTGGGGTTTCATCAAGTCATTTGTAAAGTTAAGAATGACTTTACGAATGACTGGAATATATTCTGTGGTGCTACAAATTTATACTAATCATATGATATTCTCAATCATTTAGCACATGAACTGATCACCTGTCATTGGTAAGATTGTTCGTAACTAAGAACGACTTGGTGAAATGCCATCTAGGGCTGTGCTTCACCAAGTCATTCGTAAGTTTACAAACAACCTTACAACCACTGGTTATAAGTTCTTGTGCTAAATGACTGGGAATGTAATAATATAGCACCCAAGAATATGTTCCAGTCGTTCGTAAAGTCGTTTCGTAACTTTAAGAACAACTTGGTGAAACACCATCCTGGGGGGCATTTCATCAAAGGACTTGTCGGACATTTTATCTGACAAATTTGCTGTCGGCCAATCAGATGCCAGCATTTAAGTAGCTTATAACAGTTTGTTGTATAATACATCTGACAAGTCCTTTCATGAAACGCCCCCCTGATCCTATTTTAACAGCACCTACAAGTAGAGAGAAGACTGGCTCTATCGTAGCTGTACTCAAGATCCCTGCAGTGTGGATTGTACTGTTAGCTGTTATATGGGGTAGTTCTTGCATAGGTTTCTCCGACCCAACATTATCTCTTCATCTCACTTCGGTAAGTATTACAGTTTGAGAGCGCCACCTTGTGTTGAGTTGTTGTATAAAGGATATGGCCACTAGAAGGTTACTTAATGTATTAAGTTATACTTTATTCTGTCAATATAGAGAGAATGATCGTGAGGGAGAGATGAACAGTATGCTAAACACTTCAAGTACAATTAGCAAGCCCTCTACCTATCACTCGCCTTTTTCTAGGTGTTTTCTCTCTTTTCTTGCTCTGTTTGAGAAGTCTTGGTAAATAGACTGGGTGAATGGACTCACTGTTTTGCAGCAAAAAAGTTATTATTATTATTATTATTATTATATACATGAATATACAATACAAAATACATAACAACAGGATATACATGACTACAGGGTTTAGAAAAGGTTAACTAAGGGTGCTATCTCACTTCGCGGAGACGTCTCCTCGACAGAATAGAAATTTCGTCTCCGCGACGGATAAACAGTATTAGAGACGTCTCTGAGACGTCTCCGAGACATCTCCTGAATTTTGGAGACGGATTTTGTTTCATAAATTGTCCCGAAGACGTCTCGGAGACGTCTCTAATACTATTTATCCGTCGCTGAGATGAAATTTCTATTCTGTCGCGGAGACGTCTCCGCGAAGTGAGATAGCACCCTAAATGACCATGACCCACAGGTCTTCATTCCTACACCCAATTAACTGCATCCAATTCAGGATAAGAAAGTCCCTTTTATCTCAGTCTCTTTTGTTGTTGTTTTGTAGCCCTTTTGAAAACATCTAGAAAACAATGAATTTTGTGGTTTAAGATTTTCCCATAGGAATTTGAACACAAAACTACTTGACAAAGGTGAATTTTGTCATTTCTGGATCGAATGATATCAATTATGTACGCAATGTAGGCCTGTTTTAGATTAAAACTATAAAACAAGCAATATGATCATTTCATAGATTGGACTAATGCAAACTTATATCAGAAAGTTATATACAAATCTATTTTCCCTATCTGTGCCTTTATGCCTTATATACAGTAGTTGTTTTCTTGAAGAAAAAAGCTAATTTGGCAGGACCCTGAATTTTGATATCAGATATTATGTATATTATAATTTTAAGATCCCATTTTAAAGTATGTTATCGCATAGACATTCATTCTATCTCAAATTACATTCTAAATAGTCTTTCGTTTACTCACTTATAATTACTCTACACATTTGTGTTTTCAGTATATTTTACTGTTGTTTGTTTCAGCCTCCATTTAGTGTACAACCCTCTGTAGTAGGCTATTTATTCCTACTCATGGGTGGTACGTATGGACTCTTTGCACCTCTCTGGGGATACATTGCTGATAAAAAGGTAAGTGATGGAGAAGAATTTAAAAAAAATTAAATTAAAAAAGAATAAAAATAACCAAATTAAAGGGAAAAAGATGAAAATAAAAAGAAAAAAAATAATAATGATGATAAAAGAAAATGTTGGTGAAAAAAAGTCAAACGTTTGACTGGTTACCATGAGAAAGCCAAAAAACATCAACACAACAAGGGATTCCACTTAACCCTACGTGTAATTAGAATGGGTCATTTTGTGCTGCAAGATGGGGGGGGGGGGGGGGGGGGGGGGTCTGAGATTGTACCTTCCAATCGCACGATCACCACAGAAATTTGCATTAAGTTACATGTAGTGTGCAATGTAAGTCTGTATGAAAAATAGTTTTTCTAAAAAATTTACGATTTATGATTTATGATTGCGATTTTGCAGAAAGTAACCCGTATCATGATGGTTCTTGGATTCTGGGTTGCAGGTGTTTCATTCATGTTGATTGGACCAAGCCCTCTTCTCAATCTCCCAAGGTAAAGTGCTCGCGCAGTCAATTTATCCAGGAGCCTGTTACAAAAATAGTTGACAAAGACTTAAAGTTGCATTCTGCATTTAACGCATTCAATATTCCAGATTATATGGTTTGACTCAATAAATTGATAGAGGATGGGGATAGAGCAACGTCAATCAGGCACTGCTCAGCAGCTGCCGGGCCCCAAAGGGGGTAAAAGAATTTCCGTTCACCTTTGTTTCAGACAATAGAATTTGGAGCATTTAGAACTTTTGACCCTCAACTTTGTATCAGCAAAAAGAACAAAAACTTCTGCGCACAATGAGATCAGTTTCGTAGTTTTTCACTTTACGGTTAGGCTTCAAGAATTAAAATACGGCAATTTAGCTTCAAAATACTTAAATTGACAATGATCTGATATATAGGCCTGCAGCTAGATGACTTTCAATCAAACACATGATGCTGGTCTGCTGCCGACTCGTCCTCTTTCCTTTAGGTTTATATCCACTTGGCCTACTAGCAGTTGGTTTAATTCTCTATTTTTCTAATACCACATGGGCTAAACCCATGTGGTCTACTTACAATTTGGTCTTAGATCCCCTTTGGTCTAATTATCACTTTTTGGTCTAATTGCCAATTTGTTTCAAAGCCAAATGGTCCAAATTGCATTTTTGTCAATACCTGAATGAATACTTGGTCCATTTCCAGTTTGTTACTGGAATTGACAAAGTGGTGACAGACCAAGTAGAAATAGAATAACTGGACACTAGACAAAATGGAAATTATATGAAATGGTAAATAGGTGAAATGCTAATTAGACCAAAAGGTAATTAGACGAATTGGTTGTAGACGAAATGGAATTAGACTAATGAAGGAGGAGACTAAATGGATATTAGTCAAAGTGGGTTTAGACCAAGTGGTAATGTAGCGGACATGATACATGTCAAATGTCTTTTGATCTTTTCTTTACAGTCAGATATGGATTGTCTCCTTATCCCTTGCATTACTTGGCTTATCTATAGGGATTGGTATAATGCCAGCATTTCTTGATCTCCTGATAACTGTAAAGTAAGTGTAATCATGTTTTTCTTTGTAATTAACAATGTGTGTTTTATTCAACCTCAACATAAGGGCTTACCATAGCTCAGTTGGTAGAGCACCTGTCAAGTAATCAGAAGGTCTTGCGTTCGAAACCCGGTGGAATTCCATTATTTTTCTCTTTTTTTTTCATATTATATACTTCTTGTCAGTTTCACTATTTATTCAAATTTATATGAAAAAATCTGCTGCATCACTTCCAATGATCCCTTGCCTTTATCCCCAAATTGATTTTTGGTCAATTTAATCTTTGTTCAAATTTTTTTTTTTACAGATGGTATGGATTACCTGAAGATCTTGGAACACAAGCAATTGTATCTGGACTCTTTAATGGAGCATTTTCATTAGGGTATGTTAACTCTACTGTGCTTCACAGATGTAGGCCAATTATAGCCTCATAAATTTTTTTATTTTTAATTACTTAGATAAGAGAAACAGCACAGGTGT
The DNA here is from genome assembly GCA_940671915.1 of Paracentrotus lividus. NCBI lineage: Eukaryota > Metazoa > Echinodermata > Echinoidea > Camarodonta > Echinidae > Paracentrotus > Paracentrotus lividus. The sequence continues at coordinate 27,312,225 of CALNVZ010003429.1, read as the reverse complement.
GAATTTGCTATCCCTGGGGCGAATACCGGTAACATGAAAACAAACTATAGACGAATTCGGGCAGCATTTCATGGAAGTGAGCCCTCTATGTGCCCGCCATATAGCTGGGGGTTACCCAGTGTACTACGCATGTGCCATGTACGTGTATGTCTGTGCGTTTGTACATTTTCCTTTGTTTCGCATACATGTGCACACAAGGAGCATGCGTAGTACATTGGAAGCCCCCAGCAATGGCTGCCACCATGACAAAACATCACCCAAACCGAATTTCTCTATATACTAATGAATAAATAAATACGTATTTTCTATACAAGGCTGTCAAAGATGGGTATACTTTTTTCTGGGCTGCACTGTAGAGTGAGCAGTAGTTCTTGGTCATCATACTGCATTACCTTCAACTTACATTCTAATATTTCATTATTTGTCGGAAAAAAAAAAAATTTCTGTTCTATGTTCTATGTGATGCACCATAACTAAAGGTTGTATCTTATTTTGTGGAGATGTATTGGAGATTATTTCCCATCGCAGAGACATCTCCATATTGAAAAAAAGCTCCTAGAAATAAACATGTTTGATTTATTCTGACTCATGAGACATCACAGAGACATCTCCAAGATGTCTCCGCGACCATGCAGCTCATCAACCTTTTCCAATCACTTTCTTCCACGATTATCATGACCACAACAATAATTTCACTTTAAACCACATTCCTTTCAGGTGTTTCATGGGTCCAACACTAGGTGGCGCTCTCGTCAACCAAGTTGGGTATGATTGGTCATCCACCTGCTACGCTGGAGGTTGCTTCGTGGTTGTCATCATCATGTCTCTTTTTGGTGTCTGGGAATATCAATGTGGAAAGGGGTAGGTTCAAGTTTTATCTCTATGTTCGTATTTAATCCTATTGGCCCATATTCACAAAGGTGTAGGCCTACTATGCTGCAAGTAAAGCCATAGCTTAAATCTGTGACACAATCTAAAAAAAAAAAAATAGGTGTTCAATTTATCAGAATTTTTGGTACTGAAACTATTAACAACTGCCTGGGAATAATAAGTACAAAGTTTCCTAACTATTAGAGCATGATTCCAGAATCCAGAAATCTCTCAGTTACCACATTTCTAAGTTTTCAATTGAAATTTTATACAATGTGGTTATGTTTCATTGGAAAGTTTCTTTTCATAAATGTATAGGCCTACATTTAATATGAAGTTAAGTTTACAAAATTTCATTTGACATGCAAAATGACATTTGATCATCTTGTTTCTAATATGTTTTCAGGCAAAGTAAAACAAGTCACTTGAGGAATGAACCTTTAATATCCTATCTTATAGATGATGCTCTTTTTCCGTTCACCATGCTTTTCAGCATTTGCAATTTCACATCAAAACATTTGATATGTAGTGGAGTGTACAAAATTTCATATGAAATGCAATCTCACAGTTGATCACCTTGTTTTAAAACTTATGTTTTCAGACGAAGGAAACCAATTCACATGAGGAATAAGCCTAATCCCATCATAGTAGAAGATGCTCATCGGATCGTGACTGCTTAACACAATCTCTCGATACCTTTAAATGGTTCATATCATCATCATCATCAGTGTCCGGAAGTAATAGTTAGTCCTGTTGTGACTTCAGGGGGGCGTTTCATGAAAGGACATGTCAGACGTTTTATCCAACAAACTGTTATAAGCTACTAAAATGCTTGCATCTGATTGGCTGAGAGCAAATTTGTCGGATAAAACGTCCGACAAGTCCTTTGATGAAATGCCCCACTGATCGTCCCTTCAAGATAGTACTGCATGGATCCTTCCTGAACTTATTAATTTCATGCATTCATGGTGGATGGGGTTTATTATGGACGAATTTGATGTAGGGGGGACCAGTGTTTGTTCAACCTGTTTTTAACCCATTGTATACTGAGAACTTTTTACAAAGGTGAGTGAATCGCGATTGTGAAGCATGCTTGCAAGATATTCTTTTCATTTAAACGTGAAACAAAGACATTTTTAAATAGATCAATGTCAGATAATTTAAATTACATAAGGACTTTATATGTTAAAGCAGTCATGAGTGAAATAAACGGTCGACAAGAGGGGTGTTCTAGTATGTTTCTTCAGCCCGCATATATGCAGGCTTAGTATGCAATGGGTTAATAGCATGAATAGATGGTGGAGATATGATGGGAGGGGGGTAGACTGTTCCATGCTTCAACTACTCTCTGACTCTACTCTGCTGGGTCTATCAGGAGTTGGTCCATTCTCTGATGTTCTTCTATATCACACAGGCTTAACAATCTCATTTTATTCAACGTGAGTCAATCTCTTTATTTGTTCATTGTAAAATACATGAAAATTCGGCTTGGTCACACATGGTCTGCTAACAATTTGGACTGATTTCTGCTTGGTCTTATACCTACTGTAAGTCTATTTCTCACTTTATTTATTTGCCAATTCTTCTCATTTTCAATGCAACCAAATTTTCGATTTATTGCATTTTCGTCTGGCTCCCAAATCGATATTTGGTCTTTTACCAGTTTGTTACTGGTAATTGACTACTTGTAAGTAATGTTAGACTAAATGGAAAATGGAAATTAGACAAAATGGTAAATAAACAAAGTGGCAGTTAGACCAAAAGGTAATTAGAAGAACTAGTTGTAGACAAAATGAGGGATTAGACCAAACAGGTATGAGTCAAAGTTGGTAGACCAAGTGGGAATTTACCCTTTAAATGCCTTCACCTTCAAAAGTATACATGTAGCTGCATTTCAAAACAATGTTAAAACTGGTCAGTAACAAGAATTAAACAGTACTGGGAAATAAACTTTATGATAGAATTCAAAATTTAATTGTAAACATGAAAATGCAATCCGTGAGGTGCACTATTCATGATTGAACATTTGCAGTGCAGATTGTGGCTAAAATCTGTGCTCTTAAAAACCTCCTCATGATATTCTTTATTTTGTAGGTCTTTCATTCTCTCTTAAGTTGTTCGTTGTTTTTTTTTCTTGTTTCTCACGTTTTGGGGGGGGGGTTTATCTGCCTATCTTCACTTTCTCTCTTTCCCTGTGTCATTCATTGATTTATCCCCTTTCTTCTTTATATTCATTGTTTTCATACTTTCCTTACATTATTCATACTTCTTTTTTTTCTTTTTTTTTCTTTGCTTATGCTATTCTTTTTTTTTCTTTATCTTTCATTTTCCACTTTCCTTCAATATATCATTCAATGTTTATTTCTACTGTTTGTTTATTGATTTTTTAATACATGTATTCCTTTCCTGATGTTATTCTTGTGCACACAGGGGTTTATTTTAATATCATTCTATATCTTTTTGCACATGCTGCAAAATATTTTAAATTATTTTGTAATTATTTTGTGTGTGATCTGCCAAACTTAGAGCTTTAGACATATAATGGACTATATATTATTGCCCATTTGTCGGATACAAGGTCTTAGTACCTAAAAGATTTGAATTTGGTTTAGGAAAACCTTTTTTGTGAATTTTAGCAAATATTAGATGTTTGAATCTATTGACACTTTGACTTGTGTGCCATGTCAATTGATCAAGTGTAATAGGATACTAAAATTACTCTAGAATTGTTATATTCCAAGCTTTGAAACGCAATTATCGGTTTGAAATATACATCTGAAATATAACCTAGTTTATTTATTTATGAATTTCAATTGGAAGGAGTTGTGTATACATGTACTAAGCTTGAAATACAATTATCATTTTCATATACACTCCCGGATTACAACTTGGTTTATAAAATTCAGTTGGAAAGTGATGGAGTTAAGACGGCCAGTAACTAACCTCGAGAATTATGATCATAAAAATGTGAATTTGATTCCAATAGTTTTAAAAGTTTGTATTTAGTTCTTGTAATAATGACAATAGAATAGAATCTGAAACTCACATGGATTGTGAGTAAATAAATGATTACTGCCCTCATTGTTCAAAATCGAAATAAGCTGTATGATAGGCAAAAAAAAAAAGAATTTCAGGTTTTTATAATTTTGAAAGATTATACAGCTCCCTGGTTTTCATGAAATGATGGAGAGAATGGTATGTGCAGTTATGTTTAAATAACTGAACTTAGATACTTATAATACCTCATTGAGATTTTTTATACTTGTACGTACATAAGGATAAGTACTAATGCTTGATTAGTAAATTAGCAGAAGTAGAATATTGCCAGAATAGGAAGTTTTTAGAAAATTATACAGCTTGCTGGTTTTGATAGAATTATTTGTTGAATGATAACTAATACAATTTCAATATTAGAGAGAATGTTATATGCAATTATGTTTATTTAACTGCCCTTATATAATTAAACACCTCTTTGAAGTTATACTTGTGCATCAGGAAAAGTTCTAAGTGCTTGATTAGTGAATTAAAAAAGTAAAGTAATGCCAGAAAAAAGGGGGAAAAAATCTTGAAAAATATACAACTCGCTGGTTTGGATCGATGGAATGAGTTGTAAATGATTAAGACTCTGTAAAGATGTGTAACACATACATTCATTGTATTTTCATTCACTTTTGCGTGGTCATGCCATTTTCTTGGTATTGTTGCATAAAAAATTATATTATACAAAAACTTTCCATCAATAGTAAAGTCATGAAATACTGGATTTTGAGTGGCTGGTAAATGTGGAACATTAACGAAGGTATAGTTACCTTTTTAAAAGCGAGTGTTTATGGAACCATAAACATAGCCTACATGTTCATAGCTGGCACTCATTTGCAGTAATGATTTTGTAATTAACTTTGAAATACTTGATCAAAGAGTTTAGCTTAGTTTGTTTTGAAAGAAAACAATATATCTATTAAAAAAAAAATAGACATTCAAAATCAGTAGTTGATTCTTATGTCCGTACGTTAGAGGATTTTTGTATATATGGGCCTAGATATAATATTATAAGTATTAAATACTGTGTCTGTATTTTTTATGTATCAATGCAAGGGTAATCTGAAATATCTCTATTAATAAACTATATTTTTTGAAATTATATCGTAAATCATGTGCCAGATACACTTATTCATTTTATGTGAGAGAGGTGTTTGTGTGGTTACAGCCAGAAGATCATTCGTTTTGGAGTGACCTCATAGGATCACTCGTAGATTTGGATGGTCTCTGGAGTGAAATGTTTTGTTTTTTTTTACCTTAAATTCACTCAAATGTCACTCCTTTTTTTCAGAGAGAGAGAGAGAGACAGAGAGATAGAGACAGAAAGAGAGTAGATGCACTACCAAGACCAGGACCCCGTAACACAATGGTCTGCAATCAATCGCAAAGTGGCAATAGCCAATCAAGAAAGTTGTTACACACACTTTTAGTACAAAATACTGACTAGCAGCCAATCAGAGCAGCTCTTTCACATTTGCAATCAATCGCAAAGCTTTGTGTTACGGGGTCCAGGTCACTTTTGAAACAAAGGGGTAGACAAAAGAGCAGAGGCACATAAAATATATTTTTAAGGAGGTGGGGACTATCAGTGACTTGAATCGTCAAATATATGCCAATGTTTCATATTTGTCCCAAAATCATAATGTTCTTAGGTTTCCTTTATACCTGTTGCAAATTATTAATGGCCATAAGGAAAGTCTACCATTAGGTTACATAATTATATAAGGAAATGAAACAATCACCTGACAACCAAGAGACTCAAGAGGGAGAGAGAGAGAAAAAAAATTGTACTGTTGCTTATAAGGAGGATGCGTGCCAATATCAAAAGTCGTGATTATCCGGCCAGCAAAATAATAAAAGTGTGAAAATTCAATTGCTGCAAACTGAAAATATGCATGTATTCAAATTATAAGAAATTGGGTACAATTGGATGATTTGGCCTTTGCAATGAGATTTTCTCGGCAAAGGCAGAAATTGATTTATTTGGGAGCTCCCGGCGTGGATTTTTTAATCTGACATTGCTATACATGTACCTTTTAGGCCATTATTCATCAAGTTGCCGATCTACGGGGGGGGGGGGGGGGGGGAAGGGGTTTAGGGGTTATCCCCCCCCTTGGGCTCACAAAAAACAAAAAACAAAAAAATGTGGGGGGGGGGTTCCAAACTCTAACACACCCATTCTTAGACCAAACTCTGGTCGTTTGACTCTTTCTATCACTAGCCTAGATATAACCTATTTCTTAATTTAGTACATTAATCCTACCTTTAAGAATGTTAGAAATGATGACTAAGGTATGCATCAGATATTGCACCATTTCAAATGTCAAATTGAAAAAGCTCCCTACCGTGGAAGGGGGAACCCCCCCCCCCCCCGCAGGGGCTTCGCACCTCTCGCCTTGAACGCTCCGCTCCCTCGCAGTGCCTGGCTACAATTTTCACTCCGGGTTAAGGCCCCCCCCCCCCCCTTAGCAAAAAGCTAGATCCACCCCTGGGGTTGGGGGAAAAGGGTGCACAATCTTGAATTCAGATTTTTGTATACCCAATTTTTTTTACGTCATGCGTTATGCGTGAAAAAAATGTGTTGGCTTCATTTTTCTTTTCTTCCCCTTTGTTAAAAAAAATAAAATAAATATAAAAATGATCCGGTATCGGGTTATCTTCTCAGGCCTTGAGGAAAGGGACAGCTCTACTTTGTCAGCATTCGTGTTTCTTGGGGAGGGGGTTGGCCTCGGGGGCCCCTGGGTATTTTATTAGTTGAGGAGGCGCCGAAAAGAGGGACAGGGGAAAGGAGCCTAAGAGGATGAAAAAGGGGGAGAAAGTTAAAGGGGGAAAAAAAAAAGAAATTAGAGAGAGGGACGACAAATTGACCATTAACTCAGCGAGCGTCAAAAATGATCTTAAATTTAGGGGGCGCCAAACTTGACCTCAATCATATGGCCAATGCGATCTTAAGTTTAGGGGCGCCAAATTGATCAAATCCATCTTTCTTCCCTCTTTTTTCTTATTACCGTGAACTGGATGCTCATTGCATTAAACAATCGAATAAGGCAAGTGGCGGATCCAGGAAATTTAGGATGGGGGGGGGGGGTGGCGCCGCCGACATTTTCTGATTTTAACATATGTACATCATGCAGTCAATGAGAGGTTTTTAAAATTATAGGGGCGCTCGTCCCCTACGCCCCCGCCTGGATCCACCACTGAATAAGGTCTTGAAAGTTTTGGCTTCTTTCTCTCCCTCACCTTATTATTCTTCTTCTTTTCTTTCTCATTTTTTGTTTCAATTTCCTCTCCCGTCCCCTTTTTTTCCTTTTCTTTCTTTCTTTCTTTTTCTTTTTTTTTTTCTTCTTTTTTTTCCTTTCTTTTCTTCAATTTGCAAAGTCAGTCTTTGGATGCGGGTTATCAGTAGGCTTAATTAAAAGTCTCGAAACTTAATATACACATTTTCTCTCCAACATTACTTTCTTTCTTTCCTTTTTTTTTTTTTTTTTTCTTTTTTTTTTAAAATTATTTTTTTACAGCGTTTATTTAGATCCCGGACTGAAGCCGATAAATTAATTAGGCCTACTTGTAACTACACCCAAGAAATGAAGCAGGGATATTTCTTATGCGGGTTCTTACGCCAGTAATTTCCGACATATAGGAAAATATTCACTACATACAATAACCACAAGAAACTGACGTCACGATATTATAATATAATTTTGTATATATTGTCGTGTGAACGATAGTCTAGATTTAATTGGCGCATTCCCCAGTTAATCACAAGTTCCAAACTCATTTATTACCCTTCCTCATCCGTCTCGCGCGATCCCACCTGTCTTCCACTCTTCCACTCCAAACAATTTACTTAATTTTAGTCTCGTCACAGTCAGAACGTGAATTTACATACAATGAAGCACATTAATTTTTTATTTCTCCGAGGACTAGATAAAAGTTACAAGCTCCAAAGTCAATTAATATTTATAAATTTATTTTAAAGGAAAACCCTTAAGTTTTAAAGTTGACCAAAATGTCATGTTCAACTATAAGCTGATAATTGATTAATTATAAAAGCCTTGAGCGTGAAGTACTCTTGACAGAGTAAACTTCGGATGCGGAAGTGGAGTTTGGTATTGGTGGTGTCCAATTCATCACACAAATGGAAGCTCGATCTACGTTATTTGCGTACAGTGTACAGTGTGTGCATGCAGTTTACTGTCTCTGTCATCTTGAAGAAGTCGTGTAACGTTAGACTGGACTAATTAAATTATCTTCTACTTTGTAATTAAATCCTGTAGCTGTCTGCCTACTGTTTGAAGGAGATACAGTAGCCTACTGGTCTAGCTGTCTGTAAACAACTAACAGGGCATGCTAACAACTGTCCAGAACAAGGTAATAAACTTATATGAACTACATAATTTTACATTTGTAATTTTAATCATCATGCCTTTCATGGAAAATTAGAATTATCATGTTTGTGGATTAACATAAATGAAATAACACAACATAATGTTTCTGTTTTCTAATAATAATAATAATAATATTATTATAACATGTTTATTGATTAACATAATAACAAGGCATAGCCCTGGCCCTAACAAATAACACAAGATGATGTTCCTTTTTTCATCCATTTTTTTTATAACAAAAGGGTGAGTGCTTTTCATCGTTCATTTCAAAATGATAACAAATCAAAAGTAAATCATATTGAGTTCAGGTGAGAGTAATCATGGTAATAAATACTGATACTAGACCTAGAGTTAAACGTTAGACTATATGTACAAAATCCCCTTGATCCCACTAAAAAGTGATGAATTTTAAACTGGAGGTTAGGTGAGACAGGTGCACGTTACTTGTTATATGATTGTGAACCAGACATGATAGCTCAATCGGTTAGAGCGCCCGTAAAAAGGTAGCCTTTCTTGCTCTCATGAACAGGAGCTCGTGAATTCGAAACCTGGCCGAGTCCATATTATACCAAAGATTTACAAAAATGGTACCTCAAGTTGCCTTTTAACAAGGAGCTTGGAGGTAATAATAACATCATACAGGGCCCGCTGGGAGAACAGTTGTCAGAACTGAAGTGGATACATTGGGTAAATAAAATGATATTATCATATATATTATAACATGTGCTGAATGATTTTATATTTTTTGTTAAAATAAGATACATGGCCTTAGAAGGTCCTTAAATGGAATTCAACATTTTTTTAAAAAACACCTTGAGGCAATTAACAATATAACTTTAAGTTACGTTAGGTCTCTATTTCGATCTTGATGGAGTTTGCCCTAGATCACTTGTTAGATTTTTATAAATTAATTGTCAGAGTGCTGGCCTGTTTATGGCATTGAAAGAGAGAGCGAAAAAAACAGAAATTAGAAAAATGTATTGAAATTAGAATTTAAAAAAAAAAGAAAGAAAATGAGATCAAAACAGTTAGTCCACATCATCACCCATTCTCAAATATAGAGGAAGTTTATGAAGACATGCAAGATGCAGATACTGGTTAATATTCATGAATTTTTTTGTTTTTAAATGTTTATAAAAAATTCTATTCCTCAAGTTGTTGTTTTTTGTTTTTTTTTTCAAGAGGACTCATTGAGCATCATTAGGCCTACATGGGTACATGTACATGATGAAACATGATGGGCAAAGACTGTTAGGAAATTACATGTAGTTTTCTTGTCAAATTTTCATTCTCAAGTGAAAAGCTTTGAAAAAAAGTAAAATTTCATTGAATTGTTAAAGAAATCCCCCCCCCCCGAAAAAAAATATTTGAATATACACATGTAATATGTGATACGTCTTGTCGAAATGAGAGAGAAGTCGCAGATCAAAGATCCGAGTAAATCGACAAACTAATAAAAAAGTCAAAATTTTGGGGAATTTTTTTTTTTAATTTTCTGCTTTTACCATGCTTCATCTTTGCTCTGTTAAAAAAATGAGTGAAAATGGTAACGGGAAAGTGGTAAAAAAGCAGTTTTTCGGCGAGTGTTTTTCGCGTATTAATTTTTTTTTTCCGGACATACAAGCGAACGTCCACGCTCATTTCCCCTCTCCGTTTAGCTCCGCCCTTAGCAACGCATGCTTTGTCATGTGATGTGTGATTTCAACTGGATTTTTGTTTCGTTTTGTGAGCGAATAGCGAACTAAAACTCTCTTTAGCGCACTCAGAAATGCCACAACCTGCTGTGAATAAAGCTGTTTCATCCGGGATAGCGGAGCACGCAAACGAATGTCAAATCTAACAACCGGTGGGGAGAGGGGGGGGGGTTATGTGGGGAAAAGCTACTTATGCTTAACTTAGCTATCTGGATCCAAATGAATGTTAATTTCAGCATTTTTTTAAGGGCCGCGATATCTGTTGTCCTGATGGGAAATTAAAACCTCCCTATTAACAAATTTGGTTCCATCAGGAAACATAAGAGCATACAAAAGAGTGACGTGATAATACTTCTGATACAAGTATTTAGGTTAAAGTCTTCTGCAGTTTATACAAAGTAACGTGTTTAAAAAGTAGCGTTTTACTATTAAAACACGACGAAACAAAATACGATTTACTCTAAAATAATTCATTTCTAAAATTATTAATATCTTCTTATTACTGGTAACAAGTTTGATCAATAAAGACGAGATCGAGCAAACCATTACGTTTTATTTTCATTTCTTAAGCTAACCTAGCCACTCATAAAACGTGATCAGAGAAATTCTAAATACATTCGTTGAGGCGCAAATATTTATTAAAACATTTTTGGAGGCTTATCTCTATCATAATATTCAAAGAATATAAACTAAATTCATAAGCCCCTGTACAAGAATAATTTAGTCTATAGACCATTATATGTTCAAATTTCCAACAGAGTTCAGATCAAAATGACTCGCTTTATAATGAGTAAGAGTATACGCGATTGACATTCAAAGAACGCACGCAAACATCGGAATAAAACCCCCCAAAAGGTTTTAAAATAGTTTTGTTTCTAACTAATTTAGCGCCAGGATTGGTAAACACTTTTCTTAAAAGATGGACTTTTTCTTAAACAATTAGAAAGAGCATGACGTTTTTATTATTTGACGAAGATATAAAATAACTAACCAAAATTTAGTTTCTTTTTTTGAGAAGATTGAATGTTATTTAGACAACATCGCTTGCTGCGTTTGCCTCGATCATGCGTGACGGACGAGTATTGTTCTCTGTATACCTGAATGCAGCCTCCTCATTGGTCAATCGTTTCACCTTGTAACAAGTGGTTGCTAGGGCATTTCGGTGAGTAGAGCGGTGACAAAATGGTCTTATTTTTCTGGCTCGGAGTCAAACAGAAGTCAAACTTCGCAGACGTTTTTCTCTTGATTTTGATTTCCAAGAGCACAATTCTCCTCGCGTTCAGAGGCTAATATCTCCACTTCTATTTACTCTTTACAGTCGGTTATATATCAAATTCAAGCAATGAATTCAGGGATCAATAATATCAAATAAAATGGATTTCAAAAATCGCGACTAGTCTCTCCTTTCGACGTGACGCATCACATATACAGTGGTGGCCAAAATTATTAGAACACCAAGCATATTTAAATGATTTTAATAATTTGCATTCAGTTGACCATTCAAATACCTATAAAATGGTTGGAATGTCTCCGAATATCATCATTATGCTTTAAAAACTAAATAACAAAGCCATGCGTTGGGAACTCGCCCCCAAGTCGCCTTTTTTTTTTTTTTTTTTTTTTCACCACCAATTGCAAAATTTTAAAATCTTGCCCCTTTCAGGATCAAAGTGTCATAAGGTTAAACATTTTAAGCCTCTCCCTACAAAAGTATATATTCTGAAAGGAAATTTCCTGAGGATGTCAAAATGGCATTCATAACAACACAGGGTGAAGTAGTTACATGTTATATGGGAATTTTTAAATTATTTTTGAAGGGCCCCAAATTTTTAAATCAGTGCCCCTATTTAAGACCATTGTTCCAATGACCCTTAATATTTCAACATATTTTAATTGCTCATGAAATTTCCTTTTTTAAAATATACATTTACAAGGAGTGTCTTCATTAAAATAAAAAAAATAGTCTTAACCTTCAATGGGAATGGTATTTTGGTCATCTCACCATCAAGGGTGGGGGCGAATCCACCCTCCCCATTAGACCAAATTTGCTGAAACTTGGAATGTACTATATTAGAATAAATAAGCCTGCTAAGTTTCATACTTCTACCTCAAATACTTTTTCAGCAATCGGCATATGTAATTGGCATTTTACTTTTTTGCATTTGGACTACATGTTTAATACACAAGTCTATGGGGAAACCAAAAGCGCATAGCGCAACTATTTTTAATGCTGCGCATTACCAGATGGTCGAAACTATATAAATTTGGTATCAACATACATGTATACGTAAGACCCTATGCTAAAGAGTCATAAAAGCTCATGGCACACAAAAGATATCTTTAATCTGATTTCGGCAAATGAACTAGGGCATTGATAATCCCATAGACTTTGTGTACGTTCAGGTGTTCTAATAATTTTGGCCACCACTGTATATATATATGTTTTTTGTCAATTATTACAATTTACACCAAAAAAAAGGAGAGAAGAAAAAGAGAATGAACAATATGTACAGTAATAAAGGTTATTACTGTACATGTTTGAGTGAGCTATTGAACATCCGGAGTTCTGATTACGTTTTGTGGTTATATTTCCTCTTCAGGAGTATATCCTTTTACAAACACTCATGTCCAAACGTGATTGAAAAGGAAAGATAATGAATCACAAAAGTGAAGCCACTTGGCTAACATGCTTGTATACGTGTTGATTATGGACATTATTGTACTTTTATAAAATAATGTATGTACATTAAGTCCTGAACCAAAATGTAGAACATTTGACTTTATTCTTATCGTCTGTTGAGAGCCAGAGGGGCGTTATTGCATGTTAAAGATGTTCCGTTGAGAACCAGAAAAGGCGCTATTGCTGTACAAAGTCAATGGTAATAGCGCCCTTCTGGTTCTCAGCCAACGATATTAGACAACAATACTTTATCCTACATGTATTTAAATGTTGATTGAAAAAAAAAAAGATAATGATTCACAAAAGAGAAGCCACTTGGCCATTGTATGCTTGTTATACTTGATTATGAACACTATTGTACTTTTATAAAATAATGTGTATGCCTACATCAAGTCTGCACCAAAATGTAAAGTATTTGACTTTATTCTTTTCTGTTTATTGGCCAGTTAGTTCATGCAATGGACAATATACATGTATCTTGAACTATATTCTATCCTTTAACTATTCAATCATTGAAATTAGATTAAGAGAATTCAATTGAAAATTCCTTTATTTTTCCTCTTTCAATTCGTTTCATGATAATGATTTGTTAGATTTGGCAAATTTAGTAATGTGATTGTGGAAGTTTGAAGAAAATTTGATAAACAAAGTTCTGTTCAAGTAATATTTCTTTCAATAGTTTGTTTAGATTAATAAGTCTCTAAAATTGAACTTGAAACGGGACACAAACAAAGTGTAGATCCCAATTTTGTAGTGTACTGTACATTTCAAATGTTGTCAATTGTAATGAACTTTTACAGGATGTCTCTATTATTTGAAACAAACTTTCTAAAATGTTTAGATTCACAGTTGCCCTGTGATGTTGATTTTGAGGTTTAACTGTCCTGGTACTAAGACAGGAACCATTTGAATTTTTATGACTGGGTTACATAAATATGGACTTGTACAAATGTACTTGTAAAATGTACATACGTGTACAAAAACAGCGTTCACTTCAGTATGACTCAAATAAAATGGTAAACTGAAGTTGGGGCAATATCTAAACTGAACTGAACACTGGGCCGGGTAATTAGTTTAGTATATTTATGGATATTTCAAAATGATATAAATTTACAATTCATGTTGTGGTAAATTGAATACTTGAGGTGAACTAAGGTAGACTGTTACCCCGGCTTTGTCCAAGTAATGCACTTTGGAAAAGTCTGTTAACATGGGCTTAAAAATGTTAGGTATGTGCTTCATTGATGCTCACTGTTTTGTCCAGGTAATGCGCTTCGGAAAAGTCTGTTAACATGGGCTTGAAAATGTTAGGTATGTGCTTCATTGATGCTCACTGTTTTGATTTGACTAAATTTTATTCTCTTCTCTTTTCTACAGATCTGACTAGCAGCAGCAGTGTCAACTGAAGCCTTTATATGTAGAATCAACAATCTAGGATACAAACCACCATGTAGCAGTCAACCTTCAAGAAGGAGATGACCTTTGACCTTTTAACCTTTGACCTGCTAAAGAGCAACTTTTTTTCACCGTATTGATAACCTGTTAATCCACCAAAATAGAGTGGACAGAATTTTGTATTAAAACGAAAGTGACCATCACTGTTCTGCGTGGTACCTATCGACTTTTATAATGGGTAATGCCCTGAGAAAACTGTTCCGGATTGGAGGGTCGGAAAGTGGAAATACGACAAACTCGACACGACCAAAAAATTATGCTCCTTCGCCTCAGAATTCGTCAGCAGATCAGGCTCCTCGTAAGTATTTGAGGATTAATTAAAGGTTCCTTGTCAATTTTTTGAGAGAGTCTCCATTTATTAGATTCTCCATTGGAAATTCAATGTACAATGTAGAAGGTCATTTGTGTATACATTCAATTGTTCTTTGCAAATTTTGATACTATCTGGAAGCTATCTTGTAAGCGTACAATCTGCATGTTTTTGTTTTTTTTAGACTTTTGTAAACAAAAAATGCGACCAAAATTAGCTTACATTGTGCGGAAGTCTTAAACACATAAACTAAAGGCATAACATTCTTTACTATTTCGTGCCCCATTTTGTTTAAAGTTTGTCCGACTTAACTTTGATTTAAATTTATGTTTTGGTTTTCTTTAAAATGATTATGCCCAAAACAAGATCCATTTGATATCCCAAACAATTCAAGTTCACCAGAGCAGCAAACTAATACATGTAAAAGCACATTTAGAAAAAATGGAAACACAAGGGGATATAATTTTGCTGATCTTTTTTTTTTTTTAATTCTGTCTTGGCTTTGATTTAGAAATTAAGTTGAGGAGAGGGTTTTTATTTCCTGTAAATATGCCCAAAGAAAGAAATACAACATCCATGTTGATGATGTTCCAAGCAATGTACAAACATGCAGATCTCACCTGCATGCACTGCAAACAAATTAAACAGATATTAAAAGTAAATTGGAAATGTAACTTTTGTTTATCGGTTTTACATTGTACTTTATCTTGGCTTTGATTTTATATAAATTACAAAAAAAATACTTGACTGGAGGGGTTTTGATTTCTTGTATTTATATATGCCTGGTTTCCTGTTGATATGCCTGGAATTACATTGATAATTGAAGTAATACAGACCACCTGAACAACAAACAAATTAAGCAGATAAAGACAAATGGAAATTAGAAGGGAAATACCCATTTTCTTATGCAAATTTACAGTTTCTCCTTGAACACTTATGATATCTGTGTTTGTTTTCGTGTGCATCCTGATGCTTAATTGATCAATTCAAATTTGAAACAATCATTATGATTGGTTCACAGTGAGATTTTTGTGCAAGAAGTCCATGCAGCGAAGAACCTGATTGGTTACCAATTTGAAATTGATAACAGCTCTTTTACAGCACACAGATTAGCAGACAAACAATATTGTGTACAATATGTACAAACTTCAAAGTCCTGCTCAAACCGGTTTTATCATTCATAAACGAAAGAATGTGCCACGTGCAAATATAGGTCCACATGTACTTAATGTAAATGTGTATAGTACTTACATATTGATATATCTACAAAATATATAAAATCTAGAAAAAAAAATATTAAAGAAAAAATTTAAATTTTGTATTGTCTTACATGTACATTGAAGTTTGTCATGTTGTTTATAAAGGATCAAGGAGGATCTACCAGAGTAGGGGGAGCATGTCTCAATTAAATGCAGAATGAAAATTATCTTTCTTTTTTTTTAAATTCCCATTCTATCTGTGCCATTGAGGCTCGATGAGAAGATTAGAATTATACCATCTTAATTGCATAAATTCCTAGGGAAGAAATGAAGGGGACATCTCTTTTTGGTACTTAGGGGAATATTTTGATGAAATGAAGAATGAAACTGGGTATGTCCAATTCCAGCTCTTCTGAGGATGCCCCCTGAACCGAATTTCATTGCACTTTCATTAAAAATGCAAACTAAAAAGGTAATTAATGTTGGCATATTAGAATGAAGACAAATCTTCTCCTGGGTAAGGAGGGCATATCTGTATTAAATGCAGAATGACAATTAGTATTTTCTTATGATTTTATTTCAATTTTAGCTGTTCCATGGAGGGCCCCTGAACTGAGTTTTATCGCACTGTATCCATTCCAGGGAAGGAACGAGGGCGATCTCTCGTTTGACAAAGGAGAAGTACTCAAAGTATTCGACCAATCGTAAGTTGTTTTTTTTCTTCCGTTGTATACAATATTGAACCTCATGCATTCTCAAGATTTGTAGTTTAACATGGTCTGGTTGATCACTAAGAATAAAAAAGTCACATTGTATGATTTATATTTATATCTTCATTTTGAGAGAGGGTACATACATGTATATACTGATTATATTTGGTCTTTTTATCTTCTTGTTTTTTCTTTTTTTTTATAACTTTTCGTTGACCCCTTTTAAAATTAATCACTGAAAGGGTATAATTCCAATTTCCATGCTAGAAAACAATTTAAACAAAACGTACATGTACATAAACATTTAAAATCATAGAGATCCACTTTAAATTTAACCTACATGTGTTAGTGTATCTTTTACATATCAAGTCTACATGGATATGCATGCACACCTGTAAAAACAAAATAATGATAATCAATCCAAACAATAATTAATAATTTCATATAATGCCCCATTAACCACTCCATAGATACATTATTGCATTTTGATAGAGTGCTTACATTATAGTATTTTAATAGAGTGCTTTATGTGGAGTGTTAGTTTCCCCTGATGATTAGCTTCAAGAGCCTATTATCAAGGATATTATCTCCTTTCAAATACATGTAGCAAGTTTAAGTTGTATAAACATTAAATCATGATAAGTACTGAAAGTCTCACATGTAGCTGTACATATAATACATACATGTACATGTACACGTACATGTAGTGTGCGTGCCTGATAATTCCAGTAATTATTTTTTATGTGTATCTACATGTATAGACCAACTATTCACTTTAATGAACACATTGATTTGCCCACTTTCTGACACTCTGAAATGTATGTTAATGTACATTCAAGAAATGGTTTAATGAAATTTTACTATGTAGGAGTTAAAAGAAATTTATATATATGTAGTACATTGTAAATTAAAGAAATTGAATCTATTTTTACTACTTTTCCACTAAATAGGCCAACGATACTTACATGTACATGTACTTTCAGATACCTAGATGTATAGGACTTTAAAAAAAAAAACTCATGAGGAAATAGAAACTCAAAGAGAAGTTGTTGTTGTTACGGATGTTAGCACTCATGTGTGGGATTTATTAAATATTTACAGAGCTGTCTAGATAAATGTACATGAACTTGAATGGGTTTTTTTTTCCAAGTACATTGGCAATATGACTGATTACAATAGAAAACAAGATTAAATTCTATTATTTTACTTTAATTTATATTTATGAAAATTTAAAGGTAGACTATTTTTATCAAGTTTGTTTTCATGATAAAATTCTTTCAAGTATTGTATTGATTGATCTTGTCTCTATTGCTTTTCCTCATTTTCACATTCTTTTTAACTCCCAATCGTTCTTCTTCTCTTTGTCTGTCTACATTATCTTCCCTCCCTCCCCCTTAATCCTAATTTCTCCCCATCTCTCTCTCCTCCTTCCCTGTCTACCTTCCATCTCAACCTCCTTTTCTCCCATCTCTATTACTCACTCTTCTCTCTGCCATTCCCTCTCTCCTTCCTCTCCTTCCTCTACCCCTCTCTCTTTCACCTTTCACTCTCTCGCTCCTCTCTTGCTCATCTCTTTTCCATTCCCTCTCTCCTTCCTTCTCAATTTCTCTTCATCTACCCCTCTCTCTTTCTCTCGCTCCTCTCTCTTCCATTCCCTCTCTCCTTCCTTCTTAATCTCTCTTCATCTACCCCTCTTTCTTTCACCTTTCACTCTCTCTCTCTCACTCTTCTCTCGCTCCTCTTTGTTTCTTTCCCTCTCTTCTTCCTTCTCAATCTCTCCTCTCTTACCCCTCTCTCTTTCACCCTTGACACTTTAACTCCTCTCTCACTCCTCTCATCTCATCCAATCCCTCTTTCTCCAGGTCTTTCCCCCTCTCTATCTTTTCCAATCCCTTTCCCCTACGCGCTCTTTCATCGGTCCCTCTCTCTCTTTCCTTTCTCTCTCCTTTCTCTCTCCTTTCTCTTTCCCTCGTCATCCCTCTCTTTATTCTACAATACTCTATCTCTCTCAAATTAATTTGTTCTTATTTGTTCTTTATTCCAGGGGTGATTGGTGGGTAGCGTCTTCCACAAGAACACAGCAACAGGGTTACATTCCATGTAACTATGTAGCACCTGTCAATTCATTAGAAGTAGAAGAGTGAGTAAACAACCATCTCATATTGTACTTTATATACCTCATTTTAAGAATCTTTAATAATCCTGTCTTCTGATTGGTTGAAAGTGCAGTCATAATCTGACCTATGGCCCCCATAGACATTTTTCCCGGTTTTACCGGTCAATAGAACATTTTTACAGTACTTTTTGCCCATGGGCATAGTGCGATCCCCATTTGTTTACGTGCAAGGCTGCTGCGCATGCGCTTTATTTCAGATACCATAATTTGCGGCGCGATTTGGTCGATAATTTTAGACAACTCCGCTAATTGCGTCGTCAACGCGCGTACGCGCAGCGAAGACAAATTCTTTCGTCGCGCTAGAACGGATCCCAGATTTCTAGTTGAGCGTTAAGCCTGAATTCCGATGACGATGTTGATCTAAACAAGCGATTTAGAGGTTAATCTGGAGGGTGCTTCCTCGGCATTTTGCAGTTAGTTGTAAGTAGAATGCAAATGTGTTGCCTGTGCATGTGGTGAGCATGCATTGTGGCCTGCAGAGCCAGAGGCTCGAACTGACTTAACTTTCATGAGTCTAGGCTAGTCTAGATCTAGGCCCTAACGTTATTTCAGCAAAATGTAGCAATAAACTTGTTTAGGTCAGCTAGAATGTTTGAACTCTTGATGTAATGTTTTAAATGCTGAGAATCATTGTCTGTATCAAAAAGAACAATGTTCAGTAGAGAAAGTAAAGCCATTTTTTTTTCTGCTGAGTTATCATAATACAAGAAGCTATTAAAGGGGCCCTGTAGCTAATACTCTATTAGTAATATTACATGTACTTCATTGAAATTCCAATTGTATGATAACTGAAAGCTTGGAATCTCTCTTGTCTCAGGAAATACACTAAAAAGATCTATGAATTCTGGTGACTTCTTGGTAGTACAGATCACACATGTACATGTACATGTATGTTCAGCACTAGTTTAAATAGCATTAAATAAAAAGTTTTGATTGAAAAAGAAATCACTCCAACAAAATTTATATTGGTATTGGAATCACTAAAGCCTATACTCATAACATGCAATCCATTGATTGTGTCATTGCTCACAATGAGAGAGTGGTTACACATTTTGCGTGTATTTCATATCCTGTCTGTACATGTACATAGGGAAAAGAATGGTTTTTGAGTTCATAGACTGATTGTTCCTCTATTATTTCCACTTCCCTACAGACATACAATCAAATATTAGTTGTTCAGGCGTGATACATTGAAATGTACATGTGGAGCACTAAATAATTTTGGGATTGAAACTATAAATTGAGGTAGCAAAAAATAGATTGGGATGAAATTTGTGCAATAAATGTATGTCTGCATCTACAAAAAATGTATTGTTCTATAATTTACACATACATATGTTCCAATTTAAATCTATAGAACTTTACATGTACAATGTAAATCTATAGATTACAGCTACTGAAACATTTTCTATTTCCTGTATCTGCTTTTATATGTAAATTGTACACTTGGGGATTGAAACTACATATAAATTTAGGTTCTTGTAGCAGAAATTTAATTGGGATGACATTTGTGCAATACATACATGTGTATATCTGATTATATTGTTCCATAATTGACACATATACATACATGTAGTGTATGAACATTTTACACAGCCTCAGAGTGATAAAAGTTGACATTATTGGAAATCTTTTACCAAAAATTGGCTTTCCTGGACATGATTTTTGGAATTATTGGTAGAATTAAGATAAGGATTAGAATTAGGGTTAGGGTTAAATTCAGGATTTTGATCTTTAACCTTAACACTGCCAATATATAGGCCTACATGTGCTCCAAATAAGGCTACAGGGCACAGACCTTTTTCATTGTTTGCCCATGTGTTGCTACAATGTATGCACACCAAGTTTCATTTGAATAATTTTTATTTTGTGGTTATGACTAGACTTCCTGCTTTTATTTGTTATGCAGAAATTCTGTGTAATTGTGACATTCTCTGAATGATAATGATAATAAATATAAATAATCATAATTTTATTTATCCAGGGTACTCTTCTCCCAGTAGGCCCTGAATAATTATGTTTTTATTTTACTACATGTATGCACTTTTTATTTTTTTAATTTTAAGTCTTTGTTATGATTTTAATTGGCGAGGAATCCTTTCAAGAGGCAGTTTTGGGCAACATTTCCACCAAAAACAAAAAAAAATACTACATAGGCCTACATGTACATGTACATGAACATGTTAAATGTGAAAATTTCTCTCTATCAATTCCAGTTGGTTCTTTGGTTCGTGTACGCGGAGTGAGGCAATCATGAGATTACAAGCTGGAAATCTACCAAAAGGAACATTCCTCGTCAGAGAAAGTGAAACAAGACCGGGTAGGAATCTTCATTTTTCATTTTTTATGATTGAAAATTGAAAAACTCATTTTAGCCAGTGGTTAAAAAGATTGTATTTTAGCCAAACTGTTTAAAAGATTTTGTTTTAGCCATCTATTATAAAGTAGTTGATGCTTAATACATGTATACATGTATGTACATTGTAAACAATTAGATACATACAATGTATGTACAGACCTGGAGATGAATCTTCCTCGTGAAAGTGAAACAAAACTGATTCATAGGAATTTTCATTTTCCATGCAATTACTTTCTTAAGTACAATGATGCTTTGTTTAGATACAAATGTAAGTGGTTAAAGACAGTAGCATATCCAGCATCGGGTCTGACAAAGGATTTTATAGGCCCATGCCCAATCATAATATAGCCTCTATTGTCCCCAAAGAATTGCTTGGTCCAATTAAATCCTATGCTGATTCGCGCCTGTAAGATACATGTTAGTGGTTTATTAAAGTGACCTATGAATTTACATCTTATCCAATGGACTTGGCACTACTGATTAATGCCACCTTGAGATTTCATGCTGGTAGTCCGTAAACTATGATATTTATGTACATTATGTGTAAATTTAAACTCATGTCTCATAAAATAATTAAGGTATTCAAAAGTGTTACGACATGTAAGTTTTAAAAACATCTTGTACTAATTCAATTTTTCGAAAAAACGAAAGCTTTCATAATCATAATACAAGAAAGAGACTGGATTATCGAGCCAATTATGGTAAAACTTCCTTTTCCAGATCAGTAGTAACATATAAGGGTCCTATACTATGGAATAATATACCAGATAATATAAAAAATACAAATACATTAAACTCTTTTAAACGTAAGTTTAAAGAGTATTTACTGCTAAATGAATCGTAATAAGATATATCCATTTGTGCTTTGGGATAGGTTATTTTGTTTCCCCCATTATTTTTGTTAGGTATACATACTTATGTACTATGTCAATGTAGTCTTATGTGTATTGGGATCATGTGTATAAGTTTTTTTTTAAACTTTTTATGATCCCACCACATTACCATTAATTTCTTTGTAAATTTCTTTGTATATATGCTGTATTGTTTGTTAATTGCTTTATATATGTTTTTAATGAATGTGGAAATAAATTCAATTCAATTCAATTCAATTGTTTATTTAATTTCTTAAGTACAAATGCAGTGAAACAGTGAAAACTGACAGTGAAAAACACACAAATTAAAAAAATTGTTAATTTTCTCCGGCATGCACTTACGGAATGAGCAACATTCAATTGTTTATAGCGTCTTGCACTTTTGTATCATTGTTATTATCTCAGGTACATATGCACTGACAGTGAGAGAAACAGACAATGGCCACCCACCGACAATCAAGAACTATAGGATAGATAAAACCAAGGACGGTAGCGAGCTATTCTTCATTAATCCACAGAGAAAATTCAACACTGTTATAGATGTCGTCAAATTTCATTCAAGTAAGTCGAACTCTGAGAAATGTCATGTCAGGAAACATCTTACGGTTACGGAATTCTCTATATCTCTGCATTCCAGAAAGCTGATACATTTATATGTGTGTATACATGTATATATCTGAAACACCATAAGTGTTATGTATGTTAGACCTGAGTGCTACAGAAGCCACCATTATCATACATGTATATAAAATAACGGCAACAATCTTCACAGGTGAAATGGCAACCCAACTTGTTTTTCAGCCAACAAAAATCTGTAATCAATTGCAATGGGGCTGTTAAAAACTTGTATCTCAAATTTTGGTGAAATTTTGAAAATCCCCTTTTTCGGTTCATTTCCAGGTAATTAGTCAAGTGGTGTCCTGTCGAAAATCCCAGCTCTCTTATCCTCTAAAAGAGGCCACAGCATGTCAAGGAAAAAAAAGGCAATCCATATTTTATAGTGCGTTGGCTGCCATATTTTTTGCTCTCCTGAACATTTGATGATTTTGAGATGCAAGGTTTTATTTCTTTTACATGTCAGCCCAGTGGTCTGTGCTCTATCTAGAACTTCTTCTTTTCGGGTTGCTAATACTTAATATTATCTTACACAAGTCCAGTGTTGGACACAGCTTCGCTCTGGGGTTAAACCCTTCCAGGGCCCGGTGCAAAAAGAGTTACTATTATAGTAACTTTGCCATCAATGGTAACTACCTTGATCATTGATGCAGTATTTCATGAAAGTTACCATTGATGGCAAATTTATGTATAATAGTAACTCTTCATGCAACTGGTCTTCCAGGGTACATGGTTCAATTTAGTGGGGGAATACCATATCCATATCTGAACCTCATTTGTGGTTTTTAGAACCAAATTAATTTCTTCTAATGTATTCCCATACAGGTCAGCCTGGCGGTCTGTGCTCTAAGCTTCTAAACCCTTGCCCTAAGCAGACCCCTAACACAAGAACTCTCGGACATCAGATCTGGGAACTACCCCGGACCTCACTGAAGCTCCTTACAAAGTTGGGTCAGGGCCAGTTTGGAGCTGTATGGAAAGGTGAGGAATCAATCTGCAAAACGATATCTAACCTTAAAGGCCACCGCACACCTTACGACTGGTCTACAATCCGATTTTGGAACAAATCGCATTTTGCTTATTTTCCGACAGTATGAATGAATAGAATCACGCTGATACGCCGTGTGTAAGGTTCAAATTAACTGGAAGAATACTGATATCGAATTTCGGAAAATTGCAAGCCTTTATTTAGGAGTAAAGGGCAAATTGGTTATATTTCTAAATATCCAAACCAATGTTATAACGTTTTATTACACAATCAGGTCGCAGACCAATCGTAAGGTGTGCGGTGGCCTTAAGGCTTGTAACTACAGTCTAACCTAGATGTCTTACTGGCCACCTCTCCATAATATTTGCCTGTTTATAGCAGTCACCAATTTTATCGCCCATTTTAACTCTTTGCCCTCTTTCTTCGACTCCCAGCACATTCAGCGGACTGCCAAGTTTGACTACAGTCACAATCCATTCACAATAGAAACGGAGCACATTTTAATCCGCTGTTAGCGCACTCAAACAATAGCAATGAATGCCTTGTGTAGTCTTCGGTTCCTCTTTTGATAACATTGTTTACACCGACATTGCTTACATTGAAAATTTTGTATTAAATGGGAAATTAAGAGATCAATTGACAGGAAGTCTAATCAGAATAAGCCAGGTTGATTTAATGTGGTAGAGGGGGGACTATGTACATGGCGGGTAAAGAGTTAAAGAAATTTAAATAAAGAGCGAAACTGGCCAGACTATATATACATGTAATGAGCAAAGAAAATTTTATTCTATCAAGATTTGAACCCAAGACCTCGTGATTGCTAGATAGGTGCTAAGCAGGATTGTATTTGAATGAGTAGAGCATGCACAGCGACGCATAATATCACACTGATGCATTATTTATGCAGAGCTGCCAACCAGTACGATTTTATCGTATTTCGTACGATTTTTGCATAAGAATACGACAGTACGATTTATCCCAATAAAATACGATTTTTCAAAATTCTGACTACGTGTGTTATATGTGCTGTACATTGTATACGAATGTGTGTGTTTACGTTGCATTGATATCCGTCGATTTCTTGTGTATCGATATCGCGTGTCAAAGAGATTTGATCACAGAGAGAATGTGCAAATTCAGTTTATATGCGACTATTATGTATGATATACTGCGTGTGTGTGCTTGTATGGACAATGTATTACAGTACCATGTGGTTGTGTGCAAACCTTGTGTGAGCTGACTATTATAGAGCGCGCATTGTGCGTACTACAGCAAAAAAAATGTGTGCTTTCTCTTGTTATGTTTGTGTCTGCGTGTGTTTGTGATGGGTACGTACGTTAATGCACGTGCGCAGTGCACAATCAACGTGCGAATTGCATTGCCATGCGGATTGAACCCGCATGCGATATGCTGCATCGTACATCTATAATGCCTATTTGGAAATGGAGCCCGTGAATTATTAGTGATAATCGTATGAAATTGGACATTTTTGAGTCACTTGCTTTCATAATGGATTCAAAATCAGCACCAAGTGTTCGTAAACAGAAATTTAAAGCGGAATATTGTTCGAGGTGGTCTTTCATTCAGCAGAGCAGAAAGGACAATTGTAGTGCACGATGTATTGCCTGCTCGTGCGACTTTTCTATTTCACACGCAATGCCACAGATGAAAGGACTTTCAGTATCGTACGAAAAAATAGCACGGAGTTCAGACCAGGTTTGAAGACAGAGACCTTATCGGACATACATGTACTAATCCAAAAGATACTTAGTCTGTCAAAAGGTACTCAATGCTTCAATGAGAAGTTCAGTGATGCTGTTCTCCGCAAGTGTAAACAGGCAGCTTCAGCATCTAAGAAGTAGATTCATATATAATGCAGGTAGATTACGTGTACATGTATGTAGTGTATGTAAACTGTCAAGTAATTTTAAAGCTCATTTTACTCGTCTCCATGCGGAAAACTTGCTCCATGTCGCAAATGTGCATGTCAAAAACAAAAATAGGATTTTTGTGTTGAAAATAGGATTTTTTAGAGAAAATAGTAGGATTTTTTGTCCAATTTGGTTGGCAGCTCTGTTTATGTATGGGACCATCCTGTGACGTCACCATCCGAAAGACGTGACTGGGATTTGAATCTTGGTCCAATCCGCATCAGTTTGTAGGCTGATTTTCTTTTTCAACAATGTAAACAACTCAAATCATTTCAGTTATTTTCACTAAAAAGGCCCACAAACTGATAAAAATGGGACCCAGGTTCGAATCCCAGTCACGCCTTTTAGATGATGTCGTCAAACGTTGGTCCCAGACGTATGTAATGCGTATTTGTGAGCAGATTGTGACGTTATGCGTCTTGCGACTTTACTTGTTGTAACAAATTACAAACAATAACAAATTCTCTCCTTTTTAATCTCCATAATCTATCTTTTTTAGGTATTTATGATGGGAAGGTGGAGGTGGCTGTGAAGACGTTACGAGCAGGGACGATGTCACCAGAAGCATTTCTAGCGGAGGCCAACCTGATGAAGGAATTAAGGCATGATAAGCTGGTTAACCTTTATGGAATTTGTTCTGACGAGGTAAATATGGCTTCTGTTGTGTCTTCAAAAGGTGTCTTTAGTTTTGTATTTGTATTGTAATTTAGAATGCCATGATTTATAAAGAACACTTGAAAAGAATTATTTTCAAAAGATGACTTTAAACTGTTTAGTCAACAAATGATTCTTTAAGAATATTATGCAATTCATGGATAATCATAATTACAAAAATCTCTAAAGTGGTAGGCCTAATGCAAAGTGGTGTTAGCTTCAATAGGTTTTAAGTCTTACATTTATTTATTTGTTTATTTATTTCTGTGTGGTTAACAAAAATACATGTAATGATATGATCATTTTAAGACCACAAGAAAAAAGCAAAAACAATTTTACAAGTATAACGACCATACCACTAATACAATTGTGGTTATATGACGTACACGCAGAGGTTTGGCAGAATAAACTTGTAGCTTGAGTCATTGCCACACCTTCACAATTAATACTTAATGAATTTTAATAGTACATGAAACAAAAACATATATCACTAACTTATCAACTTTAAAAAAAAAAACAACAACAACACACAAACTAAAACAACATTTAAAGGGAAAGTTCACCCTGGAATTTTATGGGTTTTAAAAAAGGCAGAAAATAAAAGAAAAATATGGGTGAAGATTTTTGAAGAAAATCGACCAAAAAAAACACAAAGTTATGAATATTCAAATATTTGATTCTGTGACGTCACATGCGAGCAGCTCTCCTATGTGTTATGTAATGTAAATTCTATATAGTGTCATTTTCTCAGAAGAATATTAATTATTTCATTTGTGGGGTCGATATATCATCAAACCTATGTTCATATACATGCCTCCATCAACTTGACCCATTCCTTTATCAAGAACCATGAAAAAAGACAAATTTATGGGATTTACATGCACAACACATAGGAGAGCTGCTCGCACGTGACGTCACAGAATCAAAACTTTAAATATTCATAACTTCGCTATTTTTTGGTTGATTTTCTTCAAACTTTTACTAATATTTTTATTTTATTTTTCTGCCTTTTTTAAAACCCATAAAATTCCAGGGTGAACTTCCCCTTTAAGAAGATAAAACTGAGGAGAAGAAAGAGGAATTGCATAACAAAATCTTTTGTTATTTATCTTAAAATCTAATAATCTATTTAGAACACTATAAGTTACACAGAACACACAGCTGAAAGATTAACAACAAAAAAAATGTCAATAAATTTCTTTTTAAAAGTATTATTGCTGTTCTTGAATCACAAAAATCATTAAAATCTCTCAATTGGCACTGCGAAGATGTATTATCCCAATAACCATTTCTCATGTACAATTTTAAATCATCACAATCCCATTACTTC
Source organism: Paracentrotus lividus (assembly GCA_940671915.1). Classification (NCBI taxonomy): domain Eukaryota; kingdom Metazoa; phylum Echinodermata; class Echinoidea; order Camarodonta; family Echinidae; genus Paracentrotus; species Paracentrotus lividus. The sequence goes on along the minus strand of CALNVZ010003429.1, from coordinate 27,284,955 downwards.
TTTCTATACGTTTCAACATGCAGGAACCCATCTACATCATCACAGAGCTAATGGTCAATGGTAGTTTACTAGGTTACCTTAGAGACGGTGATGGGCGCTATCTAGGGTTGAGGGAGCTTGTCGATATCGCAGCCCAGGTATGTATGGAATTACAATTTGGGTCATGAACTTTAAAATGAAGTCATCATGAAATGGAATTTGTTTTAAATATCACAATATATTTCTGAGTAATAATAATAATAGTGGCTTGTTGTATAGCACTCATGTTCGTCACGTTGTGAGGTTTCAATATTATATAACTTCTTAGTTTTCTTGCTTCTATGTAGCGCTTTACAATGTAGCATATCAGGCACTTATTTTTACCTGGGTGGAGAGAAGCAATGGTAGATAGAATGTCTTGCACAAGGAGAAAAGTGTCATGCCAGGGATCAAACACATGACATTTGGGTAGATTACCAAATGGGATTTTCAGTCATGTCTCATCGCAAATATGCAGGTGTTCTGTACATCTACATCTGTCATCTTTTCTTTCTTTTTTTACCAGTTTGTGCACAGAATGTGCACCCCCATACTTCGATAGGGAATAGCAGCCAGGAATGATCTGATGTGTTATAGAGGGCGCTATATAGAAACTTTTGTCAGAGTGAAAAGTTGGTCTTCATAATACTGTTGCTCTTTTACTCCTATCTTCTTCTTTTCACCCACCAGATTGCTAGTGGAATGCATTATCTAGAAACCAAGGGGTACGTCCATAGAGACTTAGCAGCCAGGAATGTTCTCATTGGTGAGAACAATGAAGCTAAGGTAGCTGACTTTGGATTGGCTAAGCTGGTCCAAGATGACAACTATGTTGCTAGAAGAGGTGAGCTGATTGGTTAATTTACTTACCCATAATTCCATCCACAATTCCTCACTATATCTCTCCTGTCCTCCCACCACATCGTATTAACTTTGATCTGATTCTGCTCCTTTCCTTCTTATTCTAAGGCACATAAACAGGCTGGTTTTCATTCATTTTAACCACTTACTCCTTGTCTCAGGAATGAGTTTTATTTCTAAAAAATACATTTTGTAGCATGTCGTTACCTCCTTCAGATCTAATCTTAAAACTTATCTGTATTCTACATGCTCCTTCTTTTTCTTTTTGAATTTCCTAGGGGAGAAACAGTGCTTTGTATCTAATGGAAAAGATGCTTCATAAGTCTGAGTATTTTCATTATTATAATGTGGAGGATTTCCCACATGATTTACTCTGCAAGATAATTTGTTAGATTTTTTATTTGTTTTTTTAATAACCAAATATATTTTATTACACTCTCATTGTCACATATATATACATCTTATTTTGAAAGATTTAATAATGAATTTTTTACTTTGACATTTCTTCTAAATAGGAAGTAAATTCCCTGTAAAATGGACAGCTCCAGAGGCTGCCCTCTTCGGTACGTTCAGCATAAAGTCAGATGTCTGGTCGTTTGGTATTCTCCTCTCTGAGATTGCAACCAAGGGAAAGACGCCATATCCAGGTATCCTACAAAATTCTCTTGATTTTTAAGAAATTTAGGATTGTCAAGCAGTTACATTTGTATCTTGAATGAACTTTCAAGAGTGATATTGTTTTAATACATGAAATCTGCCTTTACTTATCAGGTTTTGGGGGGCTTTTTGAGTTTTTTATTGGCTTGTACAAAAGTTTTTCTCCCTAAGTTTTCTCAATAGATAGTGGGTATCCCTTTCTTCCTGTACCTCGCATCATGGCTTGTGGACCCATCGTCTACTGATGAATTATCCATTAACTGGAAGCAGGCATGAATGTGTAAATTAGGCGCTCACGGCTGTATATATATATTTTTTTTTTTGGGGGGGGGGGGCCGTATGTACATTGTTATTTGGGGGGAAGATTAACAAGTCGCCTTGCTTTTACAAAATGGGCAAAACCTCAGGCCCCGGAATGTTATGGGATCCAGGATTTTGACCGCTTCAAACATAAAGCTTTTTTACAACTTTGGATTTACATGTATGATAGATCTTTTTTAATTTGTTTGTTTCCCCAGGGATGGACAACCAAACGGCCCTGCAGGAAGTGAAGAGCGGTTATCGAATGCCCAAGCCAATGTACTGCCCAGATTCGCTCTATGATATCATGATGAAATGTTGGAATGAGTCACCTCAAAAGAGACCCACCTTTGAGACTCTGTACAACTTCCTAGACGACTACTTTGTATCGACAGAACCTGAGTACCACGATCCAGAAGGCTTTTAAAGGTGACTTTTGAGACATTCCTCAGTTTTATCAGCCAGGAAAATAAAATGCTGGAATGAATTGTTACAGAAGAGACCCACCTTCGAGACTCTACACTGTAGGCCTATGGTTCCTCTGAGACGACTACTTTGTATTGACAGAACTAGAATACCATGATCCTGAAAGCTTTTAAGTGTGACTTGAGAGACATTTCTTAGTGTTGGTAGAGAGGAACAATATGATAAAATGCTGGAATGAATCGGCACAGAAGAGACCCACCTTCGAGACCCTGCTTTTTCCAAGATAAATATGATCTAGAAGGCTTTATGTGTGCCTTTGGAAGCATTTCTTAGTGCCAGACGCCAGGAAAATCCAAACAGAAAAGACCTGCCTTTTATCTTTTAGCCTCTCTACAACTTCCTAGACGACTACGTTCATCAAAGGAACCAGGGTACCACAATCCAGAAGGATTTTTTTTTTTTGACCGTGGAAATGTTTCTAACGTTTTGGCTTAGCCCCTTACAATCTTTGGACCACTAATTTCAAGATCAATATTCAAAGACCCCAGCCTCTCGCAGCAGCTAATGCTTCTTCGCTCTAGATGGCACTCTTGCTATCAAAATAACCAGATTCGCTTCATGACCTTCCTGGACAATTTTCATTTAAGTGTCGGTCTTAGAAGTAGTGTATTAATCAATGAAAGGAAAAACGACATCCCTGTTATCACGCATCTTGATAATAGAGTCGCGCCTGCGTGCCTAGATTTTTAGCACATAACTACTTCGTGTGCTAGGGAAACAAGGATTTCTTAGCTTTGAATGCCTTTGAAGATGCTTGACACACTACACTGATTCAGATTGTTTCCTTGCGAAAATATTCTGAGATGAGGCCAACAGATATTAAACAGAGTCAGACCTGAGAGACAGCAAGAATCTTTAAGAGAGTGCATTTACATATGAGACCGCTGCACACTAATGGTTCAGAACTCTCCTGGGTGATTGACCTTGCTTTCACCAGAAACACAGATTACTGTTATGCCAGGAAGGATTCTATGCCATACTCTTTGTCACTGTACGCGTGTCTGTGCAGAACTTCTCTCAATGCATAGCCCCTGCGCCAGGCGCAAGGGCACCATCTTCACTGGAAGTGAATTACAGTATCATTGCACTAACCACAAGGCATTGGAGATACATTGGTACCTTGATGTGTTTGCTGTGAGGAACTTCTTCTGAAATGCCTTGCCATCAAGATATTCAAAAACTATTTTTGATTGTGCTCATGCGGTCAAATACTCCTCAGAAATCTCGCTGTATACAACTCAACCCTGTAGCTCAAGATGTGATTACTTGAATCATTTAGCCAAGTTGAAGGTCTTTTCAAGTCGTCTTCTCTTTACATTCTATTTGTTTTTAAACCCTTCAGTGTTTCAATTTTCCTGAGTCAAAGCCGATTTCTCAGTCCCACACAGATCCACTTGGAGACGATTGATCGTTTACGAGTACATTGCTTATTTGCGTACTACACACTGCTACGCTGTCATGCCATGGGGTTGTAGTATGATCGCGTATCTATCAAAATCAATTATTCCCCAATTACATACTTGGACAGGTTGATCGATGACTCTATTTAAAATTCAACGGTAAACAGGAAATCTGGCTTTAGAATCGCTGCAAACATTAAGTCAGGCGCAAATATGGATTCATATACATATTTTTTATTTCCTCTCTATTTTTTGTATTGATACTAAGATATCCAGACGAGTTCAGTACGTGTTGCTCGATAAGGGACTGACCATCAAATTATTTTGTCACTATATGTTCTGGAGTTCAGAGTTGACATGTATTGTCATTCAACAAACCACTAAAATGCTGATTTTTTAAGATATTACGGAGATTTTAATCCTGATGTCACATTTAGCTTCACATGCACTGGTATTTAAAGCCACCGAGTATAATCACCATAGCCTACTCTTACACAGACGGAAGTGGTTTGGCTGTAATGGTTTTGCGTTATCTTTCTTACTCCATGATTATTAATCCTAGGCGATGACAAAAATAATGTGTTTTAGGGTGATTTTTTACATACATACTGCCTGTACTGCTACATAGAAATGTTAAAAAACACTTCATTTGCTCACCGCGTGAACGTTCCAAATCTTCATATTCTTGGATGATGGATAAACACTATCACAATAATTATCTTGCCAAAATGAATCTAAAGTCCATGCTGCCTATAACGCAGCGGAAATAAAATGTACATGTAGGCTGAAATGAACATTCCGTTATTTCTCGACAAGGAATAACTCATGGTAGTACATTGTCTATACATGCCTACATACACAGCAGTGCTACTTTATACACAACATGCAAATTTTACAAAAATGTTGATGAAAGAAATAATTCTTCTGTGCAGAGCGGTCTTTCTTGTAGAATTCGACAATCAACGTTTCTTTTAGGCCTATTTTGCTGTACCGTACGCTAACATGCATCGTATGGAAATGTTAAATTCAGTTTGATAGCGCCTTATAATATGAATTACTATGTCGTGCGTTGAAATAGTTTCATGTCGCCGAATGTCTTTTGGTTTATAGTATGTTGTGTATGCACACCGGTATATGAAGTTGATTGTATTGTCTGTGCCTTTTCAAGTCTGTCTCTTCAAAAGTACTGACCGAAATGTACATGCAGAATGCCAGTTTTTAACTTTCTAAGTGATCTCTTCAAAGGACTACATATGATTGAAGTGCTTTTCGTGTCATTTTTAGTTAGTTCGGATTTCAGGCTATCCTATGTCTGATTTCTCTGCAGTCCGACTAATTTGCCCATTTGGTAATACATTGTACGTTGCTTTAAAAAAGTGTCTCCCTCGAAATGCGTGTATATTCCACTTCTGACTCACTGCACAACAGTCCGATCCAATTATCTGGTATGTCCTTATGATCATCATGGGCATTAACAAACCACTTAGGTCCTATAACAATTCTGGTTCTAATTTTCCTTTTGGTCTGAATACATGTACCACTACCTTGGTCTACGTGACCATACTTTATTAATTTGCCAATTCATTTTGATAACCTTAATATTGTCTGCGATTGCATTACTTCATCTAACTTAAGTCTAATTCTCAAATGAGTTATTGTCTATTACCAGCATAATCATGAAAAAACTGACAAGATGGACTAGAGACGATGCGGATTACACAGGCTCAATGTAAAATAGTGGCCCAATTAGCCAAATGGGTTTAAACTAATTGGCAGTTGACTCTTTAAATACAAGACATTACATTTGTATCCACCCCTCTTCTTCCTTAACAATGTGCACCACACATACAACACAATTCTGTCAACATATAACTATCATTTATGTGTTACGAAATTCCTATACTGGGTCCCAGACTCTTTCAAGCGATGCAACAGTTTTATCTACCATTGCACTATGTGCCTGCTATCTTAATTATCTTCGGCTCTCTCGTCCAAGCTACCTCGTTAAAGGGACGTCAACTAATTGATAACAACATCTCGGGCGGAAAAAAGCCACCTCTCATTCATCCGGAATGCAAAAGATAACATTCCAATCAGAGCCTGAGGCGTGCTGCCGTAATCCTTCAGCCCGACAACGGCATCTGGAGATCAATCCGGTTAACCTTCCCATTGGCATGATCTAACTATCTAACCAGAATTTCCCGACAGTAACATCTACGCCTATGTTTCCGTCTTTCTGACAATGGCAGCCATTATTTACAAGTCCTCACTTTGAATTTATTACGAAGAGACCCGTTGACAAGTCCTCTGTTAAACTCAACAATTCGTACTTGCAGGACTCTCAGAATCCCGAAGCTATTGACCCTATTTACTGACTGAATTTGGTCAACTTCGTTATGTTTGTGCTGTCCGAAAGTTAATCCCCAGTAGTCCGACCCATGGGTAAGCCACTGTCGATTGTGTATGAATCAATGGAGCTCTGGAAAAACGCCCATTCCCCACGATCTGCGAGTTGCGAGCGCCTTTAACAGGAGTGGACTGTGATACAGTGAAACCTATTATAGACTGCTTAAAGGAGAAAATGTAAAGCAATTTTTTGGACATGAGGTTTTGTTGATATTCATTTCATATAACACAGACTTCAACAAGTAGATTTAACAAGGAAAGGAAAATATACACTCGTTACAGATACATTGTACACATTTAGGTGGTCTTTTGTGCAGGAAAATGGGGGACATTGATATTGGATATAAAAACCCTCCTGAAAAAATTCGTTCTGCAATATGATTCAGAGCCTCTATATTTTTATCACTCTTTGTTTTTATAGCATTTAAAATTTTGATGACATCGTCTATTTTTATGGATATCTCCTTAAAAACTTTGTAATGCTATTCAGTTTATAATTGCAATTGTTCAGGTTGAATTGCAAAGTTTGTTTCTACATGTATGTTGAAAGCCTTTGGCAAGCTCTCAGGTTGTCAAATTAAGAAGTACAATGTACATGTATGCAAAGAATTTGGATAGGTAAATTGTTCTACATTGTGTAATTGTGAATCTGAAACTTAATTAGGTAATGTGTAACATAATGTACATTTACATTTGTACATGTACATGTACACTAGAAAAGTGTTTTCCCTAATTTCATCCACAATTCCTCACTATATTCTTCTTCTCTGTCCTCCAAACACATTGTATTAACTTGATTTGATTCTGCTCCTTCCTTATTCTAAGTCCCATAACAGCCTGGTTTTCATTCATATTTAACCCATTTACTCCTTATTGTCTCAGGATATTAGTTCTTATTTCCCTATTATTTCTTAAAAAAATACCATTTTGTAGCAATGTCATACCTCCTTCCGATCTAATTCTTTAAAAACTTATCTGTATTCTACATTGCTCCTTCTTTTCGTTTTGAATTTACCTATAGTGGAGAAACAGTGCTTGTATAATCCATATTGGAAAAAGATGCTTTATAAGTCTGAGTATTTTCATTATTATAATAGTGGAGGATTTCCACATGATTTATCTGGCAAGATAACTTGTTGGATTTGTATTTTGATTTTTAATTAATAACCAAATTATTTTACACACTCCATCGTCACGATAAATTACACTCTATTTTGAAAGATTTAATAATGACTTTTTGACTTTTGACATTTCTTCTAAAAGGAATAAATTCCCTGCATAAATGTACAGCACTCCTGAGTACTGCCTCTTTGGTACGTTCAGCATTAAAGTCAGTATTGTCTGGTTCGTTTGGTTATTCTACTGTGTCTGAGATTGCAAACACAATCGGAAAAGACGCCATATCCAGTATCCTACAAAATTACTCAATGATTGTTAAGGAAATTTAGGATTGTCAAGCAGTTACAAAATGTACATTTGTATTCTTTGAATGAACTTTTTTGCAGAGTGATTAGTGTTATTACATGAAATCTGCTTTACTTTAGTTTTTGGGGGGCTTTTGAGTTTTTTATGGCGCTATGATACAAAAAAGTTTTTCCCCAAAGTTTTTCTCAATAGGTAGTGGGGTAGTCCCTTTCTTTCTGTTACCTCGCACATTGGTCTTGCGGAAGCCCATCGATCTACTGATTGCATGAAAGATTATCCACTGGAAGCAGGCATGAATGTGTTAAAGGGCTCACGGTGGCTGAGTATCTATTTTGAGGGGAGGGGCATCGGCCGTATGTGTAAATTTTATTTTGGGGGGAAGATTAACAAGTCGCCCTTGCTTTAAAAAATGGGCAAAACTCCAGTGCAAAAACGAAGGGGAAATTAAATTATGGATTCCAGGAGTTTGACCACTTGAAACAACTTTGGATTTTCCATTGTATAATAGATCTTTTTAAATTTGTTTGTTTCCCCAGGTAATGGTACAACCATAACGGTCCTTGCAGGAGGGTAAAGAGCGATGCGTTATCTGAATTATGCCCAAACCAATGTACTGCCCAGATTCGCTCTTATCGATATCATGTATGAAGATGTTGGAATGCAGCACCTCAAAATGAGACACACCTTATGAGATTCTTGTACAACTTCCTAGAACGGATCTACTTTGTATCGTACAGAAATCCTGTTAGTACCACGATCCAGAAGGCTTTTAGAAAGGTTGACTTTTGAGACATTCCTACAGTTTTAATCAGCCAGGAAAATAAAATGGCTGGAATGATATTTTTGCAGAAGAAGGACCCACCTTTTCGAAGGACTCTACACTGTAGGCCTATGTTTCTCCGAGGACGACTACTTGTACTTTACAGAACTTAGAATACCATGATCCAGAAGGCTTTAAGTAGGGACTTTAGAACATTTGTAAGGTTTAGCACCATATTAAAATTAAATGCTGGAATGAATCATGCACAAAAGGGCAGAAGAGACTCAACCTTCCAAGACTCTATGCTAGCTTCCGATGATGACGCTTTCTTTATTAGACAGATAACCAGAGTATCTATGATCTGAAAAGCTTTTAAGTGTGACTTTGGAGACTTTTTAGTGTTGGTAGAGAGGAACAATATGATAAATGCTGAATGAATCGCACAAAGAGGACCCACCTTCGAAGACCCTGCTTTTTCCTAAGATTAAACTACATGACTCTAGACAGGCTTTTATGTGTGTCCTTTAGGAAGCCCATTTCTTAGTGCCAGCACGCCCAGGAAAATCCAACACAGAAAAGAACTGCCTTTTATCCTCTTAGCCTCTCTCACAACTTCCTAGACGCAGTAACGTTCATCAAAACGGGAACCAGAGGTACCACAATCCAGAAGGATTTTTATTTTTTGCTTTGACCTGGAAATGTTCATAACTTTTTGGTAGCCTACTAATCTTTGGACCACTAATTTCAAGTTATCAAAGCCCCACCTTTCGCAGAGTCTAATGCATTCTTCCGCCGTAGAATGGCTACTTTGCTCATCAAAATCAACCAGATCGCTTCATGATTCCTGGAATTTTATTAAGCTGTGGTCTTATAGACAGTATGTATTAATAAATGAAAGGAAAACGACAATCCCTGCCTATAGCATCTTGTAATAGAGTCAGCCCTGGTTGCCTAATTTTAGCACATAACTACTTGCTGTCTAGGGAAACACAGGATTTTTAGTTTGAATAGCCTCTTGAGATCTTGACACACTACACTGATCAGATTGTTTCCTGGAACAATATTTCTGAGTGAGGCAACAGAATTTAAAATGAGTCTATGACTCTGAGAGATTCAGCAAAGAACTTTTGGAGATGCATTGTTACATATTCGATGACCGCTTTGCAACAATCAGGTTCTAGAACTCTCTGGTGGTGATTACCTTGCTTTCAACCAGAAACAAAATTACTGTTATGCAGTGAGGATTCTATGCATATCTTTGTCACGTTGTAGGTCTGTCTGTGCCAGAACTTCTCTCAATGCATGCCCCTGCGCCAGGGCAAGGGCACCATCTTTCACTTGCAAGTGAATTACTAAAGTATCATTTGCACTAACACAAGGCATTGGAGATACAATGTACCTTGATGTCGTTTGCCTGTGAGGACTTCTCTGAATTGCCTGCCCATCAAGATATTAAAAACTATTTTTTGATTGTGCTCATGGGTCAAATAGTCCTCAGAAATCTCGCTGCTATACAACCAACCCTGTAGCTCAAATGTGATTACATTGAATCATTAGAGCCAGTTGCGAAGGTCTTTTCAAAAGTCGTCTTCTCCTTTACATTCTATTTAGTTTTAAACCACTTCCATTGCTTTCAATTTTCCTGAGATCAAAGCCGATTTCTTCTAAGTCACCAACAGATCACCTTGAGAGACAGATTGATCGTGGATTACAGCACTATGTTATATTGTACTTACACACTACGTGTAGTGTATGCCAGGGTGTTAGTGCATCGAATCGCGCGTACTATCAAAATCAATTATTCACCCAATTACATACTTTGCGCAGGTCGATCATGACTCTATTTAAATTAACGGCTAAAAGAAATCTTGGTTTGAATTCGCTGCAAAAACATTAAGTCAGGCAAAATGGATCATTATTACATTTTTTTATTTCCTCTTCTATTGTTTGTATCGTACTAAGATATACCAGAAGTCGAGTACAGTCGTTGCTCGAAAGGACTGAACCATCAAATATTTTAGCTACTATATGTTTGGAGTTCAAGTTGCAATTGTATTTTCATTCACAAAACACTAAAAATGTGCTGGATTTTTTAAGATATTACGATTATTTTAATAACACTGATGTCACATTTAGCTATCACTATGACCTGGTATTTAAAGCAGATATAATCACACATAGCCTACTCTTACACAGACGGAAGTGGGTTTGGTGTTGAATGGTTTGTTGCGGTTATTCTTTCTTACTCCCATGATTATTAATCCATTAGCGATGAAAAAATAAGTGTTTTAGGCGTTGATTTTTTTGACATACATACTGCCTGTACCTCGCTACATAGAAATCGTAAAACACTTAATTTTGCTCCACGTCTCGTGAACGCTTCCAAATCTTCCATATTTCTGATTATGGATTAAAATACTCACAATGATTATCTTGCCAAAAATGAATCTTAAATCCATTGCTGCTAAACGAGGGAGAATAAAATAATGTACATGTAGGCCTGAAATAAATCCTTATTCTCTGACCATAGAACTAATCTGTAGTACATTGCTACTACATGTACATACACAGTAGTACTTTTTAGCATATCATGCATAATTTTACAAAAATTGTTTATAACAGAAAAATCTTGTGCAGATAGGGTTTTTGTATGAATTTGACACATAACGTCTTTTAGGCCTATTTGTGTACCTGTACGCTAAATGCAATCGTATTATGGAAATGTAAATTTCACGTGAAGAGGCCATATAGGAAACATTGTCGTGGTTGAAAAGTTTCATGTCCGCGAATGCTTTTTGGCTTATATAGTAGATTGTGATGCACACCCTGTATAATGACAGTTGATGTATAGTCTGATGCCTTTTTCAAGTTGTCGTCTTCAAAAGTCTGCGAACAATGCTACATGCAGAATGCCCAGTTTTACTTCTAAGGCTTTTCAAAGGACTACATATGATTGAAGTGCTTTGTCATGTCATTTTTATTTAGTGTCGGATTTTCAGGCTCATCACACTATCTATCTTCTACAGTCCGACCTAATTATGCTTTTGGTAAATACATGTACGTTGCTTTAAAAAAGTGTCTCACTCGAATCGGTCGATCCATCATCCACTATGACTCACTGACAACAGTCTCGGATCCGAATTATATCTGGTATGTCTTATGATTCACCTATGCGGCACCTTCACACGTCCATATACCACATTCTGGTCTCAAAATTTTCTCATCTTTGGTTCTAATACAATGTATCATCACCTTGCCGTCTACTGACCACTATTTCAATTTGCCCAATTCATTTGATAACCTTAAATATTGTCTGATTGCATCTCACATTCACTCCTAAGTGTAATTCTCTCAAATGAGAGTTATTGTCTTTACCAGTAAATAATATGAAACTTGACTAAGCTGTGATCCAAGTGATATGAGACGAAATAGCGGAATTACACAGGCTACAATGTAAATAGTGGCTCAATTAGGACCAATTATGCCGAGTTTTTAAACTAATTGGCAGTGTTGACTCAATCAGCTAATTACAATATCACCTTCTTTCTAAATGGCAAAACACATTACATTTGTATCTACTCTATTTATCGTGTAGAAATCTAATCTGCTCTCTCACAGCAATACTAACACAATTCTGGATCCACTATGCATGTCATACTACATTAATATGGCCTTGTTACGAAATAGTCCTTTTGTCAGACGGCGGATATCAACCATCCCAATTTTACACATTGGAAGCCCTGCTCAATATTCGCTCTTTCAAGCTCTCGTTAGACGCAACAGTACAACATTCGGGAAAAGCTTATATCCAATCAAAGATACATCCAATCAGAGCCTGAGGCGTGCTTGCTCGTAATCCACTCGTACAACGCATGGAGATTAATCCGGTTAACCTTCCATTGGCTGATAACTATCTAACTCAGAATTCCCGACAGTAACATCTACGCCATGTTTCGGTTTTTGAAAAATGGAGCATTATACAAGTCCTCATTTGAATTTATACGAAGAGACCCGTGACAAGTCTCTGTAAACTCAACAATTCGTTGAGGACTCTAGAATCTCCGAAGCTATTGACCCTTATTTACCTGCACCTGAATCCATTGCCGTCAACTCGTTATGTTTGTGCTGTATCCGAAAGTTATTAACTCCCCATATGTCCGACCACTATGGTAAGCCACTGTCGATTGTGTATCGAATTCACAATGGAGCCTTCTTGCGTAATAAACGCCCATTCCCCACGGATCTGCGAGTTTGACGCAGACGCCTCTCTAACAGGAGTGCGAACTGTGACTACAGTGACCAACACCTATCTACTAGATTGCTTAAAGCTGAGAAAATGAAAGCAATTTTTTGGCATGAAGGTTTTGTTATATATCGATTCTCATATTACACACAGACTTTAATCAAGCTAGATTTAACAAGAAAGGCAAAAATACATACACTCCGTTACAGATACATCTTGTACACATTTAGGTGCGTTTTTTGCTGCAGGAAAATGGAGATGGGCGACATTGATTATTGGATATAAAAACCCTCCTCCCATTTAAAAATTCGTTCTGCCAATCATGATTCAAGAGCCTCTATATTTTTTATCACCTCTTGTTTATATATAGCATTTAAATTCTTGATATGACATCCGTCTATTTTTATGGATATCTCCTTCCACAACTTATTGCTATGCTCATTCAGCTTGCCTATAATTCCGCAATTGTTTAGGCATTGAATTGCAAAAGTTTAGTTTCTATACTTTGTATGTTGAAAGCCTTTGCAAGCCTCTCAGTTGTTAGTCAAATTTAAGAAGTCACCAATGCTACATGTATGCCAAAGCAATTTTGGCCATAGGTAAATTGTATCTATACATTGATAATTCGTATCACTATAAATCTATTAAACGCGACCTGATATTAGAGCATACGTGTTAGATAAATCCCGCCCAACATGCATTCTCTTAATATTCGTCGATAACAAACTCCGCTTCCGGCTTCCAAAATCAGAAGGTAGATAAGTTGATGATCAACGGGCTAGCTTCTATATAAGCTGCGCACTACTTTATATTCTTTAACAATGTTTTCTGGCAAAATGTGGAGCTGACATCACGATTAATCAGCATGTGTGTGTTGTAATGAATACGATGTTAGTTTTCAGTCATCTTCCGTGAGTAATAACTGATAAAAAATAGCCGACCAGGCAGCTAATTGCGCGGCGCGTGGTAATATATTAAAATAGGCACTAAAACTTAATATACGCACTGGCCTAATCGTAGCAAATTACCATTTATTTGTTCTTTAATTACCGGGAGTACGTCAAAACAAAGCAGATTATCTCTTCATTAAGACAAAATTTAAAGTCGATTTTTATTATTTTTATCTCTTCGGGCGTAACCCAAACATATGTGTGACGAGACACATTAAGAAATCCAGATGCACCTCAGCACTCCCGCTAAGGAGGTGAAATTTGACTAGCCACAATAAACGCCAAGGTGGACTTCAGCTAAATCAATCCGTCGTCTTATAAATAAATTGCGCGCCTTACGCACGCATTCTATCCACGGAAGGTTGATGCTGCGACAATTGACCTTTAGACCCCTTAAAATTTCAGGCGATAAATATCAATAGTATTCGACTTCCTATAGTACGATCAATTTTTGCTATAGCATAATCAGCTCGCAATTGTAGAATCTGCAAACTTAATTAGGTAATGTGTAACATAATGTACAATTTACATTTGTTACATGTACTGATTATACACTAGAAGAAAAAGTGTTTTTCTAATAATAAATAATGATCTACATTGTTTGGACATTATTGTATAAGGAAATAGGAAGCCGTCAAGAGTGCAACTGGGTTTTTGATTGATGAAGTATGAAGTAGATTACATTTGATAGACTATGTACTTAATGAATGTTTTAGTTGAATAACTAGGATGCCAATATGAATCATGTAGTAATGACTTTAAACTTCTGAAAACTAACATGTACTTATCAATTTAAGCCATATTTAAGGACCATAAGATTGATATGTACTCACTGAAGTCCATTATGAATCATTTTGTAATTAAATACATATTTAAGTATACATACATGTACAGACAATGTACATGTATGACTTCACTTTTAGCCAAGAGGAACTATTTGATCTATGACAATGGAAAAACATTGTGCCAAATAACATTCAAGGGATGTCAACCATTTAATGTATACAAAT
>CALNVZ010003429.1:27220654-27270414 GCA_940671915.1 Paracentrotus lividus | reverse complement strand
AAACTTAATAACAAACTGATTACATTGATCATCAGCAAGAATTTCTGCTGATGTATTGCTTAAATTGTTAATTACTCAGTTACTAATTACTGAATATTTTATTACAGTCCATTCCTGTTATGACAAGGTGTTTGGGACAAAGTCAGTTATTGACCTTTGCTACATTTACATGTACATACAGCGTGTCCCAGAAAAAAACGAAACCGAGATTGATCAATGTTTTATCATAACTTTATCCCAATGAAAAATCATAAACGACCAATCAAGTTAAAGCTTAGAGTCTCCTCTTTCATTTAATAAAATTTATATGACCTATAAACCAAGCATGAGCGAGTAAGAACAAATTGAAAAGATGAAACCAAAAAGTCGTTTGGCGGGCGGTATATGGAATTCTCTTTAAAATTTCTTGCCCTTTCATATGACACCACAACCAATAAAGATGCTTTAGAAATATGAAAGTTATGATCATTTGAAATAATGCTTGCATTTCAATAATTTCATTCAACAAAGTTGTTTGACTGTTGCCCGTCCTAGCACGACAGAGGTAACAAAAGAATTCATGCATGGATGATTGCCAATGAAAAGAACTGGTAAGTCAATGTTAATTAAGCTAGCTGAAAATTATAGTCTTGAATGAAATGCAGGCACAATTTCAAATGAAAATAACTTCTGCAGCATTTTCATTGGTTGTGGTGTCATATGAATGGGCAGGAAATGGAGTTTTTAAATATGTAGATTTTAAAGAAAACTTTAGATACCGCCCGCCAAACGACTTTTTGGAATCCTTTTTTCAAATTATTCCTCCTCTCTCATGCGTGACATACATGTATGGGTCATATAGATTTTGTCAAATAAAAGAGGAGACTCTAAGCTTTAACTTGATGGGTCATTTATGAATTTTAATTAAGATAAAGTTATGATAAAACATCGATCAATCTCGGTTTCATTCTTTCTGGGACGCACTGTATATTATAAAATCTTGTTATATATACATGTAGGAATACAAACATGTAGACATTTAGACACGTGCATTTTGAAGTCGGGACTGGAAGGAGTAACTTATTATAACAAAATCTTGTACCGGGCTCACTCTTATGGGAAAGGACTGTATTTTTATTACAAATCATACGACTCATTTCATGTACTCTTTTGAAGTACGGACTGGGGGAAGCAACTCATAACAAAATCTTGTACCAGGGGGGTGTTTCACAAAGAGTTAAGTAGACTTAAAAATCGCACTTAAATCGTTAGTTTCGTGCGTTATATTACGCATCACCTCATTGGATTGACCAAGCTCAAGGGATGCGCGCCATTGTGAAATCTATCAATTAAATTGCGCGTTATAAAACAAGATGCGCGTAGAATTTAAGTGCGACTTTAAGTCTACTTAACTCTTTGTGAAACACCCCCCGGGTCTTGCTCTAAAGAGAGTGGGCTATATGTTTTACTAAAAATCACATTGGTACTCAGTTGATCTATAACTTTGCTATTTTTAAAATGGTGTATAACTCGACATGTTGCAAAACGAATATTTATGAAAAATGAAATGTAAATTGTATTTTAAATTACATTTTTTGTAAAAATCTTGTGTGAATGTTTTTGGACCAAAATTTTGATGAGGTACATGTAGTTTCCGTTGATGAAGAAGTTGCTATATTTTTGTACATATTGTTTTTACAATTTCTGCTATAGCATCTTGGAAATAATTATTGTCTTGTTAATACACAATGTGTGTGTGTGTGCAGCACTAGCTTGCATTATTGTTTTTACATTGTATGAATATTCTCTTAGAAACTGTTACAAGGAAGTTACATATACATGTATGTGTTAAATTTTTCTCGTTTCGCGTGTTTGACAATGAAATTGAAAATCATTTCTCATCGTCAAAAGTGAATATGTTTCTATTTCACATGCCTTGCTCTCTCAAACTGAATTACCGATATTTAGTAGACAATAGAATGTTAAGTTCTGGTAATAATGGAATTCAACTCGACTTCTCACCAAATCTCCTTTTGTCTCATACATTGTACATCAGACAAAAGGATCGCATAATAGCACCGCTCAAACTTCAACTCATACAAACTCAGTCTTCGGTTTAGAATATTGGGCCAATCTGTTTTATAAAAATCCTTGATAACTGCCACACGATTTTGATCTACATGTACATGCACTTGCACTTGCTACAGTATATAATAAGTAAAGAAAGATGAAGAAATTTATTACGAGGAATTTTATTGCCTGTTAAAGAATGATAAATGAACCAGAATCAGTTTCAATCAATTTTGAAAGGACAAATTTTATCCCCAAATCGAATTTATAATAATAATTTTCTAAATACAAGTATATTTCAAATCAAAACAAAAACCGTACCGCCAAGATTTCAGGGTTTTTCGTAGAAAATACTTTGATGTTGGGATGAATTTGTCCTCCAAAGAATTCAGTGTCTTCCCCTCCTAATTATTTTTCCAACAACTCTCTCCATGTAAATAGTGAAAAAAACAAAACAACTCGGACAGAACTTTCTTGTATTTTATTTTATTACTAAAGATACATAATTTACAATATGTACATCTGTCTTTATCCAAGCTATGAAAATTGCAAGAGTCATATTTCAAAAACAATGGTTTGATAATACAGGAATGGAAGAGTTGCCTCTTATAACAAAATGTTGTACATTACAGAAGGAGTAGACTGTATGGTTTTTAACACATTGTAGATTATTATCTTTTCACAGCGCATAGAATAGACTTAAAGATAATTACATTTGTATGTGATCACTATGGCTGAATACTACATCGTCTTTTCAAAAATTTGAATAAGACAATTTTGTTTAGAACCTCTTCATGACGGTGTTACTGTGGTATAGAATCATGATTGTGTAATTACGTACGTGTAGCCTTCCAAACTTGCTTTCATTAATTAGAAGACATATTTTTAAAACGATTGAAGAGTACTCCATTTTGTATATTTTTACTGAACAATAATTTTTTGTATAATATATCTGTGTACTGTGAAGAAGGTGATTTCTTGCTTATTACCAAATACATGTATGTGTAATCGATATTTAATGATAACAAAGTGACTGTAAGTCATTTAAAATGTGACAATGCCTTTTGGTGGTTTGCATGTGATGAACATTTTTTTATGTAATAAATACCCAAGAATCTATTCATGTATATTCATGTTGTCAGATTCCATTATTTATCACTCATTTTTGTGTCTCTGTGTTTTCTAGTATGTTATACAGTGGAAACTTGATATAACAAGATCCTTCGGACCATAACAATTACCTTTATATATCAGGAATCTCTTTATATCAGACAAGAGTACCCCCAAAGAACACAAAGAGCTAGGACCAGCAAAATACATGAACTTGTTACATGTATTTCAGACCTCTTAAAAATGAGTTTCCACTGTATCAGAGTGAAAGTAATAATAATAATAATAATAATAACTAGCATTTAGTGCGCTCTTCATAGTAAACTATATCACAGCGCTTACAGTATATTATTACCCCGGTCATTGGATTCATTTTACAATCCCGCACTTTTACAGTGCACAATCTCCACTCCCTGAGGAGTAATCCAGCTGGTCGCCTGTTAGGCGCGCACATGCTAAAGCGAACCACATAGCATTCGCAATCCTTCCGGGTACCCATTTTTATCACCTCGGGTGGGGTCAAGCAAGTAGATAAAATGCCTTGCTCAAGGAACATAAGTGCCGGTGCGGGAATCGAACCCGCGGTCTTTGAATTGACAGTCCAGTGGTGAGACCACTACACTACGACACTTCTACTAATGTTGATAAGGCCCCCAAAAATTGTTTGCCCTTCCTTGACAATATTGCAAAAGAGGGTCGGTAAGTTGGGATTTTTTATTGACTTCCCAAACATTGTTTCCGCTGAAACCAATACATTTGGGATTCAATACATTATAGGAGAAATTTATAGAAAAATTATGAGAACTTGTGTAAAAAAAAAAAAAATAACAAGATGAATCCTCGACCGCGCACGGTCGAAATATATGCCTCCGCCATTGCCAGATCAGAAATATATGGCACATTGGGATAGGGCACAAGTCTGTACATGGAATTTCACATTTTGACCTCTGTGACCCTTGACCTTTGACCTACATACTCCAAAATCTAAACAGATCATCTTCTTATGGTGATACATACAACCTAAAAGTTTGAAGCTCATATCTCAACTGGTCCTCAAGATATCGTGAAATTGAACTCAATACATGGAATTTCACAATTTGACCTCTGTGACCCTTGACCTTTGACCTACATACTCCAAAATCTAATCAGATCGTCTTCCAGTAATGATACATACTACCACTAAGTTTGAAGCTCATATCTCAACTGGTTCTTGAGATATCGCGATAACGGACTAATTTACATGGAATTTGACCTATGTGACCCTTGACCTTTGACCTACATACTCCAAAATCTAATCAGATTGTCTTCCTACAATGTTACATACTACCACTAAGTTTGAAGCTCATATCTCAACTGGTTCTTGAGATATCGCGATAACGAACTCATTTACATGGAATTTCACAATTTGACCTCTGTGACCCTTGACCTTTGACCTACATACTCCAAAATCTAATCAGATCGTCTTCCTATGATGATACATACTATCCCTAAGTTTGAAGTTCATATCTAAAGTGGTTCTTGAGATATCGCGATAACGATCAAACGGGACGTACGGACGTACAGACGGACGGACGGACGGACGGACGGACAACCCGAAAACATGATGCCTCCGGCACCACCTTCGGTGGCGGAGGCATAAAAAGGTGACCCACCATTTTCATTTAATTTGGCCGAGACAGGAAGGGTTAACAAGCTTTTTTTTTGTGCCTAATGCTGCAGTCTCACAGACACTTACGTATAGTTACGTTTTTGTTGTTTTAATATTATTTCATCTTCTGTTTTATCATTTCTTATATATTTCGTTGTTTTACTGGATGAATGAATTTACCACTATTTCCACGGCTGACTATGACGGGAAGGCATCCGTGGGGATCCGAAGAAAAGAAAATAATTTTTGGACGTAACTCAACGTACGTGTCTGTGTGACTGTAGCATAATGAGTCTTGCTGTCTTTAATTCTTTTCTTATCTTTCTCCACCTGAGAGAATGACAAAGTGATAGATTGAAGTTTCTTCATCAGATTCATATGATTATATTCAATTCTGCTGAAATACATGAAGCTTCAACTTAGACTTGAAAATGGTGATATTGGTGGTGGGTATTGCTCCTTCTCCCCCTCTTCTCTTTTCCCTAGAACTACAACATTGAAGAACTACGCTGTAATTCTCTATCAGGTTTCTCATGTCTATCTTTATGCCTGTACATGTGCTTGTATAATTCTTCTTCTTATGGTGATGTTTAACACAAGCTTTGCTGTCTCTTATCCGCTTTTTCTATCCTGAAGATTACAACATAGAAGAACTGCGCTGAAGTTCTCTATCAGTTTTCTCATGTCTATCTTTATGCATGTGCTTACATGTATTTTTACTCTTCAATTCTCATGGTAATGATGATGATGATGCGTTACATTTCTTCTCCTCTTTCTCTTTTCTCATTTACATCCTAACAATTACAACATGGAAGAACTGCGCTGAAGTTCTCTATCAGGTTTCTCATGTCTATGTTTGTGCCTGTGCTTGTGTTTACTTTTCTTCTTCTTATGATGATGTTGATGATGGCCCTTGCCCGGGTCACTGAACAGGGATGAGCGTGAGTCGTCTCTCTGGAGGCTACCAGCATGTGATGAGGAGGATGGGGAACCAGGAAAGGTCATGCCAGAGAAACTATCCCTTGAACTCTCATCTACCTCACCTGTAAGATAATGGTAATGAGAATAATTATAATATTATATTGGATGGCTCAGAACGGGATAACAGAAATATTCAACAAGTTAGGGCCAATAATGCACAAATCAAAGATGAGTGCAGAGTTGTGCATTAACGAGTGGATTATTCTGGTATCCCATGAAGTAAAGCCATCTAATATAATCATTCCTTTTTACAGTGATCATAATTCAGAAAACAACTCACAAGCTATTGAATTATTTGTCTTTTAGCACTTGAAAACAAAGCGTAAGGACTAGGGACTGAGGAATATGTTACATGTAACATGTGAGCCAACTGGAAGACAGAAAATAGTCTCATACCGTTGGCACCCATCATAATAAAATACACTGAATTAGCAATCAAATAATTTGGTGAACAAAAATGGAGGAATGGAGTTGAAAAGGGAGAAGGAAAAAAAGCTCACGAAGGATAAGGAAGAGGAAGAAGAAAAGAGGAAGTAGGAGGGTATAAAAAGATAAAAAGAGACGAAGGAGGATTGAAAACCAAAATAAAATTCTCCATTCTTACCTGGTTCAAGAGGTGATAATGGAGATTCCTCTTTGATTTCTTCTTTGACCTCAACATTGACCTCTCTTTGCTCTGGGGTCAAAGGTCGTGGGTCAGCCTCCTCACTGTCAAGTCTCTCCCTCTGGAAATAAATTGCAATCGATCATACATGAAAAAGCTTTCAGGAAATAGGATCGCGACAAGCATACTCACTTTCTTATCCATACAATATTTTATTCACATGAAAAAAAAAGACTACAATATACATGAAATTGGCACAAGGAGAATTGCGGCATTATAACAATTTTTGTTTCGTACATGTGGGTACCCACATTATAACATGAGCGGAATGTATGTATTATATATATATTTTTTTTCCAAATATATTATAATCATTTAGTAAGCCCCCCCCCCCCCCAGAAAAAAAAAACAAAAATCCAATATGCATTATACAGTCCATTTCCGATGTTATAAGTTGCTCTGGACCAAGTATATACACCTTGTTATAATCAAATATTATAATAGTGAACCGTGAACATATAGGTTTATACATGGCAATTTGAGATTTGGATCAGAAGAATTGTATTGTTATAACAAAATATTGCTTTATCAGTGCTCACTATAACAGAAGTACATGTAGACTGTACTAGAAGTGTCGGAGTCTAGTGGTCTCACTATTTGACTGTGAATTAAAAGTTTGGCGCTGTCACTTCTGTCCCTTGAGCAAGGCATTTTATCTACCTGCTTCATCCCACCCAAAGTGTTAAAAATGGGTACCCTGTAGAATTGAAAATGCTATGTCATTCGCTTTAGCATGTGTGCGACTTGCTGGAATGCTCCTCATGTACAGGATCATAAATGAATCCAATGTATAATATACTGTAAGCGCTTTGGTCTTTACAGGTAAAGTGCTTTATAAGAAACTGGTATTAGTATTATTATTACCTTTGTTGGGAGCATAATATCATCATCATCTTCTTCTACATCTACATGGATGGGCGAGGAGGATTCTCTCTTGGGTATCCTAGGAGAAGACACGCCCGGTGATAAGCTCCTAGCCACGCCCATTGGGTCACTATCCATCTCAACAAAGGGATCATCCTGGTAGTCCTATTGGTTATTTATTCAAAAGTTCAGAGTTATTTTATGTCCACTTATCTTTAGAAATACATTTACTTAACCATTACTATTACCGGTAAAGGAACAAATTATCAAATCTAAAATTACATTGCTAATCAAATCAAATTCAATTCAATTACAGATATAGTCACTGCTCATGAATCTAAATATAACTTGCATAACCAATCAAAGCTGGGGTATGGTTTGGGTTTATCTAAAAATGCAACCATTCAATTTTCAATTTACTTGAATATAGAATGACAGAGTGAAAGAATATATTATAAAACACAGATCTAAAAATCATTATAAATGTGCACATTACTATAAATATATCTCATATCAAAATAAGTGTCTTTTTTTACACTTTTTTATAATATAAAAAAAAGTCTTAAAAAACGGATGGGGAGGAAAATTGAAAGATAATATCTCCGTAAATACATTTTTAAAATTAAATAAGCTAAATATATGAAATGATCATTAGGAAGGCCTATTCCAAGGGAAATAATAGCAAGCGCTAGATCTGCTCTAACTGTCGAATTCTAAATTCCACCAAGATTCAACAGTTAACAACTTGGTATACATGTAACTATGACATTGCTCTTATTAGAGTTGTGGTATCAATGTAAGTGACTATAACCCAGCTTTAAAGAGCGAGATTAGAAAATAGGAAAAGATATAATGCATGTCTATACTCACACTATCCATATCATCATCATCATCATCTGGCTCATCAGGCATGATGGCTGGATTCACGGCAGTTGTTCTTTCTTTCAGATTCACCACAAAACCAAGCTAATAGAAATAAGAATAATAGACATACCAGTACCAGTTTAACTCTTTATGTGCCACTCAAATAATTATTATTACTATTATTATTATCAATCATCATCATCATCATCATCACCATCATCATCATCATGATGGCTGAATCCACAACCATCAATTTCTCTTTCAGATTTACCACAAAACCAAGCTTATACTATAGATATAAGAATATTAAATGTAATACAAGTTTAAAGGGGAAGTCCAACCTGGAATTAATTTTTTCTAATGAAGAAAAATAATACAAGAAAAATATGAGTTAAGCTTTGAGACAATCAACCTACATGTAAGTATAACGAATTATGAATATTCAAAGTTTTCATTCTGTGACAACATGTGCGAGCTGCTCTCCTACATGTATATGTTGTGTAATGTAAAGTCCATAAATTGTCATTTTTTCAGAAGAATATTAATTATTTCACCTATGCTGTTGATACATATGTATATCATCAAAACTATGTTCACACCGATGCCTCTATGAAATGTATTCCTTTATCAAGAACCTTAAAATTTTGCTCAAACAATGAATTGTAATTTGACAGATTACAGATGAATATCTCACCTCGGGCAGGGGCAGACAAGCAGGCCTGGTTTTACCATACAGAGTAAAGAAGAAATCCACCACGTCACAGCGGAGCCGAGAGTCATGTGATGTACCTGAGCTGTAATGAGAAAATCCAAACAAAAGGAAATACATGTTGTGTCAGCTACTCGGATACAGGTAGGAATATTTTGTGGAACTATCAATATCTTAATCATGTGTTGTTGTAAGAATCCATTATTATTCTTGTCCCCCAGGACCTCATTGCATACAACTTACCATTAATAATAACTTTGCCATCAATAGTAACTTCCATAGAAATTTTGAATTTGGTTGGCTGTTGAGCAGTTATCACCGATTACAGTAATATGACTGATGGTGATTTTCATGCACCAACTTCCTGCTCTGTTTTAACTAAATTAAACCAAACAACCTATATGTACATGCATAGTGTTCACCTACGTGTATATTGCCCCATCTAGGAAAAAATGAGTGCTGTAAAACATGTTTATAAAGGCCATGGGTCACGCAGGTCTTGGGGAAAAGAGGTAAAAAATTGGACAGAAAATGCCAGAACTTTTGTCGACTGCAACTGACAATATACATGGAGAAAAAGATATTGTGCTTCTTTTGCGCGAAATTTTAACCCCCTCACCACCCCCCCCCCCCACCATGTGTCACAGGACTGATTGAGTGAGTTAATGTGCCTATAAAGATTACTTTGTTTCGCGTTGGAGTGGTGTTAAAGTTTGGACTGTACTTACTTCATATAAGCCCATAGTCTCTCCACTAGTTCCTCTGAGCTGAGTTTTGATTGCTCTCTGTACTTGAATGGTGGGTTGGCTATCAGCATTCTCAGTAGCTTGTGTCTAGATTAGAAGAAAATAATTATGCATGTAGTTATTTGCCAATACTACTATATCTTGATAACAAATAGTAATGATAAATCAGATTACTATAAAGCAGATTGGCTTGCACTCCATACTTGAATGGTCTAGATTAGGAGTAAATGGTGATGATGATGGTGGTGATTAAGATGAGGAAACTATGGTGTTGATAAAGATGGTGACGATCGTAATGATGATCATGATCTTGGTTATGATTACGATGAAGATGAAGATGAAGATTAAGATGGTGAAGAATTGAATGGTGAAAAAGCTATCAGCATTCACAGTAGCTTATGTCTGGATTAATAGGATAGATTTAGCCTTAAAATGACTGGGTATAAATTTGATGTATCAAAAGAGGCCCAAATCTATATTGTCCATTCATATGACTTGGAGTAAAATTTTAACATGTTTTAATGTTTATAACTATAAATATTGCATCTTTTTCCTGAATAACAGCAGAGTTGAATCCTCATTGAACTTTTAATGACTTCTACTCACTTGATAACAGGAATAGGATCTTGCTCAACAATATCCAGTAACCAAGAGAAGATATCAGCGCTGGCTTCAACTGCAACAAATAATGCATAGAAATTTTTAATTTCAGCTCTACTCATTGGTTACACCACTTCACAAAAAAAAATTGAACTAAATTTGTGTTACAGCTTACCTGCAGTTTTTATCATACATGCAAACTAAATATAGAAGATGGGGATATGGACAAATATGTCAACATGCCCAAGAACGATACACTTGGAGAGACAGTGCCAATTCCATATTGAGCGTATTATCTCACCTTTGACATAGTCGACTAGTGCTTCTAGAGCAGCCAGCCTGACATCGATGAAGTGTCCATACTGAGCGTACGTCTGGAAGAGCGTTGGCTCGCTGGGTAGGTGACTGTTCTTCTGCAGGAGTCGTATGTTTCTCAGACAACTGATGGTGACAGTATGCTTGTAACATGGCAACAGCTTCTCCAGGTTTAGACATCGGGTCACCTCCTCCAAAACCATCTGAAGGATATCAAGGAATGATCGACTTGTCAATCCCAGAGGACGCACAATTAACTAGCTTACCCAGCTTCGAGACATAGCCTGATGTAAGACACTACTATTTCATATGAAAGCAAAATGTCTTGCTTCATTTTTTTAGTTTTCACTTTGTTTGCAACAACTTTTCTTCTTTTTTCTTGTAGTGATGGAGAAAGAGCACAAGGCCCTATTTTATTCTGTATATTTCAAATAACATATTGGCATGATTGAATCTTTTAGTAATTATAAAGGAAAATTTAGAAAAATTTGTTTTAAATTAATATTTAAAAAAGAAAGAACATGAAGAAGACAAAGAAGAAACAGAAGCACAAGAAGAAGAAGAAGAAGAAGAATAGGGAGAAAAAGGAAGAAGAAGAATTTTTTTTTTTAAATGGCATCAGCATCATTACCTTTGTTTCAGGAGAGAGGTTCTCCACGCTTGTATTCACCATGGCAACAGCAGGGGTGATGGTATTAGAGAGTGCATCAATCAAACTGGCCCGGTAGAAGCAGTCAGAGAACTGATTGAGGAGAGAAAAGATGGGCACATGAATATAGCTCATGGCAAAATAGAGTGGTAATCCCACAAAAAAATACAAAAATTTTGGTAATGCTATTAACAGGATACATTACTGCGGGAATGGCACAGAAATTCTGCAGAATATTGTTGAAAGTAGTGTCATATTACTCTATGAGAAATTGTGTGACATTTTAAAAATTAATTCAGGCAGATTGAGGGTCTTTGAACAAGGGATAAGATACGCCAATTGGAACGGTGGTAAACTTGGCGGAAGCTCAGCGCTTTCTCGCCTGACAAGTGTGATGTGATTACACACACCGTTTGCTTTGGTATACAGGCAAAAGTGTATACATGTCACTTGATAAAAGTTTTTTTTTTCTGAATCAAATTTGCTCAAATAAGCTAGGAATATACAGCGTACTCAAAATTAGTAATAAACAGTAAGATCGCAATATGAGTACCCATGTCACACCTTTGTTGCATCATGAAAGAAAACAATGAAAAGATATTCTTACCTTGTTCTTAGCATTGTCATTGTACTTGATGAGGTCGATCAAGAATGATAAACTCTCCCTAGGGCACATGGTGTGAATGTTACGGATCAGACCAATGGCTTGAGGTATGGCCTGTTGAATTCAAATTCAAATTCAATATTTCAAATTAAAAATTCAAATTCAAATATTACTAGTTAAAAACTTCAATTACAACACTAAAATTCAATTTCAGTTTCAGTTTTTTAATTTTCAATTTCCAATCTAAATTTTAAATTTCATATTCATTGCTAAAATTAAAACTGAAATTCAATCTCAATTTCAAAATTAGAATCGAAATCAAAATTCAATGCTTAAATTAAAACTAAAATTCAATCTCAATTTCAAAATTAGAATCAATATCAAATTTCCATTTCAATTTTGATTCAAATTCGAATACAAATCTAATTTCAAATTCAAGTTTAAATCAAATGATAGGTCACATTCTTGGCATTGTCATTGTACGATGAATATGTGAGATAATATTTATAATTATTACCAGAAAATGAATAGGTCAAAGTATATAGTGTAGAAGAAGATAACCTTTTGTATGAAATAAGCCCTGAAGTCGCTGAAATTGTTCCGTCTGACAATGTCTTCCGATGAGAAGGAACTGAAGAGTTTCTTGAACATGGCTATGAGGGCAGAGTGTCCACTGTACGTTTCAGCTAGCTCATTTGACACCTGAAAAAAAAAAGTATTCCACAAAAAATTGTCATGGGTAGGGTTTTAATCTAATTCTAAAAAAGTTCCAACCTTCTCTAAACCTATTTTTTTATTGACAGGGCAAACTTACAACAGAATCAACAGGTGTAGATGAAAGCTTGCCCCGTCAACAAAAATAGGTTGGTAGAAGCCTGAACTTTTTTAGTAAAAGATTACACCATTTAAATATCATTTTTTACAAATGTCATATTTCTGGATTTCTTTAATTTACTCAATAAAAGATCGGCCTTACACATTTACAGGTATAACATTTTTGTTGTTGTTGTTAATGTTTCCTTGTCTGCTACATTCAACAAAAATTTTGAATGAAACATTTTAGATACATGAAGGTTACATCAGAGAATGAATATATATTCTCACCAGGGCCCCATCACGCAAAGATTCGCGATCCATCGCGAATTAGAAAAAAAAAACGATTCTCATTGTTACGTGGTCAGTCTATTGAACAAAAGATGCATGCAAATATGACCTTGATATTGTTCAAAGACGGTTACATATCTGAATAATGGTGGGATACAAATAACCAAATTTTCATTGAAAGTGGATGTAATACCTTTTGGAACTAAACTCTTCATGTCTGTGCTATAAAACTAGAGCTTACCTGGGCATAGCAGAAGGCAGCTTGTGTGCGGACTTTGTAATAGCAGCCAGAGTGTAGTATGATGTCACTCAGAGCGTTGGTCGTATCCAAGCTGGCAAACTTCTTGAGATACTCAACCGCCTTGGAAAAAAAGATAAAATCATACCAGCGATACTTTTTTACATAACAGAATTTCTACCCCTGATTGATTGACTGACTTGTTTCAGCTAAAAGCTAAGGAAGCAATTAAATGCTCAAACATGAACATAATGTTTCCTTACACACAGAAAGACATTATGATAATTTAAAATTCCACCCTATAAAACCTTCCCTTTATGGGACCTACAGATTAAGTCATTTTGTAAGGACTTAGTATTTGAGATGAATGCCTTATCAGGGGCATTAGGGCATTGACATTACCACCTCTGTTCTTCAAACATTCCTATAAACTCAAAATCAAGGGAGCTTACTTTATTTTTAGCAGACGCATCGGAAGGCTCAGGGAGACAAAGGATTGGAGGGACAATCCATTGTTAGCACAATTGCTTGCCCCTCTAATCCTTTGCCTCTGCAGAGCCTTCTGATACCTCTGATTTTTAGTGGCATCCAGAAAAGTTGACACTTCTCACTTCTACTGTTACACAATTGATCTGTTTAATAAAAACACCTTTGTTATTGTTCTCAACATTACCAGTCACATTTGAATATTTATCATTATTATGATTACCTCAAGCTGTGCTACAATATCTCTCTCATATCTGAGCTGGCACTGCCACTGGTAATCCGGCTGGTCAAAAAATGACCTCTCTAAAAAGCGTCATCTCTGTGTCAACCCAGATACACAAAACTAGTGATTATTATTATTACATTTGTACGATTATAATTGTCTTACCTCAAGCTGTGCTACAATATCTCTCTCGTATCTGAGCTGACACTGCCACTGGTAATCCGGCTGGTCAAAAATGACCTCTCTCAAAAGTGTCATCTCTGTGTCAATTCGGATCCAAAGGACTGGAGAATCAGGGCTAAATTGAATGCAATAAAGTTTATTACAATCATTGAAATTCATACAGATTCACAATACAGAAAAGAAAGATGGGAAACTGTTACTGAGATAATTTCCAACAAAATGAATTTCCACTCCTGAAGACGGACAGTCAACCTGTCCAAAACGTCGAGCACTCTCTACAACTTCTACAAGCCTTCCACGCATCTCGTCTTCTCATCTGGTTCACAGTCCTTTTCAGGACTAAATCAAGAAAAGAATACCTTTAATTCTATTCTCTACTCTCTATCTCGCCTATTCATTTTCTATTTTCTGTAACTCTCCATTTCCTCTTCAACTCTCTCAAACTAACCACAAGGTGAACTGTAAACCTTGTCACCATATTCGAATCCAACATGCAAGCCTCTACCTTCAAAGTCTTT
Source organism: Paracentrotus lividus (assembly GCA_940671915.1). Lineage (NCBI taxonomy): Eukaryota > Metazoa > Echinodermata > Echinoidea > Camarodonta > Echinidae > Paracentrotus > Paracentrotus lividus. Next base: position 27,255,859 of record CALNVZ010003429.1, on the reverse strand, counting down.
TTATCAAGTTACCAATTTAAGGAATTTGATATTTTCACCTCTTTGAAAAGTTATATTACTTAGCCTAAAAATAAAAAAAATTACATAAAGATAATAACAGACACAGAATGTGAAATATAATTTCAAATGTTCTCAATCGTATTAAAGTTATCATACCAAACCACAAAAAAGCAGATAATTGTTCTGAAAGAGTTAGTTATGAAATGATTTGAAGAAAAAAAAGGTTTATATACTCACTCCATCTTGCTGAGATCCATGTCCACCTCTTCACCATTCTTCAATGGAATCTTCTTCTTCTTGTGCCTGATGAAAACAAGCAATTAACAAAGTAATGAATACAGTAAGAATAAAAATAGTGAGTTCATTGTATATTTAACTCTTGTATATTTATGATGAATATGATGGGGAAAAATTAGCATTAATAATGACAACATTAACAATAATACATGTATTTATATTTGATTCTTGTGTAAAATGATTACAATGAACAACATTTATAAAGCATCACATTTCTGTTTTAAAAGATTCAAGGCGCAGGATCTAACAATCAAGTTAATAGTGAGTGTTGATACAAATGAGGTACTAGGGGTAAAGAATAAGTAACTTCCATAATAATAGTAGTTTCTTCACACTCTCCTATACTTCAAATGCCTCATCCCACATTCTCCATTTATACAGTTGACAGCAGATACTCCCTAAGAGAGCTTTTAGTATCAAACCTGACGAAGCCACCATTATAATGATAATCTTAAATCAAAAGTTTCTACTCTTCACCTTGAGGACACTGCTCACATTGAGTTGATTACAAAACTCCGTACCATCATGTTAACAAAATCTGAAGACAAAAAATGCCTAAAACACCGACGTGCTAGGTTATGATATTGGTCATCTGCCTTAAAACTGGCATCATTGGCTATATAAATCAACCTGTTATTGGGGTAATTAATCTATTAATAAATAAATGAATGAATGGACTTAAATGCTTACCTTCTGCTCTTCGAGTGGCAAGTGATCTCTCCCTTTGTAAGGTTGTCTTCTACTTGGAGTGTGTGCTCAAAGGAGCCGTCAAGCTCTTGAATGGTCACCTTCAGAGGACCCTACATGGACAAAGAAATGCATGTTTCAAGAAATCTTTGCACATGTAAATTCTATGTTTTCTTTTTTATTTTTTTATTTATTTATTTTTTTTTTTTTGGGGGGGGTGGGGGTGGGGAGGAAGCATGGTGAGTTCAATTTGACCTGTACAAAACCGTTCACTACTGTAAATAGCAACGCAGAATTCGGTGACTCTTTTTTCATCCACGTTTCTCACAACTTGCTATTAAATTTAAGATATCAATTGGTTCCTTTTTGTTCGATTAGGGCAAATGATTTATTAAAATGTTCAGACCTTTAAGCTGAATATAATAAGAACATTCCAACAGATAATATAGAAACGCCTAAATATCAGATTAAATTAAGGTCAATCCAAGTCAAATCACCAAATATTTCCATAGAGGTTGGAAACTTAACTCCATCCTTAAAACTGGTGCAAAGTTGGCCATGAACGTCCAGCAAAGGCGGATACTAATGCTATACAAGATGGCTTAATCATATACATGTAGACTATATTCAATGTATCATGTAAGTTGAACAAATATTGACATTCTTAGATTACTTAATTGTACGTTTCTTTCTAGTATTTCTGTATAAAGAGCACTACGTTTTATTTAATCTATATTTTGTAACATTGCCAAGTAGTACCAACACACCACATATTTGATGATACCCGGCCTGCCAGGATCCTGCCTCAACTCCAGCTCTACGATATTCCTCTTTCTGTTGAAGTGGAAGTTCCCCCTGAACTGAGCCATCCCTCCCTGACACACCCAGCGATTGATGAACAGCTTCAGGTCCTTACCAGAGACGGTCGAGATGGACTTCAAGAACTGAAACAAACACCAAGGACAAAGAATTTTTGTGTGACATTGTACTGAGATATATTTCTAGACTAAGTGGATGGATCGAAATAGTCCCCAATAAATTAATCAACTCCGGTTGATGAAATATTTTAAGGCCTTGCCAGACACTGTTGAGATGGACTTCAAGAACTGAAACAAACACAAAAGACAAAGAATGAAGTCATTGTGTCGCATTACACTGATAAATTTCCGGACTAAGGAAGAATATAAATTGCATGAAAATTGTTTCCAGTAATCATGTGCCTAAAATAAATCAAGTGTTTCCAAGTTAAGGCTCAATAAACTCATGATGAAGACTACTTCATATTACCCTGCTTTCTCATTAAATTTAAAATGTCAAATTCTTCACTATAGTCAGATTAGGGCAAATGATTAATTACATTTTCAGATCTTTAATAAAAAGCTAATAAAAAGGTATGAATTTGTTTCTATAGAACCTTTCCTATATCATTACCCACTTATTATAGCTTATAACAAAATCAGTACACCCACTTATTACATCTTGTAACATATCAAGTCCCCCACTTACCCCTGAAGTTGAGATGAGCATGTTACTCCAAGCACAGCTCATGAACTTCTGATGGGATGCTGAAGTAGCACCCACATATTGTACATGTAGCTTATAACAGAGTAAAGACACCTACTTATTATAGCTTATTAGCTTATAACACAATCAAGACATCCACTTACCCCTGATGTTAAGATGAGCATGTTACTCCAAGCACTGCTCATAAACTTCAATGAAAGATCCATTTACATTTTAAAAAAATCATCCTCTTCTAGAGTATCAAGCTTATAATACAGTCAAGGCACCCAATTATTATAGCTTTTAACACATCATTACACCCACTTAATATAGCTTATAACACATTATTACACCCACTCATTATAGCTTATAACACATCTTACCCCTGATGTTGAGATGAGCATGTTACTCCAAGCACAGCTCATGAACTTCTGATGGGATGCTGAAGTGGCCAGGGAAAGAAGTTTGTTGAAGACCTGTATTGAGAAAAAGAATAATGCAGAAATGTAAAGGGTGAGGTTGAAACCTCCCATCAATATTTTCTTGGATACAGCATTGAAAACATAATATACCATCATAAGCATCATCATCATCGTCGTCATCATCCTCATCGCTACAAAGAACATCATCACAAACATCATCCTCACCTTCCCTGCCATCAACATCACCACCATCATCACCATCATCATAATCACAATCACCATCATCATCATCATCATCATCACCATCATCATAAGCACAATCATCATCACCATCATCATCATCACCACCTATACCATCATCACAAACAACACCATCATCATCATCATCATCATCAATATCACCATCAATATAGTCACCATTGCAATCATCCCTATCATCATCATCATCATCACCATCACCATCCACCTCTTACTCCTCCACATCATTCTTGAGGCATAATAACCGTGAGTAAAAACTCCTTGTCGATCCTGATCTCAATGAGCTGCATGATCAGATGGGGTTTCATCATGATCATCTTACAATACCTCCAGGAGACGGTACGGGGCTATAGGCTTATCATCATTAATCTCACTATCATCTTCATATCACCATCATCATCATCATCATCATCACCATCACCATCACCATCATCATCGTCATCATTATCGTCATCATTATCATCACCATCATCACCATCATCATTACCATTCTTAACATCATCATCATGAGCATCATCATAATTAACATTATCACCATCATCATCATCATCACCACGATGATTACGATCATCATCATCATAATCATCATATCATTATCATCACCTTACACATCATCACCATCATCCCCATCATCTCCATCACAATCCCCATCATCGTCACCATCATCATTATCATCATAATCATCATCATCATCATGACAACTATTATCACCACTGTCAACATCATCAAAAGCAACATCATCATTACCATAGCTATCACCATCATCACTATAATCACCATTGCAATCCGCCCCGTTATCATCATCATCATCATCATTACCATCCTTTACATCATTCTTGGGGCATACAAACCTTGCGTAGCAACTCCTGCCAATCCTGATCTCAATAAGCCCCACGATCAGATGAGATTTCATCATGATCATCTTGCAATGCCTCCAGGAGACGGTATGGGGCTAGGATCATCATCATCATCATCATCATCATCATCATCATCATCATCAACAACATCATCATCATCCTCATCATCATCATCATCATCATCATCATCATTATCATCACCAACAGCATTAACATCATCATCATCATCATTATAATCAACATCATCATCATCATCATCACCATCATCACCACAATCACCATCGCCATCACCATCATCACCACCATCAATATAGTCACCATTGCAATCATCCCTATCATCATCATCATCATAATCATCATCATCACCATCATCACCATCAATATCACCATCAGTTCCTCCACTGTTAGGGCATACCAACCTTGAGTAGCAACTCCTGCCCGATCCTGATCTCGATGAGACGCATGATGAGATGAGATTTCATCATGATCATCTTACAATGCCTCCAGGAGACAGTATGGGGCTGGGTGCAGGGGAAGTGCAGGTTGGCCCCCCAGGGCTGGGGCTTGGATTTGGGCAAGGCAGAGCTGGTAGAGGGGGTCGTGGTGTCGCCCCCAGGTTCCCCAGAAGACTTGGTACCGGTGGAGGGCTCTTCCATTGGGAAAGGGTGTAGGACAACACCTCCCGTCTCTTGCTCGTACTTACAAAGTTCTGTGAGTTCCTACACAAGCAAAAAGATTAAATGAATAGTAAAAAATGGAGTCATCAAGAGCAAACCGAGTCAACTCGGTTAGTTATAAATAAATTGCTTCTTATACAAATAAAATTCAAGACAAGACCCTCATCACCAGGGTGTCTTATCTTACTCTTTCTTCAAGAGAATTGAGCACTTATACAAAGATTATTTTGCACTGTTAATATTATTATCATTATAATTACACTGGAAAAGAAGAGAAAACAACGCTCCCATTGATGTTAAAATATGTAGCAACACATTTGGGGTTCCTTCTTTTCCCAGATACCCAGTATATGAGTTCTAATCATTGTGACCAGGGGCAAAAGGTACCTTTTCATATAAAAATACTACAAGATTGTAACCATATTTTTAGGTATGTGGGGATAGGGCTTACAAGAAAACAGTTACAAATACGCATTCTTATATTGCGGTATTCATATGCTTCAACTAGGCTATTGCTACTACTTACGGCATAAATTTGGGACCTGTATTCATTGGTGCCGAACATCTTCCTCAGAAAGAGACCAGAGAGATATTTAGTGATACCCTTGGTGAGCCAAGCATCGGCCCAGCTCTCAGGACAGATGTAACAGCCGAAGAACTGACTAGCCAGGGCCTCAGCAAGCAATCGTCTTGTCTCAAATGTCTGGTCTATGATGCGTGGTGAGTGCAGTAAGTTGGTGCTAGAAAGGGAAATATGTAGAGTGATTAAATAAGTCAGTGGTACACAAGATAACCAATATCATTAGAGAAATTATATAAGGTATAAATGGACTGCCTTTTCATTTTTAAATTTCATTCCCATAAACCTCTGCCAAAATAATTTTTTTACATAATTAAACAAATCTATACTATATATGAATAAATTTAAGAAAATGCAAAAACAAAAATGTCAATTTGAATACAAAATTTTTTATTTAGAATCAATGTTTTTATTGCCAATATTTTTTATCTATAATTTCTGCTTATGATAAATGAGACATATATGATGTTTATAGCATTCAAAAGTGCAACAAAAATTCAAATGCTATGGGCCAAAATTAGGCATGAAATAGAGGCAAAATTGCAGACATCAAGGAGTGGGGTTTAACATAAAGTAGTTAAAAAAAATTTAATGTCATAAAGTAGTAATTTTACCTGAATATTGCCATAGAAGCAAATGCCTGGCTGTCGTCATATGCCTCATCTACAAAAACTTGCTTGTAACAGGTGTATGGAAAGCTGGTACCAACAGTTTCCTCGTAGAACTCTATTACCTAGAAAGGACAAAGTGAGACAGATAATGATTTACTTTCAAGAAATCTCTATCGGTAGAGGGGCTGAAGATGATGATGAGGGTGATGATGATGATGAACTTGATAATTAAGATGACGATGATGATAAAGATGGAGATGATCATATTAAAGTGATGATGAAGATGATGATGATGATGATGATTATGATGAAGATGAAGGTGATGATAATGGTGATGATGTTGATGGTGATGATGATGATGATGATGATGGTGATGATGATGATGGTGATGATGATGGTGATGATGATGGTGATGGTGATGATGATGATGATGATGATGATGATCGGTGATGTGACGGTGATGGATGATGATGAATGGTGATGAGGATGATGAATGTGATGGTGATGGTGATGATGGTGATGGTGACGGTGATGATGATGATGATGATGATGATGATGATGATGATGATGATGATGGTGATGATGATGATTGTTTCCTTCAGAAACAGTGTAATTTTTAACTTTGCACAATCGGAAACAAATTTCAAAACGAACAAATGTTGGATTTGTAAATCAGATAAACATTGGGTAAATGAATGTGACAAATTGATAAACAAAACACCAGAAGAACGTTTTAAGTTATTGAGGGATAATCGTTGCTTGTTATTCTTGCCTTAAAAAGGCAGGAAAGGGTCATTCAATGTCCACATGTAGAAGAAGAAAGCAATGTGTAAAGGTTGATGAGAAGGGTAATTAGATGTTCATTTGTATCATCATCCATTGTTACATTTCGATGAAGCTCCAGTAGCGGTAAATCATGCCTCATCAGACAATGAGGTATTACTCCAGTGTTAACAGTTAATCTGAAAGGTAATAATGTAGAGTCGAAAGGCAATGCCTTGCTTGATTCGGGGTCACAAATAGTCTAATAACAGAAGACATGGCATCCAGATTAAACTTAATAGGAACCCCATCCCAATATCAGTAACCAAGGTAGGGGGTGAAGAAGAGATCTTGAAACAAATAAATATACTCTGGATGTTGGGGAGTTGAAAAGCAAAACAGTCATAGAATAACTGCTTATGGTATCCCAGAAATAAGTAGAGAGAATTGAAGAGGTTAAGTTGTCTAACATTGCATATAAGTTGAATTTGAAGTCTCAAGAACTCAACAGAGAGAGGGGAAACTAGATATCCTAATAGGAGTAGATTCAAGCAGGCTGCATAGAGGGAAGGAGAAATACTTTGGGAACTATGTGGCAAAACGTACCCCGATAGGATGGGTCGTGTTCGGGTCTTCCTCGTGTGAAGCACCACAGGTAAATTGTAACATTATTTGTTCTACATGCCAGGTTAGCAAGCCCTGTAGATCTTACAGATTTCTGGTCAGTAGAAACAGAGGGTATACAAGGTAACAATAGATTGAGTAGGACAGAAAGAGAGGAGTATGATCAGATGTATGAATCATGCAAGAAAAGAATGGGAACCAATGGGAAATTCCATATCCGTGGGAAAAGGACCCAGGTTCATTACATGACAACAAATGTCAAGCAGAGAAAATTCTTGTGTCAACTGAAACAAGATTGAAAAAAGACAAGAATCATGCACGACTCTATAACGAGGAAATAAGAAAATGGAAGAAATGAAATTCTGTAAGAAGTTGTCAAAAGAAGAAGTAGACTCATACAAAGGTCCTGTTCATTACATCTCACATCATGCAGTAGAAACGACAAGAAAACCGATCAACACCAATAAGAATTGTTTTCAATTCTTCTGCAAAATTCAAGGGACAAGCATTAAAATGATTATTGGATAAAGGGACCAGATTTATTGAACAATATTTTTGGAGTCATAACTCGTTTCAGAGAAAACGAAGTAGCAGTAGTAGGTGATATATCCAAAATGTATCATAAGGGTTTCAATACCAGAGTGTGATCAGCATGTCCATAGGTTTTTGTGGCGTAACATGGAAAACGCAGAGAGAACCCGACATTTATGTCATGACCGTAGTTGCTTTTGGGGACAAGCCATCTGCAGCTATGGCTCAGGTCGCACTGCACAAGACAGCCGATGAAGCGGCAGACAAACATCCAGAAGTAGCACAAATAATCAAAGAGAGATACATATATGGATGACATTTGTTTCTCTGTATCTTCAAAAAGAAAGGGCTAACGAAAATGACAGAGAAACTAGATTCTGTTCTTGCAGAAGGAAATTTTCAAGTAAAGGGATGGTCATCTAACAAAGAGTTGAAGTGCAATGACCTCTCTAAACCAAGGGGAAACAAAGAAGTAGAAAATGAAGAAAAAGTCTTGGTGTAATATGGAATAAAGAAACAGACACCATATCTTGTAATGTAAAGGCAAGCAAGAAGATAGAGAAAGCTTTGCACAAAGAGAGTGTAACAACGCTCACAAAAGAAAGGTGTTGAGTCAGGTCGCTAAATATTTGATCCATTGGGATTCGCTGCACCCGTTGTAATCAAGGCTAAGTGGGAATACAAGAATTATGGGAGAAAGGCTATGAGTGGGATGAGCCTTTATCAGAAAACGAGCAGGTTAAATGGAGGGAGCTCTTCCATGACATTGAGAAATTGATCAAGTATCAATAGATAGGTGTATCACTCCGCCAAGTGCTATAGGAAATCCAACTTTGTGTGTCTTTTCAGATGCATCTGAAAAGGCATATGGTGCTACAGCATACATTAGGTGGCAAACCAGTGATGACAAATATGAGTGTAGATTTGTAGCAGCAAAATCAAAGGTTTCACCTTTGAAAGCGTTAACAATACCACGGTTAGAGTTCAGGCAGCTGTACTCGCAGCTTCGTTTGTGTAAATCAATTGTAGATGAAACAAGAATCGATCTAGATAGAGTAATCTTGTTTACTGATAGTAGCATTGCATTGCATTGGGTAAAATCTTCTGCTAGATCGTACAAACAGTTTGTATCAAGTAGAGTCGGCGAAATTCAAACACTCACTGATCCGTCAAATTGGAGGCATATCTCAGGGAAAGATAATATAGCTGACAAGTTATCTAGAGGGATAAGTGTTGAGGAGTTGTCTGAAGAGTGGATTAGAGGGCCTGACTTTCTGTACAAAGAGGAAAGTGAATGGCCAAAACAAGTAATTGAAGTTGATCAGTCAGACAAGAACAAAGAAGTGAAAAATTCTAAATCGGTGTTCAATGTGTCAGTACAATCAGAGGTGATAGACACGAAGAGATATTCAAGTTGGAGGAAGTTGTTAAGAGTAACAGCATACGTGCTTAAAGCTGTGAAGGTGTTCAAATCCAAAATCAAGAAGGTAGATCAGAAAGAATCGGAAAGTGTAACTCCAGTAGAGTTGGTAGAAGCTGAAGAGTACTGGGTCAAAAGTGCACAACAGACACTAAAGCCAAAACTTGAAAAGGGGGAATTTAAATCATTGTCTCCTTTTGTAGATGAAGAAGGAATTATTAGAGTAGGGGGTAGATTGAAGAATCTTGACACATCATATGAGTCTAAACCCTGTGTTACTTCCACCAAGCATGATATTTCAATGTTGATAACACAGCATGTTCATGAGTTAGGTCATCATGGAGTTGAAACTACCACAGCAAGGGTCAGAAGAAGATTTTGGATAGTCAAGCACATACGGTTAGCAAAAACTGTAAAATACAGATGCGTAAGTGTAGAGCTTCAGAATGCAAAAGAGAAACGCAATTATTGCTGATTTGCCTAATTGTAGAATGGCTCACACACACCGCCATTTTATTACAGTTCTTGTGACTATTTTGGGCCTTACACAGTTAAGATAGGTAGAAACAAAAGAGCCAAACACTATGGGGTCATCTTTACTTGTTTAAATACAAGGGCGGTGCACCTTGAAATAGCTACTGATGCATCAACTATGGAATTCCTCCAGGTGCTCCGCAGATTTTTCTCAGTGCGCGGCACCTGCTCAATCATAAGTGATAATGGTACGCAATTTGTAGGGGCACAGAGAGAGCTCCGTGAAATGATTCAAGGTTGGAGCGAGAATGAACTCAAAGACTATTGTGCTGAAAGGGGGGTCGAGTGAAATTTTACCACTCCTAGTGCACTCATCAAAATGGGTGTGCTGAGGCACTAGTAAAGAGTAGCAAAGTAGCACTTAAACAAGCAATTGGTGAGCAAGTACTCACACCCTTTTGAGTTGTATACTTGTTTGATGGAATAGCAAATTTGATAAATGAACGTCCAATAGGTCGTAAGTGTAATGATCCAGATGATGGTGGTATCTTTGTCCAAATGACATGTTCTAGGGAGATCGTCTGCAAAGGTACCACAAGGACTTTCAAGGACACAAAAAATCCACACGCGTCGTGTTGAATATGTTCAACGCATTGTAGACTCGTTTTGGAAGAAATGGACACAAAATGTACTTCCGCTTCTCGTGCCAAGAAGAAAGTGGAATTCAGATCGTAGAATGTTAAGGTTGACGATATAGTCATGACTGCTGATAGCAATGCAGTCAGAGGAAAATGGACGATTGCAAGGGTGATAGATGTTACCCTGGTCTCGATGGTAAAGTCAGAAATGTCAAAATCAAAACGTCATCTGGAGAGTATCGTAGACTTATTTCTAAATTAGCGTTATCTATCCTGTTGAGGGTTACGCTTAAAGGAAAGTGTTTGTAATGTAATATTCACTGTTTTGATTTGAGCGGGAGGATGTTTCCTTCAGAAACAGTGTAATTTTTCTCTAATATTGTCTAGAAGATGGCTTGTATAAATGTAGATAAAAAACATTTGTTTTTTATAATTAATTAAATGTGTTTTGGACAGTTGGCTTGCCATAGCCATGTTAAATGTGAATAATAGGTGGCTTGCCATAATCAATCACTGTACACCAAAGCTTCAGTCACAGTCACAATCAGCAGGGAGGATGGGGAAAACCATCTTCAAAAATCACATTTTTCATCGAGTCATCGACAACTAGAGTGTCATATCCGTAAAGCTATATACTGCATCTTTGAAGTAAGTTAACGATATTTGTTTTTGTTATATGAAAGGTGAAAATTAGGATGTTAAAAGTTGGTTGTAAACATCCAAAAAGCATGTATGAGTTTACTATAGACTTGAATTGAATCCAATGTAAAGTGTATGGAATAATAAATTAGGTTCAGAATAAGACATATTTCCGTTTTATATATAGAAAGGAGTATTTAGTGATAATTATTCTTAAAAGGTTGAATCAGTTCCTTGAAAGTGAAATAAATGACAAATTTGTTCTGTTTATTGACTTGAAAAGTAATTGGTCAGAAAATGTTGGTCAATTTAATGAAGGGCAAGGTGAGTAAAAGGAATTAGAGTCATGAGTGAAATTTTCTCTTCAAAGAACGAAGAATTATTTTTATGTTAATGATCAAGTATAAATGAGTAGTTGGTTAAATTTACATATGCTTAGATTTGACATAAGTTATAAATGTCTAAACAAATGGCATTCATTTTCAATGTTTGTTCAGTGAATTGAAGTGAATTGATAGTGGTAAATGAATTACATATGAGTGGCAAATATAAAGGGATTTCTTTAGTTAAAATTAAACTCTTATGAACATGTCACTTTGAGATGAATTAATCTCAGGAAATGATATAGGATTAATTTGTAAAGTGTCCATTAAAAGGTTCATATAAGGATGTGGATTTAAAGGTAATTTATTCAGACAAATGTACGTCAGATAGATATACAAATGAATTTATTTAGACAAATTGTAACAGATTTGTTTGTCTTTACCTTTCATTTTCAGATTGAATTGTATGTTTAGGATGACAGACAGGATCTTTTCGTGGATCAATAAAATTATACGTTGAACCCTAAAATCCAATTTCGTGCAGTAGCAGTCATTAGTGTTGTTCGATGTGATTCATGATGATGATGATGATGGTGATGAGATGATGATGGTGATGATGATGGTTGATGGTGATGATGGTGATGGTGACGGTGATGATGATGATGATGATGATGATGATGATGATGATGATGATGATGGTGATGATGATGATGATGATGATGATGGTGGTGATGGTGATGATAAATGTCCAGGAAAATTGTACTACCATGATACAGATTAAAATAAATTTGAAGATACATGTAATACACAGGAGTATGATAAGAATAATAATGATGAAAACCTACCTCATGAAAGAACACTGTTGTATGTTCCAGGAGGGGCTTGAGATGGGGCAGACAAAAGTGTGTTATCTCATGCATCGTAGGATCAACTACGATCTCAAATGGTCTAATATGAGGAAAACAAAATTGTAAAAATAAATATGCTGTCAAAACATTTTTCTTGTACTATGCAAAAAGTCATTTTGTTTTATTTGGGGTAAATAAGGTGGTTGTATTTGTCCTTCAAAATGAATATTACAAAATTAGCAGTATTAGCATAAGATGAAATCGAAATTACACGTGTCTTTTTTCTATACATTTATATAGTTCAGTCACTTTACCTTAAGAATAAAATAGAACTTAAACACAGACGCTGTCAACGACGTCTGCATTTTCTCAATAAGAGTAACTTTTTTAGATTATCTCCTCATTTTGCACTTGTAAAATGATAGCAGTGGCATCCGAAACGTTGAGCCTTTATAAGTACAAACATCGCAAGACAAGTGAATAAACTGTATTATGTGTCAGAATTGTTGTATTCTAGAAAAGCAATTCACTACAAAAACGTTGTGTGATGCTGAGGTATACAAAATCACATGAAATATTCCCATTATGATATCATTTATCAGACACACATTCTTATTTGACCAGGGCTTGAATACCACCCAAACGGCTACAACCCACAAGAAACTGTGGCTTCCTTGGCCACCGGATAGTTTCCTTCAATTATAGACTAAATAAAACTGAAACAGTAAGATCTACATGTATTTGGCAATCTGACCTCATTCATGTTGTATTTTTCATTTGAAAACGAAAGTCAATGGCAAGTCCTATGTCCATAATTTCCTATAACTCACCCAACAGCAAGGGCAATGTTCGATGCTGAAGTGGGTACATTGAGGATGTAATGATAAGTCTTCTTGGACATGTCTGGCGTGAAGACTGTTTCAATCAGTTCCCCGCTGGACACGGCCATCATGGCCGAATCCACTGTGAATTCAAGCTTCCACGTGCAGGGTTCTGAGTAGGAATCCACGCAGGGAAACCATAGACGAGACGAGTTCTCGTGGCTGTAGGTGAACATGTGTGCTGCCCTCTATTGATAGAAAAGATAATGAAATACAAATTAGTCGTCTTTCAGATGAATGGTCGCCAAAGGTGGGTCCTTGATGTACATAATCAATTCTGATTGGTATATGATTGTAACCAACCAACCAACCTTTAAGTGATGCTAAGTTTCCCGTTTTGTCCTTCTCAGCTTTTAGACAAGACATCTAGCAATGTCCGCTGAATAGAATGTCATTATAAATGGTTTCCCTCTGATGTAGAGCTGTTATGTATCGCTGTATAAAAAGTTACAAAGTAGATTTGCCCACTTATAAATGACAGTTTTTAGTTTAAACGACATCTTACAATTAGGCTAATGAATAGAAAAATTGCATAGATCAATATAGTTGGCTTTGTACTTACTTTATCTGGCACTTGTTGCAACAAAGTATACTCTCCCAGAAACAACTGAATGCTTAGTTTCAAGACGTATGAAAATTTTCAGATACAAATATAAACATTTTTTTTAAAGATGTATGATTGTTATCAGAGGGCAATTTTTTTTTAAAGATATCAATAGTTTGAAGCATTTTCCAATACAAAAATTTTCTTAATACATATTTGCTTACCTCAGACATTGAGACTTCGTCTTCTGGATCCGGAACTACAAAATGGATTCCACCAGACGGTCTTTCCAGAGAGAACTCGATGCTTACTCTAAGCGTCTTGTAATCTTGAGAAAAAGATGAGTGATTTAACTTTTTTTAACCAACAAAATGAAAATTTATCTTGACATACACTGTAGCAATTATACCAAGTTGTTAACCCATATAAAATGTTGTTGCTGTCTTTCTGACGGTCCATATTACATAATTATTTAAATATTGTAAACCAATGTTACAGTCATATTTTTCTATTTCTGGTACTTCTCAAAATTTAAACTAAACGTTAGAAAAGTACAAATAAATACCAAGCTTACAATTCACTACATTGCATGGGTCCATATGAACTTGTACTGATATTGTCCTTCTCAAATATTCCATGAAAAATAAAATACACAAAAAGTCCTAATAACAAATCTTACCATTGACTAAATGCATGGCTGCTTTAGGAATCTTCACAATGAGTTCTCCACATCCACGATCCGAGGCAACAGAACCTACAGACTCCTCATGGCGATTGGAGAAGAACACCAGATTCCGTCTGAAACAAAAAATACAATTCACGTATTTCCAACAACAAGATTTGAATTCTTGAATTGGCTGAAGTAATCCATATCATGCACACCAAGTACATGTACATACCATACAAAAATAAAAATGAAAATTTGTCCTTTTTATTTTTTTAATTCAATGAGAATAAGTAAAATCAATGTAAGCAAATACAGATTTCTGTAATAGACATAAACTTGTAATAATACTTTCCAGAAATAACATTTCATTGTGGTATTCTACATAAACATGTTTGCACAAGGAAAGACAGATATAGTTGTTCTGTCTTTTATAAAAAGTTAGAAGTATGTAAGGCAAGAATTCAATGGTACCGAAAAAACTACAATGTACAATAAAATGCCTTGCATAGCAATTGTGGGCTTGATAAAGCTATGACTGCAATTAACCTAAAGTCGTTTTTCCTGAATTACACCGATTGATTGACAAGGGTATAGGGGAAGGAGGGGGTTAACTTACTGTTTCATCTCTTGCTGGCATATTGATAGTGTGGGGTCGTTGTAGCTGATGTTTTTAGTCACGTCCCATTGGTCGTTGATTACAACTCTGTAAACCAGTTCTCAAGAAACCCCAAGGTCAAGGGTCAAAAGTCAAGGATTATCATCAAACAGCATACGATATATATTGTATCATGACAAATACCCCATGGACAATTACATGTGGTCATATTCAAACGTGAGTTTGCACTTGTAGGTTATGAATTGATCATGACTACCATATTATGTATAATGTAGGAGGGGCATGTGTCATTACCACTTGGATTTGAATTTTACAATTGGTCCTGGAAATTATGATTAAAAAACAGTGCGTGAGTGACACGACGAAAAAAAGACATGGGTTTCTAACCATCATTGGTTATGGTTGAATTTCTGCTCAAGTAGATCTTCAAGGGTACCATAAGTGCTGGTATATCTACATGAATAGTGTACCTCTCTGACATTTATTGTCCTTATCAATCATTCCCTCTCCATGGAAAATGGTCCACCTCTAAAGTGACACGACATCCAAAACGTGAGTGACATGACCAGTGCCTTAAATGCAACAATTCAAGTAAATAACAAGATCGAAATTACCTGTGTGTATATCCCATGTTAGAGTTGTCCATGAAAATTACTTTAAGCAAAAAAATCTGAAAAAAAAAGTGATTAAATATAAAAATAAGAGGCATTTAAAGCACCATAGTCCCATATGTGCAAATTCTTGTTTGATCAATTATTCAGCGTAAGAAAACTGGATCACAAAATTTTTAAACTTAAATAATTAGTTGTATTTTAAAGAAGCTTTTGTGCTGATTTAAGATCCTAGTTTGCTTTTTCAAAGGCACAGCGCCACATTGAAATTTCAGCTAAATGTCCCTCTTAGTTTGAATATGACCATGTACCTCCCCCCCCCCCCCCCCCCCCCCCCAGTACAACTACATGTACCCCTACATATGGGTTGTTTTACGATCAGGGTACACCATTTTGTCTCACTGGACCAAAAAAAAAAGTTATTTTGTTTTCCCCCAATTTCTGTGTATGTGTTCTAGACAAGTAAAATGATATTGCTTTTAAATTCGGAGGCATGAGGTCACCAACTTATTTTTCTATAGGGGTTCAAATTTTGTATTACAAGTAAAGTCAATTGCTTCATTCTACGGAGAGGACGTTTTTGACGGAATGTGATTTGACAACATTGTAACGTGAACTGTCTGAAAAATAAGTGGATGTTGGCGAAGTAAACATTATAAGTTTGTGGCATATATACAAGTGTTCTTACAGACAAAAGCATTTTTCATCAAATGATGTCTAACTATGCTTAAAAACACCAAATTCGGAGAGGACATTTTTTGACAGAATTGGCACCCCATTTTTGGTTAATGGTCACAAAAATTCAGATTAACTGTAGCTTCTTGGGTTTTCAGTTTTTAAACAATCACATTTCAGTAGTCAATTCTGATTGGAAAAACAAGCTTAATGATCTTTAGTAATAAAGATGCTCATGCTCAAAATTATAAAAAATAAAATGAGACTGCAATTTTGCCCTAAATTTCCAGATTATATGGTCAATATTTAGAAAAATAAGTTATGGTCAATAATTCATTTTCTCTTGTAGGTTGCTCTAACAGTGCCCAATAGCCTACCATCAAAAATTTGATATGACATTACCTAGATTTCGTTTTATGGTGCACACAAGGCCATTTTTTGATGGTGTACCCTGATCGTAAAACAACCCATATAGAGTTAGGTGGTAGATTTTGGGTGGGGGTAGTTTTCTGTGGGTAATTGTCAAGAGGGTAGCTGTCCTAGAACCATCAGTAAACAGGTAATCAAATTGAAGATATCTCGCATTCCAAGCTCACACGCACTTCGAACCACAATATGTTTAGAATAAGAGAAATTCCTCACCTTTCCAAGTAACTTGTTAATAAAGGTGATATAGGTGCGGCGTTTTGACACAGAAGTAAAAGCATTCACTTGGTCTTTCATTGTTTATCAAAAAACAACAAGGATTTTGTATGTCACTTTAACTTACAATTAACTTGTTTGGGAAAATGTATGAGTTCATTCACTATGGATCTTCTTTTAAAATCTGTTTGTTTTTATATTGTAAAGGATATTGCATTGTTTGCAGTTCAGTTTGATCCGGCTCACCCCTGCCCTCAGTGGGAGAAGATGCAGCTCGGTGAAACCCTGAAAATATAAATATAGTTATTTTAATTCATTCTTGTTCTTAGTATACTCATGGCTTGAATGACTAAACATCACTGTAATACTGAATGCACAGAGACACTTACACTTATGCATTTAGAAGTACTTACACTTATGCGGCGGTCACAACTCGCCGTACCTTCGACGTGCAACTCCCTACGATGGATTTCGTGGAAAAATCGTGCAGCGCAGGTACCTCGCAGGCACGTTGTATGTACGACTTATCGGCTCATCAAAGACACACGGCTCATCAAAGACACACAGCATGGATTCTTGAAAGGAAGGTCATGTACAACTAACCTCATCTTGCATATGGACATGTTAACCAAGTATGCAGCCAGTGGTTTGCCAGTCGACGTTATCTATCTTGACCTAGCTAAAGCTTTTGATAAAGTCCCCCACAGAAGGCTACTAGAGAAATTGAAAGCACATGGAATTGAAGGACAAGTACTTGCATGGATCCAAGCCTGGTTAACAAACAAAACACAGAGTGTTGTTGTGCAAGGAGCAAAGTCAGAGGAAAGTGAAGTACGAAGTTCTGTTGTTCAAGGTTCGGTCCTAGGCCCTCTGTGCTTCCTAATATTTGTGAATGACCTAGAGGACGCAACTACCTGTATAGTCAGCAAGTTTGCAGACGACACTAAGCTGTCCAACCCAGTCGCTGATGACCAAGACATACAGAGACTGCAAGAAGACTTGAACAAACTTATAGAGTGGTCAGACACATGGAGAATGAAATTTAATATCGACAAGTGTTCTGTGATGCATATTGGTCATAATAACCCCAAACATGAATACCAAATGAACGGACAAATACTCAGGTGTACAACAGAAGAAAAAGATCTTGGGGTGTGGATAACAGATGACTTAAAAGTGGCAAAGCAGTGTGCAGTAGCAACAAAGAAAGCAAACCAAACACTTGGGATGGTCAAACGCTCGTTTCGATATAGGAGTCCTGAAATAATCACACAACTCTATAAGTCGTTGATCAGACCCCACCTTGACTACTGCAGGCACGTAACTAGGATTTTTACGGGAGGGTTCGAAATCTGCAAAAGTGGACCAAAAGGTACATCAAATTTTTTCACGTCACGCTGGCCGCGCAATAATTATTTTTTTTTCTTCCTTCTGCCCTCAAGAAGAGTACCATATATTAGCTATAGGGGTAGGCTAAGTTCGGCCCCAAAGAAATTGATGAGCAAAAGAAAAAAAATTATCCATTTTTTTTTTTTTTGTAAAGCGGACCTCTGGTCGCCAGCGGGGGGGTTCGTTCGAACCCCCCGAACCCCCCCCCCCTGGTTACGGGCCTGCTACTGTATCCAAGCATGGAGACCCCACCTCCAGAAAGACATCAAAATGTTGGAAGGAGTGCAGAGACGGACTACCAAGACTGTTTCTTGCATTAGACACCTTATATATGAAGAGAGACTGAAGAAACTGAACCTCACTACACTAGAAGTTAGACACAGAAGAGCAGATCTAATTCAAGTCTACAAGATCTTCAACAACATGGACAAAATTAACCCAGGAGAAATCTTCCAACTTGCCACACATCAGAGTACAAGAGGACACTCGCTGAAAATCCAGAAACAACACATGAGAGTTGATGTCCGGAAGTACTCGTTCAGCCAAAGGGTCATCCAAGACTGGAACAATCTCCCTCCCTCAGCAGTACAGGCACCATCACTAAACAGTTTTAAAACAGAAATACAGTCATTTTTGGGTTACTAAGGGCGAATAGCCCCCCTCACCCTTGCCGCACTACAATCCACTTCGGTACACCACCAAGATGGAATGTGCGGCCCTTCAGTAAGTTCAGACTTGCAGGAAATTTTTTCCAATTCCCTTACTACAGAAACGCAGGAATCGCAGAAGTTGACCAACGACCTGTGCATGCATTGTGCATGCAACGCAGGCTACGTTGATGGCACATGCCCCGTAGCCTATGATGAGTTGTGACCGCGGCATTATGCATGGTCAATTCAACATTGACCTTAAATCAAGAAGTGCTGTACATTTCAGTGGTGGTTTTCTTCCAATGAAAAAATTGAAAAGTCAACGCACAATGATTGAATTGTTGGTTTCATGCTCAAGCTCAGTCAAAGGGGTATATTCCAAAAAAGGGTCTAAAAGTAGACAAAATTAGTAATATCTAGTTGAAGAATTATATTGCAATAATACCCTAGATTATCCTAATTCATTTTGAGATACATGTAGTTTTATTACAGATTTCACTAATTATTATTGAAAAGTTTCCTCCGCAATAACAGGCACCCATTTTTTAGTACAGCCTGAGAATGGTTTGCAGTCATAATTGATCTAGAATGAATGTCAATTACATTAAACTGTATAACATTAACACACGCCCGAGCGTGCGTTAGCGGTGAATGCAGTGCACCGCGAGATAGCTTTTGATAGGGGTCGCGCTGCAACGATCCGCAAGCGAGTGTGCAGCGGCGCCCCATCCGAAGCATCGAGCGATCACTGCATTTACGTTTAATCGCACAATACAGGGAAGTGTGTAACGCTTTTATAAAATTGCGACATTTTGCTAGATCTAGTAGATCTTGAGTTACTTACCAAAAAAATTCCAATGGATTATCCCTTGGAATTTTTGGTAAGTAGGTCAAGATCTAGAATCTACATCACGATCGTCATCCAAGAAAGTAAACAAGAGTCAAGACACGGAAAAGGCCCGGATGCATGTAGATCTATGTGTTATCACATTTTTGCACAGCAAAATGCACTATGGTGCTTTGCATCGAAAATTCAGCATGCACACGTGATGCGTTTTGACCACCCACGGTGCTAAAATCACAGAGCCATTTTATAATAAAAACAAAAAAACAAAAACAAAAGAACAAAAACAAAAAAACAAAAACAAAAAAAACACAATATGACAAATCATCGCCAAAAACAATATCAAGCATTGTACTTACCACAATGGATTTCCGGTTGAAGTTGATTGCGGTAATGCATAGTATCTGGTGACTCGTAGAGTGGGCAAACATGAAAGAGACAACAAATGAACATAAATGTAAAAAGTTAGCATTGGACAATGTTAAGATTTTTCATGGTCAAATTCCATCTTAATCACTCATGATACGATGTCAATACTTTTAGTATTGACCTCGTGGACCAAACTACCATATTTTGGGGAAAATTTTGCAACCTTGTCAATGTTGTTTTATCTAAGGTTTTTCTCCTTTTTGCAATCAATTTCTGCTCCAAAATTTAGTAGTAGTAACGTTATATGTCTATGTCAATACACGCGTGGAGTGGAGCCGTTATGAACTTACCGAGACTAGCATAGACGGGACTACGTACGAAACATCAACACAGTCGTACTCAAAAGATTGAGCAAATGAACGATATGAATAAAACATGGAAAATTCACTTACCGAATTGTTTCCAATATTCTTCTCCTTATTTCCTTTCCTTGAGCACTGCTCCCTTATGTCCTCAAAGTAGTAAATTTTAGTATTCAACCGCTATATCGTACATCTTTGCCACCGATTCCACTGACCAAGAGAAGCAAGTAATTCAATAGCGGGATAAATTGTGCCGCCCTCTTTTGTCGAAGGTTTGCATTTCGACGATGTCTCCGTCATAACGTCACGAGTCGAATGTGACATGGCAACAGTTAGTTGTTACCTTGTTTGTTTAATTCGTTGTTAGGATGATTAGCTTTTGATTCACTCGTTGATTCAGCTTCGCGAATTAGAATGACCCAAAATAAATAACTAAAAAAAAATAGTAGGGCCTAGTAATAATAAATAATAATATAAATATTAACAAAAGTTTTGTTTATTGTTTTTAAAGCTAATATATATGAGGTAGAGAGCCTGGTGATTTCTAATTTTTTTAAGTGAAGGGGCTGGGTCACAAGGTGGGGGGGGGGTGGGGGCTGAAACAAGCTATAAATCGTTTGAAGGTATAGTAACTTTTGTGTTTTGTAACATGTTTGCTGAGAGAAAGTTGTGCTGACCCCCCCCCTCCCTGGCCCGCCTCATTATAAATACTAAAAGTTATAATGATTTTTTTTTTTTGCTTTAAGTTTTTTTCATTTTCATGTTGTTTGTTTATTGTTCTGTTTTTTTTTTATTTTATTTTTATTTATTGTTATTTTTTTTTTTTTTGGGGGGGGGGGGGGGGAGGGAGGGAAATAATCCAAATTTCTATCCAAGTTTACTAGGGGCCAATTGTAGGCTAAATTTCCTGCCCCCATTTTCCCCTCCCCAATGAATGGCTTAGATGTAGTGTACTTTTGGGTGTTAAAAAGAAAAATTAATAATATAAACAGAGACATAAAGACAGTTTAGATGTATTTCAATTGAAGTTTTAATTTTATACACATGAAGAAATACAGATTATAGGAATTTAAAAAGTAAAGACAAAGTAAACAAGACTAAGCTCCTCCGGGCCCCATTACACAAAATATCTCGTCACCCCGCAACCCCCATCCGCCGTCCATGCCACCCCTCTAAAAAACAAGTCTAAGCAAAAAAAAAAAGAAAAAAAAAGGCTAAGCTGCGGGCCCACATGAACAAAATATCTCGTCCCGCCGCCCCCCCCTCTCGCACCCGCTAAAGAAAAAAAGGAAAAAAAAGACAAGCTCCTCCGGGCCCAACAGACTAAACGTCTTTTTTCCCTATTTCAGAGAATTGACAACAGCTGACCAATGAAGTACAACTAAGCTCCATGACAAGATATGAGGACGAATCCGCGACTGCGCCGGCAGGCCGAGAAACAAACGACGATGATGCAATTCAGACACCAGAGAAATTCGCACCACATAAAAATATGATACACAACCGACCCACGACGTAAGTAAAGGTAGTTGGCGCTATTCCAGATCCATATCATCCACGTAAAAAACCACGACATAAAAGGAAAATCTATCAGCAGAATCAGCATATAAATGCCGATCACAATGAAGCCAGAGCCAGCAAGAAAACAGACAAATACCGCAGGGCACGCAAGAAATTGTAGGAATCAACAGAACACCATACCACAAGGCGAATACCGATGAAAGCCAGCAATAAGTCAGAAAAACGAATCTAGACGCGAGCTCCAGACCTTGACCTCAGATAATGAAATAACAACAGACATCACATGATTATCAGCCGCCAAACAAGCTCCAGAATCGGTACTGAAAGAAAAACTTATCGCCTCAATAATCGATAATAAATAGTCATGGCATAGCGGACCAAGATTACACATTCAACAAGCATACACGCCATAGAATAGACTCGAATCTCTAAGAATAACGCCAAGTCATTAGATAACGATTGATCTCCAACAATACTACTAATCACATGTAGTAACTCATATCAATGCCTAAACAACCAAGTTTTAACAGTGCAATGCAGCAGTAGTCCATCAGCAAAAATCCACAACCAACCTAAATACCAGATTAAGGAAAGCAGATAGTGGTTAGAAAATCAAATCGGGAACCCATCATTTGGTCACGCCATAAAGGACTACTACAAGCAGATTACCATAGAGATAAAACGCGCCAATGTCAGTTAATAAAATAACCCAATATCATCGCATCGCATTATTATAAGATAATGCAGACAATAGCGCCTAATCGGAAAAACTGTCGACACTAAGCGGGCTGTTCCTATGAAATGGAATGATTACCACAATGATGAATTTTGAATACACCAGCAATCGATCAAAGATAAACATCTAGATAAATCTCACAGACTACAAGAAGTCAATCCATGATGCATCTGATCATAGGACACAATGACAATTGAATGATAGTGACCCAACCCGAATATCCCGATGGCGCCTAATACAGATATGATTAAAGAAGCTAGCCACAGTATTATAAGCAGCGCTGCAATTTTAAATTTGGAGATCGAACTCAAAAGGAACACAATTAAGCCACGCCAACGGCCAAAGAATCACACGTCACCAGATAAAACGAAAAAACGATAAGCATCTTTCAGGATAGATAGATACGACCACACTCAAGACATCATAACACAAGATGATAGAGCCAGCGCAGAATACAAAGACAAGTTACACAGAGCTACAAGTGTATACAGCAAGGTAGGATGTCAGAAAGCACGCACCATAAGCGAAGCCCAAAACAGCCGCCAGACACATACCACCATAAAATAATACTATCTTACCAAATCTATAGCAAATCTACAACAGATACATAAGAACCAAAGATGATTCACACATACAGCATTACACACTTCACGGCACAGCAACAGCCGCAAGATCTATTTAGCGATCATCAGGCGTCGCCGTGAAAACAACACACTACCACAGGCCACATCAATCACCACGACACAAACACATACACTAAGATGTTCCAAACATCCAGACTCAGTACTCAGATTAGAATCGAGGCAGAGAGTGATTCAGATAGAAGTTCTATGCATACGATTGCCCACGTCACCAACTATGAAGTACATCAGAAAACCCTGTGTAAGTCACGTAAGTGAAACAGCACAAGCCACGGGATGTAATTAAGCCATACCATACAGATAATAGTATCAGACAGTTGTTGAGCCGAGACATGATACACAACAGCATATCATACTCGTAAGCCTGATATTCCAGAAAGAAAAGCCGCACCGCGAAGATACGCCGCTGGAAATCAGACAACAACGCATCCAGCGCCACCTTTAAGA
The DNA here is from genome assembly GCA_940671915.1 of Paracentrotus lividus. Taxonomy (NCBI): domain Eukaryota; kingdom Metazoa; phylum Echinodermata; class Echinoidea; order Camarodonta; family Echinidae; genus Paracentrotus; species Paracentrotus lividus. The sequence continues at coordinate 27,232,113 of CALNVZ010003429.1, read as the reverse complement.
TCAGAAGTAAAGATCAATATACTGCGTAGTCACAATACATATAACACAAAATTCCGAATTAAATTCACCACTTGTATAAAGAATCAAGGAAATAATTTGTTACCAAGTTTATTTACCATCATTTTGTCAAAAATAGAACACCGAAGGCGCGCAGATAAAAAGGTCTAAAATATAGAGGAAAAAATTAATCAAAATCTTAGAATTAACTGTTTCCGTCTTATCCGTTTTATTCCCTATTTTTCTTTACAGACACTCGAATGAAACAAAATAAATGATTTAAAATAATAAATATAATATGGGTTTATTCACCAAATTTGACTTATTTTACAAGCTTGTGCAGATTCCCTCTAATCCCTTTTTTTGGTTTGCTCGACTAGTGTCTTATTTTTATGATGCACGTCATATTTCAGTGTTATCATGAAATCTATGTTTAGAGACTGGTAATTAATCCCCTTTTTCCACATTTCCTAGTTACTTATGTACCATTAAATAAAATCCAGATGATATTCTAATATATTAGAACATCGTTCATATACCCTAGGTATATATTAAAACACGAGAGAAGTATAAACCTGCGTAACTTCTGCATTTCATATTAAATTACCGATTATTTGAACCAACTTATTCCATAATATTACCCCAAGTTTATTTTGAGCCCTATTGTATGTCATCTGGCATTGAATCACGATATTATGCTAATTAATGATGTAATGTATCATAAAATGGGTGTATGCAGTATTCCTAATACACTTCCATTCAACCACCAACATATGGATTTAATCAATCGACATAGGTTCACGTCCAAAATGGTTAAAGTTTGCAATCAACAGGCAATACAGTTAAATTCAATATGGTACAAAAATCGTACGGAGTTATTGGTCCCCATCTATCGGCTTATCTGGCGGCTTAATACACTGGTTCATAGATCATGCATTGGGGCCATAATTCACTCCTACCAAATGACATATTTCAATTTGGGATCCCCTTTACCCGTCTACTATTGAATATCCACAATTCAGAGGGGTGGAAAGTTTTTCTGTTGTATTTTTTTCTTCGCTAGTATGGTTTCGGGGTTCAATCAAAAATTTCCATCTTAATGAATTTTATTTAATTGAATATCACACCCACAAGTAAAAAAGGCAGACTTGCCACTTTCCAACGAAACATAAGTTGTAATTGGGCCGTACATATTTTTAGAGGTCCCTAGCCATAAATTTCATGTAAACTGCGAGTTATATTTCTCGGTATGATAAGTAGGCAACGAGGTTTAGGCTAAAGGCTGTGTGGTAAACACATTAAATTAAACATTGTGTAATGCAGCAACGCACTTATATAAGCTCTCAAAACAAATAGGGGGCCATAATTACCCAGGAGGCCAATAAAATTACTCCAGGGCCATAATTACCCACCCTCAATCTCCCTATACAATGCACTGTGAGTGCATCAATAGCGTAGCCTATCAAAGTACTTGTCATTTATAGTAACATCGAAGCTTCCTGTTTATATTGAGTTATTCTTTTGGACAACTTTAATGCCTGCTCTTTTGAAGAGTTAGTTTTTTGGTTTCAATCTTTTGTGACTAAAGAAAATTATCCAAAGGCAATAGAAAATCAAAATGGTCTGCTGACAATATATAATAGTTGTAAATCAAAATAAATCAAGATCTCACATAAAAAGAAATTCATTTCCACAGAATATTCATAATAACAGGTCCATTCCCCATTATATTAGCAGGTTCTACTGTCGAGACTAGCCGAATTACCCTTTTAGAACAAAAAACTCGACAAAAAAAGACAACAACATGTGCACATGGTTTCAATTCTAGTCCAATATCACTAACACATTCACATGTATCTATTTCTCCATATTTGTTTAAGTGTTAACTGAGAATTTTACAATATGTACACAGGTGAATTGCCTTAGTTATGTAGCCCAAGTATATTAGTTTTAATCACGGTATATACATGGAGCTGAACAACTATGGGTTGTGGGGGGGGGGGGGGGGAGAGGGGAGGGGCGTGGTGGGGAACGGAAGGTTGATGTTGACTGTTTGTAACCATGATCCAATGATTAGAAGGACATAAGGGTACAGAAACACTACGCGCCGATTCTAGGAAAGACGACAGTATAAAGTCACAAAGTGGTGCAAAGTCTATTGAAATGCGATACCTTTTTTGATGATGTGAACTGCGCATAGCATTAGACCACAGGAAGGATGCCAACATAGCTTTGCAACAAACTCAAAACTCATGACAAAAGATCATGTCTATCGGTCCCAGAATATGGTGCCTAACTGTTTATTTCACAGAATTAAAATAATAACATTTAGCCCAAGGAATTGTGATTTATCATCTTGCAAACCTAAGTATCAAAAGGTAACTTTTAATTGCCATATATTCAGGGCAACTACTCCCGTGGGTAATTACCAGACCCCATCCCGGACAAACTACCCCCACCCCCCGCCACCCCACAAGATAGTATTAGGGGTAGACTTTGGGAAGGGGGTAATTTTTTGAGTATGGTAGTTGTCCATAGAACCACCCACATTGTTTCTACAGGTTTACAAAATATTTCAAATATACACATTATCTATAATAATTAGTACAAAACAGTAATATAGGTCACAATAATAGGGTCAATATCTTTTTTAAGTTTGAAATAAGCATTGCAAAAACTGCATGAAAGAAATCCCTGAAAATTTTTCAAACCATGGAAATCAGCCATAAATGTATATCCAAATGTAATTATACAAAAATGTATGCAAGTCTTTTTTATAGTCACCTTCCTTCAAAGGAGAAGGAGAGACGAGAGAGAGAAAACAACAACCGAATTTCTATAACAAACAACAGAGAGAAGAGACTGACATTCGTTGATTCTGTTGGACTGCTGTATTCATTACATATGAGATTTTAGAAAAAATGAAGGCTTAGCTTTAACTAATTAGGCATGCCCTTCAATATACAAGTAACCCATTTTAGAAATATGTTACGTTATTGTGCAGAATTTTCGCAAAGATTGTGAATTTAAACAACACAAAATACATTGACATGGCATTCATAATTTACATGTTTTTGAACAGGTTCAGGACAAGCTGCGTGCTTCGAACGATGCAAGCAACAATATTTAATCAGCACTTTGTTTTGATGGCCCGCTCAGCCACAAAAGGATAATTGTTGATGAATGCAGTATCTGTCCATATTATGAAAAAGACACATTCCTTCGAAGGATTACACTGAGTCACGTAGGGAAATGAGAATGAGAACCTCAGCAGAATTGAGAAAACGCATATCTGAACATTGTGTTCAAAGTCCAGTCTGGATGAGCGAGACATAAAGAGCCCATTAGGTATATCGTGCAAGCTGGCATCAGTCTCCGCTGGACTTAGTCCATTCCTCAGGCAAATACTTTGAATAACATTGTCAAATAGGGTCTGTACTTGCAGAACTACTCAATAACCCTTGTCTGATAGCTGATATGGCTCAGTCCGAGGCAATCTAAGGATTAACATTTTCTAAAGAATGTTTAGGCCCATATATCGCAGGGACATAGAACCGTCTAATTACATATTTGGCATCAGGGCCGATACTTACTGTTGTGTGGATGTAAGGATAAATCACGCGTAACTCCGGTAGCCAGACAGTCTTCAGTCTTCCTAAAACAGACATAATTTTGTGAAAAAGTGATCAAGCCGGAGTCTTACCCTGGCAACTGACAGAAGAACCCCTTGGGCTAAACACAACTGTCAAACGTTGCTCGGACCCCAAGAACAAGCAAGTAGTGTGAGTTCCCTGGTACATATGTCTTAAAATCCAGACGCTTCATTTCTTTTGAAAAAGCTCATTAGCGCGAGATGCTTTCCTTTACTGCATTGCGGAGACATTATTCTTTCCTTTGCCCTTCATTCCCTCTACCTTATCACCCTTTCTCATCATCTGAATCCATTAGTCCTTTCTAAGACCTGTAGGTTTGGTTTGGGTGCTGGAGGAGGCTTCGTTCATCGAACCAGGCTGCATCTGTTGATCCTGCTGCCACCTATGCTCTCCAGTTACTTATGAGAAACAAACATGATTCATTAGTACCCAAATTTTCAGTATTTCAAACTCAATAGAAAAGAAAAGATACAAGACATGTTTATTCAACCTCTCATAAGTAAAACTTTTTCCTTCAGATCATACAGTTTCTCTCTGGCTCCCAAGAATTAGATTGGAAGAGTTACCTATGTATCTGAAATTTTCAGCTGCGGCAAAAACAGATATGCCACCCAACAACATTTCCAAATCTGGGCTCAACCCAGCAGAGTCTAGGTATACAGCTCTCGCTTCTCACCAAAACAAAGCCTTGGTACCCAGCTCCAGGAAAAAATTTATATGGAAACACCCAAAAGAAATATATCCTTGAAATAAATAGTACACATTCCCCTTCGCGAATTTCTCTCTTTCAACCCTAATCGGGTATAGCAAACTACACTTGACAAAAAAATGCATAAGTGCAAAACAACTTTTTCCCATATGATTTTATCAAATTAAGGAATGCATTTGGCCTACACGTTTGAGATTCAAATGTATGAATTCATATCTAAAGTAAGCTACTTAAAAAAAAAAAAAATTATTTTATAAAAAGCATACAAAAACAAGACCCCCCCCAAAAAAAAAAAAAAAATGAATTAGCTTCCCCCAACAATTCTTTTTCAAATTTTTGGATTTTAAGAAAGATTGCTATCACTTTCAGATACAAAAATTTTATTAGGAAGAATGTTTTAGTCTATTGAAAACAACCTTAAAATCCTAATCTTACACATCACAACCCTCACTCACCACGGTGACTTACTCTGAAACTTCCTCACTGATCCCTCTTCCCTGACGAGTGACTTTCTCTGATTGAGGCTCTGTTCAGATTGGGGCAAGGCCTCGCTTCCTCAAGTTCGTCTGAATCGTCAGCTCACTGCGGCCACAGGGGGCGGAGTTGGTGGGATTGGACCCCTAATCAGCTAACAAATTGAAAACAGAGATGATTATTCAATTTTTTCATTAAAGGCTAAAATTAACAAGTCAACTCACTAGAGAGCATAATTCATAAACATTTCTTGACAGACAAGTTTCGGGTAATATATTAAGCTGCGCCTCTGAATTACGTATACTGACACAACGGCGCATTATAAACAATGCTTAAATATATCATTGATGTAAGTACTCGCTGTTTTTGATTGGCTGATGAAGCCTACTATTCTAGTGTACGGAATACACCTTCATGAACACGCCCACCACGTATAAGTGCTCATACACCAAGAAATAAATACTCCTTTTTTAATATCTTGAACCTGATAAAATAGTAGGATATATTCAGAAATTTGGTGGAGCTCCCATTCCAGTCCAAAACATTCCAGTCCCCCCCTCGCCCCCACCAGATGGAGTGCGCCACAGCAGAATCGTTCGGAGCATGAAAGATACTGGTCTTGGACACAACTATCCCACCCCCTCCAAATAACACTTCCCGACAATCTACACCCAGCCAAAATCTTTCCACTAACTCCACCTAAACCTTCCAATTCTATATAGCAAAGTACAATGTACCTCATATACCTGCATTTAAGCAATTTGGTGCCAATTTGGATCCCTCTAAAAAGCAAAAAGGAAGAACTATTCTAGAACTACAAGTCATATCTTATCTAAAAACTATTTTTTTTTTTAAAGCAAATTATTATTTTATTCATAACTAATTTTGATGATTTTTTTTTAATCTGCTCCTCCATTTCTTAATTCTCTTGTTAGGGTTGTAGTTCATTAAAATTGTTCACCGTCACCCCATATCTACTTGTTCCTCATCTCCTCCCTCCTCACACTACGTACCAATCTTATGTTGGATGATGCGTTTTAGTATTCATTAAATTTCACCCTACGCCCATAACATAACTTGTTCCTCATCCTCTTCTCTCCATCACTACTACTATCATCTTTGTTGGATGATCGTCTTACGTGCCTAAGCAACGATGTCTGCTTGTCTCATCACTGCCAAAAGGGAAAAGTGAAGAAAAGAGGATGTGTATCAAACGATAAAAAATGGAGAGTACATCGATATCTTTGACAAAGACAGACAAGAAATGTGTATATATACTTGAATATACACTACTTTACCTAGTATATATTTTTGTAATCCTATCGATTGCAGCCTAGTACAAACATGCGATAAATTGAAAGATTTTTGTCAATAAACCCTTTAATCAATCAATCAATAACATACATGTTGGAAATTTTGATCTATTTCCAACAATCAATATCAAATCAATCACCAATACAAAGCAAGAAAGAGAGGGAAAGATGCAAGAGACAAATTCAAAAACGTCAAGACATACAAACACCTACACAAAACACAGAGAGATAAAGAACAGAGAGGGACACCTAACAACAACCACCATCCCAATGAACAAAGGAGCACCAAAAATTAATAACCTGAAATCAAATCGAGACGTCTATTCTCTTCTTCTTCTTGAGTCAGCCTTTGACTTGACCTCTGTTGGCACCTTTATTTTTCCACTTTGACCTCTTCCTGTCTTCTTTGTCTCTCCTGCTTATGGCTCTCTACATCACAATCTTCCATTCTTCATACTTCTTCTGTGCACTCAAATCTTACCGTCATCACCTCTCTGAATCACCTGCATGCTCCCCTGAAGAGTGATACTTCCTATTTATCTTTTGAACTCATAAAGAGCACATATCCTTTTCTTACGATTTCTAAAACAAAGAGATCAAAGTCAATATCACTTCTAAAACTAGAACGGATTCAAAATAGAGAAAATAATAATTTCAATGGAATGTAGACATCACAATATTTTCTCCACTCAATCCAACCAACAATAGATGAGTAGCTGACCTTGCTCATGGGCCAGCACGAGGTGTATGGTTCAACTTCCCCTGGCCAAGTCAATACAAAGACTTACCTTTTAACATATAGATAGAACCTCTTAAAGAGCTAGAATATAATTAAGACAGAAGTGGGACCTTGACTCTCATGGGATAATTGAACAAGGTAGTTGTTCCAATCCCTGATGAGTTATGCACCCTAATCCATAGACCTATGTAATCCTTGGTATATATCCACGATCATACGCTCCATCTGGTAAAGATGATTAAATCTCTTTCTCCCTAGCCTGATGATGCCCAACCACTGATACCAAGGTGCACACTTGTTTTGCTGTGGTCAAGAAATTTACCTTAAGATACAGGGTACCCATTACATGAACCATGGCTTCTCAACCAAAATCTGGGTCAGCAAAATTTCATCACACTCCCCAGGAAGCCTCATGATCCATCCGTCTTAAAGGGAACCAGTAACATGAATGAACAAATCAATTATTCGATTTATGCTTATTTTGCCAGCATAATAGACACACTAATCAGGATCAGTCTGGTATCGCTCCTTCATAAAATTGCAACTAATGCTTGCTTATCACCTTCCGAGATACAATGATTCATACTCAAAATTTATAGAACCGACACCAATAGGATGGTTATCAAAAACAAACCAATGGCTTTGCCACACACATACCCATTCCTGTTGTAAAGTCCCCCGTCAGCGGGCCTGGGTGCCTATCAGAAGTAGGTCACTGGTGATTCAGCTGTATCTTATCATTGTTTTACACTGTTTTAAGGTAGTAAATGACTTCCATTGAAAGCTGAGAAACTCAGTAAGTTGTTTTTTACTGTTAGGAAATCAATATAAATTTATAATGCTGATATAATGGCCTTGTTTTGAAAGCTACTCTAACCCTTATAATAGTATTATCCAAATATATCTCGCGTATTTTGAGCTTCAAGTGGGCGAATCGCAAGTAAGCATACTTTGCAATTTTGGATAGTTCAAATTTACTCGTAGTTGCATTCACTTTGTGGCAGACTAAGAATGATAGCGAAATGCAGGCGATTTCTGCAAGTCATAAAGTCACGAAATTAACGTGAAATAAAAACCGATTCGCGAGAAATATCTCAGCGTATACAAATTGTATGTCCTCCTTTTCAGATGTTAAACATTAGAATTAAGAAACTTTCTACAAAGAATGTCGATAATTCTTAAATCTAATTAAAATCAAATTCTTTTGAAGGGTATAAACCAGGACTTACCATCTCTTTTCTCTTCTTTCCTTTTGGTTGTTCCTGTGTCCTTGAACAGTCTTGGGTCTCATAGGTTTTACCTGTCTTTCGGTTTTGGATGATTATTACTTAGCTTCCTCCCCTGTGCTTTGTTCCTTATTTGCTTGTGAGGAGATGCAAAGCTGGCAGCGCAGATGAACCTTTCTTGGGTTTGAGCTTATCTGGAGCGTCTGAAGGGATGAGTAGCCTTGCGATGACGTACTGATGCTGTTCCTGATTCGCCAAAGCCATTCAACACTAGAAAATAAGGGGGAAAAATATGGTATGGTAGCCGAAAATAAATGCTGCGGATAGACTGAGTCAATATACTACAACTAGGATCTCTTTGGGATTTGAGCTGATAACAATTAGCCAGCTACGCTTTAACAAATAGTATTGTAGAATAAAGAGGATGTTTTTTATAACACGGAACTACATTTAACATCCTGTCTGAGAGACAGGTTTATAACCGAATGACCAATCCTGTAAGGCACAAGACAAATGGCAATGCAAACAAAATGAACAAAAAAAATTACCAAAAATCAGAACCTTCCTGATTTCGTATAGGATTACATAACAAATTTGTACAGCAAAAGGAACATATCAGTCATTTTTATTTTTCCTGTGCCTAAATAGGAAACCAGATTGCAGGTATGTGATTTCAAAAAAAATTCCAGAGCCACTACGTAAATTCTTAATGCAAAGTTTGAAAGGATTTTCAATAATCCGGAATTGCATCCAAATATTAAATACGCTTTGGTCTTTTCTGTCTGTGTGATGTTTGTGGGATTCCTGACAATCTTTATCTAGCATCTGCCACGATCTGACTTTCCAACAGTTTACTTACATGAATTGGCACTAATCTGTAACATCATCAAAATATAAAACAAAGAATATTAATTTATGTATGATGTAGTTTCTTTTCTAAAGAATCAAAAATACTCCCTCAATTGGTCACTAAGTTAAGAGTAATAAAGAGTACCATACACAAAAAAGAAAACAACAAATAAATGGTTAATGTACAAACTAACCAACACAGTAAGTGAAACAATCTATTGCTTTATTTCCTAAACAACCTCCATACATATTAAAACGAAAGATAGATGTGCAACCACGCAACATCAGCTATCAGTTCATATAAATAATATAACTCTCGTATGGTTATAACGATGCACACATTCGAATTTACATATGTGCTTACATTACAATACAACAATCTTATGTAGACCTTAGCCATTTTGATAAATTTCACAGATATATTGTAATGGTGAGTATAATAGTGGTACAGTGGTGGGACTCATAAATGGAAATCCACTGGGCCCTGTCTCTCAAACGCTTAAAGTCCTAACACAAGGTCGTGACATTCCATTTATAAATTGTTTAATTCTAGAACACGGGTCCTAAGGATTGACCAAGAACTAGACACTTGCTGCGATATCGAGAGACAGGCCTCCTTGTTAAAACAAGGGTCCATGGAGGCCAGTGCCCAGGGTTATTTGTAAGCGCATTATCCCCAAAAACCAAGGTCCATGGAGAGCATCAGACTTGAAGCGTTAGTTCCACATAGTTGTTTACTTACTTTATAAGCATGTCATTGCTATCAACTAGGATACCGAAACGTAAACCCCAACCAATCGCACCAAACTAATCAAATCTATTGAATTCCTTTCTCTCCAGATATTACAATGAGCTTTACATGGTTAGGATGTTCAAATATAGAATAACATCATATCAAAATGAGAAACACAAGTCACACTAGCAGCCAAAATCAATTTTTAAACTATTTCTCCACTGCATTCTTACTTAAATGTTTTTAAAAGCAGACAACAATGGAAACTTAAAGATTCAAAGAAAAGAATCAGAAATATTTCCAGTCCCAAAATAATGATTTTAAAAATAAATATTTTGCTGATTCCCTGACTCCTTTTTTACTCTTTGCTACGGCGACCTGTGTCTATTAATGATACAATCGAATCAACAAATGTAGATGTAATGTGGAGCGATATCGTTACTATGTTTGTTATGTGTGATAGTTCTGTTTGGTTGAGTCTCATATCCGTTTAGCAATAAGAGAGCTACTGTCCTTGAGGGCGCTCTTTTCTGACTAACTAAAGACTGGTTGGCCGAGCACCTCCTTACATACCTGACTTACACGCATGGACACCAAGAGTAAAAAGGAAAGGGAAATATTAAAAACATATTAACCCATAATGTATAATTAAATAGTTTTTAAAAAAAGTAACTGATCTGACTCTTTTTCACAATAAAAAATGAATGAAGAATACCATAGTAAAACAATTTGTCTAAAATATTTTAATTGTCCATGAAGTAGCCACAATTGTTCAGTAATTTTGTTTTTAAATTCTCTTATTTTCAATAATAATATACATTTCTGTTTTTCATGTTTGAAATCTGAATAAAACAACACAAAACAATATGATTGGCCTATTGAATCCGTCCTCGTGATTTGGCTGGCATGCGCAATGTCAAATAATCAAATCTGAATCGCCACAAGGTAGCTTTTGTTACGTCAATTGCATAACATTGCAAACAACAAAAACACTAACAACAAAAACAGACAAACAAACAAACACAACTAATACATATGTAACATTTCTTATTGTTTTTAAAAATCGTGCAGCGAAAACAGAGATCGAATACCTTACACTTACCATGCTAACTACCATATACATTCATTTTAAACGCAATGCAATGACCTTGTCATCTATGGAGAAGTCAAAAAGACGAAGAGTTAAAATACAAAAGATATTACACTATGATTCTATATCATCCTGAATAGCTTGTTCATGCAGGTGACTTCAGTTTTAATTGCATCCACATTAATCATAAAGCATGAACCGCTGGATTTTAATGTGGATCTACAGATCAACTTTTATTGGGAGACCAATTGCTTTTTAAAAGGAGAAATAAGAAGAAAATAAAAGAAAAACCGCAGATTTTCCATTCCAATTTTCTCTCAAAATAACACAAGGGTAAGAAAAATTAAAAGGGAATAAACTCTGCTCTATATACTTTTCTATAAAGAGTTCAAAGTCTACAGCTCTCATCAATTCTGAATAAATGGAATAAATTAAAATACGATATCCTGAGTTCACAATTTGATATTCCTGATTCCTGTACCCTGCGTATGTAACACACCAGTGTTGGAGATTTTTCTTTGCTTTATGTTTCAACTAGGAAAATGTCTCCAGTAATCTGAAGAATAGAGCAAAGATTATATATAGTCAAATTAAACAAAAGAATTGTATTAATAAGCTTAGTTGATGGAAACAACAAAGAATTAATCAAATTTTACAAAAAAATATTGATTTCCAC
>CALNVZ010003429.1:27183950-27220629 GCA_940671915.1 Paracentrotus lividus | reverse complement strand
GAATAGCAGATTAATGGAGGAATTTAAGAATAAAGGACAAAGTAAACAAGACTAAGCTCCTCCGGGCCCGCAATTACCGAAAATATCTGTACGCACCGCCAACCCCCATCCGCCTCCATCCACCCCTAAAAAAAAGTCTAAAGCAAAAAAAAAGAAAAAAAGGCTAAGCTGCGGGCCCCATGAAAAAATATCTCGTCCGGCCCCCCCCCCCCTCTCCGCCCCTAAAGAAAAAAGGAAAAAAAAGACAAGCTCCTCCGGGCCCCATGACAAAATATTCGTCGCCCCCCCCCCCCGCCTCCCCGCCCTCTCCACCCCCTAAAGAAGAAAAAAAAGGAAAAAAAAAAAAAAAAAGGCTAAGCGTCCTTCCGGCCGCGCCATGACAAAAATATCTCGCCAGCCCCCCCCCAAAAAAAGTCTAGAGGAAAAAAAGGGGGGATTGACGGCAGGCCCGATTTAGGGCAGCTCAAGTGCGCTACCCTATGGCCGTACGAGCGATGAACTTTATGATGTGCCGGAGGGCGGGAAAAAAAAAACATCTCTCCATGTTGTTTTTTTTTTTTTTTTTTTTTTTTTTTTTTTTTAATACCAGTGGTGGAAGGTTAGGTTAGACATTTGCTTATTTTACGCGATGTTTCATGAACACACCTTCTCGCATTAATCGTGAAGTCGCGATCCGGCCAGGCATCACTCTATCGGTCTTATAGTTTCTCCAATTTTCTATCTTTTTTTCTCAAAGCGACCATATCGAAATCGGAGTGGCAGAGACAAAGATCGGGAGAGACTGCTGCGAAAATCGGTGCAGTTTTGCTCTGCAATGCACCTTTTTGAGTTCAGTGTAAGCATTGTCAGAGATTAGTTTAGGATTTAAAAATAAATATTTAAGGTGCCATTGACTGCCCAAATTTTAACGGTTATAACGGGATTGAAAGTGTAAATTTAGGTTAAAAATTATTTTTGTAACCACGCCAGAGTCACGTAGAGTCAGAGGCACGAGTTTGATATATCAAACGAGTGTAGTGCATGAGTGTGTCAATATAAGACACAGTGAATAAGTTTTGGAAAAATTTCAAATCAAAATCATGAAAAAAAAAAAATAAAACATCACTGAATTTTTTTCCCTCTCCCGCCCAAAAACGTGCGGGGAAATTTTCAGAAAGTGTAATTTAAAAAATAATTTTTCATCCAAGAAAAAAAAAAGAAAACTTAAAAACATCAGGGATAGTAAAAGGAACATCCAAACACTCAATTATTGAAGAAAGATAAGTGAAAATGTGATTTCAAAAAGTGAAAAATTAAGTTTGTTTTCTGTAAGTTTTCCTACTGAGTCTTGTCATTAGTCCCAGATGGTTCAGTTGCTTGTGTGATCTTAATTAAACTAGTTAAAGAATTATCTTTTCATTTAATATTCAACTCTAAAATTTACTAAATTTGTAGAATCTAGTAAAAATGAATGTCATGTGTGCAGGAATGTGTACTTAATTACTACAGATGAGTGAGACATATCATAAATCGACAAAATATGCCCGAACACAGTATAACTTCAGAGAAAACAGCGCATACAAAACGGATTCGTGAGCGGTTTCGGACGTCACACTGGTAACAGCAAACAACTTATCCTACGTGTGGGACTGAGTAATAATAAACCAATTATATTTCACCCAAGAACAACATTCAAATACAAAATATAAAACAACATTTTCGAATAATTATACTTATAATCTGAACGCCCTCGGAGTCTCATAGGATTTGTCAGGTTTTCTTCCGGTTTTACTCATTTTTACGGCATATTTACTGCTTCAAAAATCCGGAGCTTTTGTGTGCTTTCGAAATTACGGGTTCTGTGAGATGACCAATACAAAAAGAAAAAAGAAACGAAAAGAAGAAGGAAGGAGAAAAAGAAAAAAAAAAAAAAAAAAGGAGGAGGTGGGGGGGGGGGGTAACTAACGAGTTGGTAAAGCACGGCGCAAATTAGATATGCGAGTAGGGCCCTGTGACTAGGCGTGGAGTTTTTGTTGGGGGGCGGTGGCAGGGGAGACTTTGGCCATGACATTATTTCGTGCTAAATTAAAATTATTCATTAGGCGCGTACACTGTTAGAAAGTTAAGGGGGCGGGAGTAAGAAGTCATTTTATTCGGTTACTTCCCATCCAGACCATATGTTGTTTTCCTATAGGCCCCCGGAGGGGGGGGGGGTGCAAGGACGCTCTAGAATAAATGGGACATTGTATTAAATTATTTAAGTACTCGCGACATATATTTCTTGTTTCAGGTTCGAGTTTTCTAGGCGCTGACGAGAAATCTTTAATTTACCATTACCATACAAAAGATTTGACCCAATTGTAAGCACTTTCTTTCTGACTTCTTGTTTAGAAAATAAAGGGGACATAATCAAGTTATTTTTAAGTTGATATAGTTTTAAGACTACCTTGATGATAAAATTTAGATCTTGGCATGATTTTGTCCTTATTGGCATGCATCGTCAAGTTCCAATAATCTGAGGGGCTCATTCATAAACAGGGGCCGCCGGGCCGTTTTTGAAAGTGGAGGGGCTGACCGAAAGTGGGGGGGGGCTGAACCAGGCTTAAAAATAACAAACTATATAATTCATGTTTTGCGCGTTGTGTTGTACGAACGGTTGGCTGAAAAAAGTGGGGGGCTGCAGCCCCCCCCCCCCAAGACCCGCCGCCCCCCGGCTCCGCGGCCCCGCTGTTAAATGCTCCTAAAGACATGGCTCGGCCCTCCTCGTACATGTACATAAACGAGACATTATGTTGTACAACTTTTAACATGAGAATATTACTATGATAAATGAAATAATAAGGAGTATAACTGCAATATCTGAAGCATAATAACATCGTTGTTTCAACACTCAGAGGAAAACCACAACACGTAAAGAGTGAAATAATTTCTGATCTTAGTTTGAATTCGAGCAATTGTCTAACTTTGTTTTTCAAGCAGACTCGGATCACCCGTTCATTATTAAATCTAAAATTATTATTTTCTAATAAAGTGCCCGTTTTAATCTCTCTCTCCCCCCCCCCCCCCCCCCCTCTCTCTCTCTCTCTCTCTCTGTTTGGAAAATGCCTGTATACTACTGGATGGTCTAAAGCTTTTGGGGGTTGAATATAAAAGGCTGATTTGACCCTTTTTTTTTAAAGCATGATTACATTTGCTATTTCATTTTTGATTTAATAGACATGGAAAATTTGGACAAATTCAATCATCATTGGCAATTAATGCGATTCATCGAATCTTCTTGTTTATAAATTAAAAATTTTGCCAATTCATGGACTATATCATAATGAAAGTTTATCTATTCATATACTTCTAATTTGTATTCTGAGTCTAATTTGTATTTCAATCAATAAAATTTGAAGGTGGACAAGACTCAATTTGTAGAGTTGAAGGTCTCTAAGAAAAAAGACATCCTCTAGCATGAATTATGAAGCAGGAAATTTTCATCCACTTGTGGAGTTCATTCTTCAGTCACGTTCCTCCTTTTGCTGATAAATGAAGGGTTATTAAGCGAAGGACGCCTGTATAACTGCTTTACCGATTCAATGGGAAAAAAAATATATAGGTCCAATGTAGCAATGTCAACTAATTGAATGAATATTATATCTATGGCTTTAATTATTTCATCGTAAACAGAGGATGAATAATATTGTGAACACGTCTATGTTATATGATGATATTACAAAAGATAAACTAGACATGGAAACACAAATGTATTGTATCTTTAAATATTGTTTGATTTATGATGGGAGTTTTATAGCAAAAATATTGAGGAAAGGGTTTTCAGAGTGACCATAAGCCCTTAATGGTCCGAAGATTGTCTCAGATTTTGTATTAAAAAATAAAAAAAATAAAAATTTTTTTTTTAAATGATCTAAATACGTGGAAATGCAGAGAGAAGAGAGATTATGAGAAAGATCGAGGAGAGAGAGAGAAAGAGAACGTGGTAGGAAGAGAGGAGGAAAAAAATATAAAGGGCGAGAGAGGTGAAGTAGAGAGAGAGAGAGAGAGAGAGAGAGAGAGAGAGAGAGAGAGAGAGAGAGAGGGGGGGGGTGCTGTTCTAGGCCCTAGAGACAGGGGCAATAGATGAAGTACATATGGAAGGGAAAGAGAAAAAAAGGAGATTTTGGGAGACTGAGGTATAGATGGAGACACTCATGCATGGAAGGGGAAATAATGCGAGCTAAGATAGGAACGAACTACAAGGATGGAAGAGGGGGAGAGAGGGAGAGCACCAACGAAGAAGGGGAGAACAAAAAGATAGACATGATAGATAAAGCTTGGAGCGAGGGAGAGAGACCCGAGGTGGGAAGTATCAATACATCACCAGAGACGTATCGATAACGAGCGCCGTTTTTTTTTTTTTTTTTTTTTTTTGTAATCCATGTTTTAAATCAAAATGACAACAGGGGCCCCAAAGCATTTTCAAAGGAAAAGGGCTGAACATGCCAAAATCACAATAAAATGGTAATTTTGCATTTGTACATGAACAAAAATGCGAAATTACCATTTGATTGTGAGGGTGTGAAACCCCCTCGCTTGGCTCCGCGATCCTGGATAACATTTATAAAAAGCATCACATCGTATATTAGTTATTTGGTCAACCTCTATAAAACGTTGATAGATGTATTTTTTTTTTTAATTACTACATGACGTATGATCACGAAGGGACCTACGCTGAAATCAGCCAATCACGATAATGGACTCTTTAGCGCCTCTTTTTCAACGATTTATTCGTCCCTGATCCTACATTCTACAGCTGCAGGCCATCACCTTTCGTCAGTTCTTCTTGGCGCTTCAATTTTGTGGAAGTAATATGAAGGTAATTATGATATATCTTCATAAATTCATCTTCACTAGAAACGTTCAATACAAATCTTAAGTCTTATTTGTTTACTAATATGTATATTCTTGAAGGCAGACAGACATTCGTCTTTATAAGTTTGTGTAATATTCTTTGTAATCCTTTGTAAAAGCGCCGTGAGCAAGTTAAGCTTTTTATTTAAATGGGAAATAGCGCTAAAGTAATCCCATGTATTATTATTAGTATTATCTGATATTTTGGAATCACTTTCAAATCCATTATTATCCGTTTGTACCATTATTACAATGTAAAGATGTACATGTATAAACACACTGTAAAAATACGAGTTTCTAGAGTATACTACTTACAATAGTAAATTACTGTAAATTTCCACTAGCTACAGGAATGACATGAAAATACTGTAAAATTCTCAGTAACTTATTACAGTGTATGCATTCATGTATACAGTTGTGCTCAGAAGTATTCATACCCCTAGCATTTTTGGGGGCTTTCCTTTGTATCTTTCAGCAAATTCCATTTATTCCATAACTAATGATAGGGTAGATGTAGGGAATACCGGACAGTAGGGAATATCGTACGGTCACCACATGTCCAGCCCTAGCTGCCAACATAAGATCAACTGAGTTGAAATACCGGCATCTATTGGTCAGGTGGTCTGTCTGGGAAGGTTGAATGCTGTATTCGACAACAACAAGTGAGAAATCTCCGAGAAAACGACCACAATCTGTCAAGGTAGGAAAATTTGCAGCCTGAAAAATGGCCTGATGTAAAAATTGACATTTTAGAGAATGTGATGGTATAAAAATAGAATTGGGGCATGACCTCTATTTCATGCATTATGGACATGTGTGGAGGGTGGGCCAAACGTGTATGGAGTGTTTGCACTGTACAAAGCCTGTGTATTGGGGTGGCAGGAATACCGGACACCACATGGACGGTTGTTTGTATTACTTCCGGGTTGAGTTGCTAAGCATGTAGATCAAATAGTAAGTTGCATGTATAATGTATTATATTTATTTATTAAATTGTTTGACAATTTTGAAATGTCTATTTCTCTTTATTATTATTGTAATATGTCATGATCTACATGAGATATAAAGTTATTTTGAGTGTTTTGAAATTTTGTAGTAAAATGCATATAATCTTCTAAAAATGAATAATGTTATAAAAAATCAATACAAACATGTTAAGTTGATGGTTTACATTCAAATCAGTGCTTCCAGACAGATCTTTATACAAAAAAAAGGGTAAAAACATACTGTCCGGTATTTCCTACACTGTAGGGAATGCTGGACAATTTACGATGACGTCATTATTTGCATATAACTGCCTCAACAAATATTTGATTACCTCAATTTTTTTGGAAAATAAAGTTGAATGATGTAGCTAAGCAATGAGAATCTTTTTCTTTTGTGATTTTATTGTTTTCATGTGCTAATTAAGCAAATGAGCTTAAGTGGCCGGTATTCCCTACATCTACCCTATAAAAAGGTTATAATAGACGTTGAAAAATACAACATACACATTTCAGACAAATTTCTTTTTTTATTTATACTTTATTTTACATTTAGGGTTAAAAAAAAGGCCTGTTCATAAGTATTCATACCCCTATGTATAACACATAATATTATGTAAAATAACTGTAGTTTTCGTTCGCAAGGCTTTTACTTGCGATTACAGCTTCGAGACGTCTTTTGTAGTTGACGATCAAGTTTCTGCATGTACACTGGGATTCTGGCCCACTCCTTCTTCAACATCGTCTCCAGGTCCTTCCGGCTGGATGGTCTTCTGGCCGTTATCTTCATCTTCAGTTCTCTCCACAGGTTCTCTATGGGTTGAGATGGGCTTTGGCTTGGTCATTCTAAAACGCTGATTGCAATGTCTGCGAACCATTTCTTGACTTTTTTTTTAACCGACATGGCTTAAAATTGTGGCATAACATGTCACAACAATTCAGGTAACACCTGGACACACGATATGAGTGGCAAAATACTTTTACCAGGAACCAACAGTTACCTTAGTGCTTCAGGAGGATAGGGGTATAAATACTTATGAACATGTATAAAAACAGAACTATTACCACAGATTACATAATATTCACCTGTCCACATCAAATATAGGGGAGACCGGGTATGGAAGTTACACGGGTCAGTTGTTACAGTTCTCAGTGTGCTAAGTTGGAACAAGAGAGTTCGTTGCATAACAATTATTTCTACTTGAATATAAGTGAAATTTAATCCTCCAAGCCTACTTGGAGCAAAAATTTTGAAAAATGTATTTCTTTCCCAGGGGTATGAATACTTCTGAGCACAACTGTATATATTTATATTAAGTTATATAGAAAATTGAATCATTTTTGCTATGTTGGCATGTGTGGCATGCTTTACAAGATCAAGGGTAAAAACCGTGGTCGAGGATGAAAAAAAAAATATTCAAAGATCTTGAAGGAAAAAAAAAACGGGGGGAGGGGGGAACGTGATCAAAAAGATTTAAAAAAAAAAAAAAAAAAAAAAAAAAACATGATCAAGACTCTTCAGAAAAAAAAATTATCATAATAAAATGAGTGAGGATGTTGGTAGGGATGATGATCTTGATAATAATAATAGTTGTAATAATGGGGATCATAATAATATTAATAATAAACACATAAATCGGGTTAATTAAGGCCCTCAACATTTAAAATGCCATTATAATCGACATTCCGATTGTCGGCATCAACGAACAGACAAGACAAGACAAAACATCCGTCAAAAGAGTCATTCCTGGAGGACAATGGATAACATTTCCAAGGCACTTAGTGAAATTATGTAGACGGCAATGCGGCAAGTACCAGTACATATTTTATGAAGCTATTTGTGTTTTTTTTTTCAACGATTGATAATACATTTTCTATTTGAATATAAATTAGCTTAATTAATCCACTCCAGACATCCACTTCAGTTTGATTTATTATATCGGAAA
The DNA here is from genome assembly GCA_940671915.1 of Paracentrotus lividus. Lineage (NCBI taxonomy): Eukaryota > Metazoa > Echinodermata > Echinoidea > Camarodonta > Echinidae > Paracentrotus > Paracentrotus lividus. The sequence goes on along the minus strand of CALNVZ010003429.1, from coordinate 27,212,828 downwards.
ATACAAATATATCATATGGAAGGGCGTTGTATTTATTGTTACTTGGTAATTTTGTGGTATGAATTCAAGTTGTAATAAAAAATAATCTTATTTTCAGATTGACAAACCATAGAAATATATATTTTTTCGGAATAGCGAGCCTTCGATATGGCGATGTAACCCTAATTAATTTTCAGCCAAAAAAAAAAATGTCAATAATTCTTGGGAACAGTAAATTTTCGGATCGAAACTTCGGATCGTTGCAGTAAATGTTCGTATACATGTATTTTTTTATTTCGGATAAACTAAAGGCAATTTTTGTTTCGGAATAACGAATCATTGATATAATAAGCAGCATCCATAATGGTCCTTTTATAAGATCAACTTATTCAAAATGAATCTTGTCTTTCATAATTAGTATAGGTCTGTATGTATATTTGACCATCACCGACTTTCGAAAGCGGTCATGCTTGCGCTAAAGGTAACACGACCATACTTTTTATGAATTGGGGCACATGCCTGCAAGGACATTCTTACATGAACATGTATTAACTTTGTGTAACCACGTACATTATAGACCACCCTGGGAAAAATTATCTTTATGCAATATTATATTAATAAACATATATATAGTTCACATTACTATAACATGCTTTCCAGGAAGGTCATGAGCACCTATTTGAACTAATGGTGCATGAAAATACAATAAAGATCTTCAACACGATGACTGTGTACCTTGTAATTACTTTTTTGGGTCATTATTATTCTCCGAAGTATAAACGACAACATATTATATACATTTCAATGTCTTATTGCAGAGATTAGTTTTTCAAAAATGCTGTGCAACGAGTCGTTTATGTTATAAAAGAATTTTTCTTTTCTTATGTCTCACAGAAAATATACTAATACAATATGCATAAAAAATACTATTACAAGTTATAAACAGTATGCTGTTTTCTGTATCAATAAATAATTTCATTACACAGCCCTGTTTCCTTTCTTTTATTTCAAGTTTATGGGAAACGTATTATTCATAAGCCACGCATGATTGAATTGAAATAAGAATTGATTTGCACAAAAGAAATGCATCTGAGTTAGATTTTTAGGGTAAACTCTGAAAATGAAACGCGTGAAAAAAAAAAATCACTTTTTTTATACATAAAATCTCATGCATAGAATTACTGGAATTTATGCTTTAAAACATGTAAAAAGGAACAAAAAAGTTGATTCATCTTCGAAATTAATACATATTCATGTGCCATTTGCTTTTCTAATCTAGCAACTGACAATGTACCCAAATTTGTTAATAAATTTACCAAAACAACAAAATTTCATTTCATTTGTTCTTTAGCATATTTTTATCATTTTATGTATGAGGTGTCATGTAATGGAAAAGACAAAAACTGTTTATGAAATATGTTTTGTTTCTCAAATAAGTATGTTTACTACCGTATATAAGTAACTTAATTTTGTAATTTGTTCGTGCAAATGAAAATTCCACCTCAGTGACCACTATTCATGCTATCAACAAAAAAAATCTGCCATGAATTCCATTTTGTGTGTGTTTGTGTTAATTCCAGTACACAGTGAATCAAGCCATCCAGTGTAATAAACAAGATTAGTGATAAATGTCAAGTAAGAATACCACTTTGGTTTCTTTCAGTTGATCGCTATGGACATGAATAATTTTCTCTGGTATATTCTCCTTAAGACTGCAGGTAAGATTATAACATTATATATCTGTATCTTCATTTTTTTTTCCTTAAAGCCAATCTTTAATCCTCAACTACTCAATTCTGCCCTGATTCCTAACCCACAATGCAACATCCTCAGAAGTGTAGTCTTATAACACAGGCCCAATTGAATAAGAACTCACTCTTTTTACGACTCAATGAATTCACACTGCGATAATCATGTTACCAAATAGCAAAACAAATTCTTTTCCCCTCAAAACATTTTATTTTCCCAATACAAATTAAATTATAGGTTAATTTATACACCCAATTGTTGATAATTATTTCAAAAGTTATATTTTCAGACTATCTATTTATAACACACAGTTAATGAGAGTGTTGGTCAGTTCGCTCTCGCTTTATTGATTTCAACTCGAAAGTAGGCAGAAGTCAAAAGAACGACATTATTTTTTGGAATCTGAAGCAGGCCTTGCGCCTATGCGGTTTAGGCCTAATTGGTCACTTCAAAGTAATCTATTTGATATTAATATTCAATGGTAAATTTACTAACTAATCTATTTTGATCTAATCTAATCTGTCTAATCTATTTGATCATTGTTGATATTAATATTCAATAGTAAATTTGCTAACTATTTTCAACGCACAAGACTTAAATATACATGAAGGTTGCTATATTTTGACTCTAATAGAGCTTCACGCCTCCAGGACTGGATTTAACAATTTTAGAATGCATGTAAGAGGTTTTTTTTTTTTTTTTTTTTTTTTTAAATAGATTTGTTGTTTGTTTGTTTGTTTGTTTTATTTTATAATACGACACACAATCACATTTATTTGGAAGATTATGAACCGATTTTTTTTTTCTAATCGTAAATGTGATCGCCTATGAACTGAATTTCAGGCTGGTTTAGCATGTGCCATAAGCAAACAACATATTTTAACAAAAGAGCGAAGATTTATGAAATCTTGTGAAATGCTTTTGTTTTTTTTTGTTTTTTTTCAAATGATATCGTGACAATTGTCTTGACCTAATTAAAATTAAATGACATCTTCGTAGACGGAGGGGGGGGGGTATAATAGTGCAGAATTATAATGCGCGTTTATATATTTTTTTTAAATAATGTATTTCTTCTGTCGATTTTTGGCAGTACTTTCCGTTGAAGTAGGTGCAATTCTTGACCTGAGGCCGCGTTGTTCGTACGTGACGTCACAAACACATGATGACATTAAACTCATCAAAAAGGTCTTTCCGTTTGATGTGCACTTTCTTTCTGACCACCAGCGTGGAGTGAAGACTTCACTCTATTGTGCGGTGCCAGGTGAGATGGAGAGTACGGTATATGTGTAGCGATTTGCGTGTTTACATATCCACATACTGCATTAGTATGTTCGTAAAGTATCAATATACTATATACATGTAGAATATTTACACGATTTACACATCTACCGTAGATCATATAATAATAATAATATCTTTATATCCTACATTCATTTAACAGTAAATGACAATTACCCAAATCGTAATAATAATGATAATATATATTTAAATATATATATATATATATATATATATATATATATATATATATATATATATATATATATATATATATATATATATATATATATATATATATATATATATATATATATATATATATACCGAGTGAGTCAAAAAAAACTTTACACCTAGAAAAATGTCAATAAAACGAAGATCAATTTATAAACCATAATTTATTTTACATATTCTGAAAGAGTAACTCCTCCCGCATCTTCTGGTACCATTTTTGTGTGGTATGTCTTTACGCTTGGATGAACACGACCCATTGTTTGCGAACATGCAAATTTCGAATTGTGCCAGGGTGGGGATGAAATTGAAACAACAAAAGCTGACAAAAAAGCAACTCCATCATGAATAAAATAGCATAACTTTTTAACGAAAATGTCGTCCGCTTAAACTTGGCAGGATTGTTGTTACACATTTTGACTACATTTTGTATGTAAATTAGATTGACTCGTCAAGTAATGCACGAATGAGTACACATCAAAGAGTAAATTGCCACTGACAGACCTAAAAAGACCTCCTTATACTTTTGAAAAGAGCTTATTTTGTCTTTGACATGTGCTCACTCATGCCTGACTATACAGATTTATCTCATTTTCATACAAAATGTAGGCCATATGTGTAACAACACCCCTGCCAAGTTATTAAGCGGAATACATTTTCATTAAAAAGTTATGCCATTCTATACATGCTGGAGTTGCTTTTTTGTCAGCTTTTGTTGTTTCAATTTCATCCCCACCCTGGCACAATTCGAAATGTGCATGTTCTCAAACAATGCGTCGTGTTCATCCAAGCGTAAAGACATACCACACGAGAATGGTACCAGAAGATGCGGGAGGAGTTACTCTTTCAGAATGTGTAAAATAATTTTGGGTTTATAAATTAGTTTTCTTTTTATTGACATATTTCTAGGTGTAAAGTTTTTTTTGACTCACTCGGTATATCATTATATAGTTGTAATTAATCAAATGAAGGGTTGTGCTTGAAAACATCAAAGATTTGTTCATGTTTCTTCTTTTTTTTCTTCTTTTTTTCTTTTTTATTGATAACAACCAATCAGGATCACTGTTGCATAGACTTCTTGCATAAAAGTCTTACCGTGAAACCATCATATTGTTTGTTTCAAAGTTAGCATTCATCGTAACGAGGGGCAAATAAGCAACAGCTTTATGTATCTACATCCAAGTAAATCCAAGTAAGTAAGTAACTATTAATGTTACAAGGGCCTTGTTAACATTTTAACCGATTGTTGCTTTTTCAGCATGTTTAGCGAACCCCTGTCTTAACGGAGGAACGTGCAGGGAGATTCCGTCTGGATTCATCTGCATGTGTGTGGATGGTTACTATGGTGATACATGTCATATACTTACCATACGTATATACTTACCATATTTATACTTATATACTTATATATTTATATACTTACCATATTGACATGTATATAAGTATGAATATGAAAAGTATACAATATAATATATAATTATACGTGGCAATGTTTTATTGAAGTATTAACCGCCCTAACATGGCAAGTTTACTAAAAGTGGAGATATAATTCTTTGATGCTCTCTCTCTCTTTCTCTCATCTGTTTAAAAGTCGATGTAACCACCATTGGTGTTACAAACGGTTCTCCACCTACATTGCTTACGGAGATATTACATACCACACAATTTCATGAAACGACCAGCATCGCTGAACTTCCTTCAGAACCAGAAATGTCCTCAACAACGCAATCACACCCTTCTTCAACACAAGGTTCGTTCGAATTGACCGCAGATATATTTTCTTTCAAATTATTTTTTTGGATAATAACATCAATTCAGTGTAAACAGTTGAATTATTGTTGATTGAAAATCTTAATCATTTTACAAGTTTTTAGGAAATTTCCCATATGCCACCAGTGCACACTAACTTATGAAACTATAGTACTTGTCCTCTCTTTTGTTTTGTTTATAGTTGAGCTTACCTCTGACATAACAAGCAATTATGCAACATCATTACCTATGGGCATCATACAGACTTCAACATTAGGAGAAACGACTAGCATTGCAGACATAACGAAACCAGAAACATCATTAACAACGACATCAAAGTCTTCTTCAACACAAGGTTCGTTGAAATCACTGCGGATATTATTCTTTTCAAATTGTTTTGGTCTTAGGTGTCAAGTGAGCGTTGAAAGTAGAATTATTATCGATGGAATAATAATTGGTAATTTGCCATATACAACGAGTGCATACTATTTATGATACTAGTATTTGTCTTCTCTTTTGTGCCTTTATTTTTTTCTTTTTGTCTTCTTTTTTTTGTTAACCAAAGTTGAAGTCGATACATTGGACATAACAAGCAATGCAGCTACAACTTCATTACCTACGGGAATAATACAGACTACAACAGTTGGAGAAGCGACTAGCATTGCTGACATTACAACAGAACCCAAAATATCTCTTACATCGGTAGTACCAAGTTCTACAACTCAAGGTTAGATAAGTCATTAATATCATTTTTGTCTTGAATATTATAGGAATTTTGATGATTACCGTCATAATTTTATAGATGTATAACAATAATTCATTATTCTCTCTCTCCCTCACTCTCTCTCTCTCTCTCTCTCTCTCTCTCTCTCCTTAAAGCTGGAGTCAGCACCACTGAGATTGCAAGCAGCGCTGCAACTACATTGTCTACAGAAACATTACACACCACTCAAGCCAGAGAAACGACTTCCGTTGCCGATATTACAACAGAACCAGAAATGTCGTTCACAACCATGACAACGTCAACACAAAGTACTACAACACATGGTTAGTTCAGTATTTTTTAATATAGGATGTTCTCTTATGAAGTCTACAGATGCACCCTTTCACTTTGTCCTTATGTATTAGTGTGTAGATAATATATTTGATATTTGATTTTTTTATTTAATTTTTATTTGATTTTTCTTCTGCATTCATAGAATTATAAATTTTGTCTTGACAAAGTTAAATGCGATAAAATAATGAACTTTCTGACAATGAATCAAGATCATAAAAATTATATACGAAACAATTATCTTTATAGCATATTAAATTATTAATTTTTTTACCACAGCTGAAGTCACCACCTCTGACGTTACAACTGCACAAACTACAACTGCACAAACTACACCATTTATAGAAGCAACTACCATTGCTGATATCACAACAGAAACAACAATATCTCCAACCGTGGCATCTACAGCTCATACTACAACACAAGGTCCTTAGATTTCTGTCGATAACTTTGTACATATGCGATTCTAGTTTGGTGAGAATATGAGTATACGAAAAGTCGGTATTTAAGCGATCCCTTTGGACAACTAAATTATTCCACTGAAAAGGTATGGAGACATCTTCTTAACAAAATTCAAGTATTTGATATTTCCAACAAAAAAAACAAAAAAAAACAACAACTGAGAATCCAGTAGCCGTGTTTTGGTTCTGGACTGTGGTTGACCGTTAGGGTCGCCCTACCACCGCCTCCTCATTAAACATGTTAAAGGGGTACTATAAATAATTATATACCCATATACACAGTAAGAAACTGCCCATTTGGGGGCTCCGGGTTATAAACCTGTATCTTCTATGGATTAGGGCATATTTACAACGTACGTGATTGTCGATTGAGTATGCAATGTATACAACGCTATGCTCAGCGTACATACACCCCTGATGCGTTCGTACTAAACTTCTGGGGGGCATTTCATCAAAGGACTTGTCGGACGTTTTATCCGACAAACTGTTATAAGCTACTGAAATGCTTGCATCTGATTGGCTGAGAGCAAATTTGTCGGATAAAATGTCCGACAAGTCCTTTGATGAAATGCCCCCCTGAGCGCTAACAATCCGGTGACTCCGCCGACTTTTAATTGTAAAAAGAACACAAAATGAACAGCGCTCTTTGCGTTGCAAACTGTGCCATATGTGGTAACTACCATGGTAACGTCGCTCAACAGCCAATTAAAATGCAGTATTTCATGGAATTTACCAATGATGGCAAAGTTACTAGGCCTATATTCACATTTTTAATCATTATGTTGACAGTGCCTGATGACTCGTGTGCAGGGAGATGCGGTTTTCATCCCGGGATGCCATGTCAATGCAACAGCCAGTGTGTAGAGTATGGAGATTGCTGCTTTGACTACCATGACCTATGCAGTGGTAAGAAAGATCCGATCTAAATACGAAGGGTTAAAATAATCGTATTCTAGGTCAATAAGGGTCATATGCTTTTCCGCGTCAATATGGGCTATATCAAATGTACTACAAGGCCTATAATTGACCTAGAATGGCGAATAGTCCTAAAGGACCCAGAACGTGTTTATTTTGACCCCTTCACTGTTTAGACTTCAGATGAGTTTAGTCGAGCTTTCATGTTTGGGAAAATGTCGATAATATATTTTTCCAACAGGTCCCAACCCCTTCACCAAATCGCTTTAAAACAAATAGTAACCAACTGGGACAGAATCTTGACTTCGCTGTATTTTCCATTTAGGAGGGAGGTTTTAACTTGTGCTGGACAAAAATGCTTGGAAGGATTGTTTAGTTGAAACTCGTATGTTCCGATTGATCCAAAATCAAGATGATCTCTAAAGGTAGAAGCTTACATGTCGACATTTTTTTTTTTAAATCCTGAAAAGGACCCATGAAATAAAATATTACTATAGATTTTCCCGGCCAATTTCATACATTTACCATCCGTTTTCATATCATGTGTATTCAAATTCGTGTGTTTGGTGCGGCAGACTGACAATAAGTCAAACAATTTCGTGTTCATGCTCTCAAAATCATATTTAGGCACACAAATTAATGCTTTCGAAGTTCAAATTCGGATATAATCATTCAATTTCATTATTAATGCATTCACATTAGTGTGATGGCAGGGTAAGCTCTTTAAAAACACTTTCAATTTCGTTTTCAAGCGATAGATTTCCATGATTCAGCATCCAAATCCGTTATACATGTACACATATTTATGATAAGGAGTAGGTAATCTTGACCATTTTATCAGTAAATGTGATTTTATCATTATTGTGATTATCGTCTTCGTTTTTAATTTCAACACCTCTCTTTTACTCCAAAGTCATTTGATAAAAAAGTAAATCATCGCCATTATTAGTGTATTGCATTTGTGAACATCAATTTCCATTATCATGATTCTTATGTTTGAGTGTCTTCATTGTCAATCTTTATTTTCATCGTTATAATCGCAATTTTTTTTTATGGGCTTCATTTTACATCTTTGTTTACAACAAGGCATGATTATTATAAACTTTTTTAATTAGTGATATGTTCTGACATTCAATTAAAAATACTGCATGAGCAATGTAAATTTCAATTGGTATTTTACATGTTTAATTTGAATGCTTCTATCATGAACTTGTTTGTCTATAAACGAATTTGAATATACGGAATGAGAGGGCACACGAATTTGAATAAACATTGCCGAAAATATATGCTTATTATGTGAACTAGTATGCACAAATACTAAATCGGTCACCATAATCGTTAATTTTGATGACTGAATACGATTTTGAATGAAAATATTTCTATGCATCATCGTATTTTTACGAAAATGAATGTCTCTAACATGAAATTGACTGACAAAACAATGAAATGGACCGGGAAAACCTATATTAAAAAATATATAATTGGCGTATTATCGTTTAATTGACTCTCTTTCGATACCCAGCTGTATCTAATACTTGCAACAACCGATGCGGCTCAGGTTACGACTCAGCACAACCTTGTCAATGCAACGATCAGTGTCATAGCTACGGAAACTGCTGTACAGACTATGACAACCTCTGCTCTGGTAACTAGAAAATACCGTACATAATGCTACAGTCACACAGACACTTACGTTTAGTTACGTTTTAGTTTCATCTGCTATTTAATAATTTCTTATGCTTTTCTTTGTTTTATTGGATGAATGAAATTATCACTATTTGCACTGCGGAGTTTGACGGGAATGCATCCTTGAAGATCCACAAAAAAATATATATATATTTTGGACGCAACCGGACGTAACTCTACGTAAGTGTCTATGTGATACTATAGTCACACAGACACTTACGTTGAGTTACGTCCGGTTGCGTCCAAAAATTATTTTCTTTTCTTCGGATCCCCACGGATGCTTACCCGTCATAGTTAGCAGTAGAAATATTGATAATTTCGTTCATCCAGTAAAACAATAAAATACATAAGAAATGATAGAATAGAAGATGAAATAAGATTACAACAATTCAGACGTATCTATACGCAAGTGTCTGTGTGACTGTAGCATGACTGCAGTATTAGCCTATACATGCGTCCCAGATAAAAGTAAACCCAAAGTCGAGAGCCTTGTATAAAATTGTATTACTTATGTGTCATTGATTCTTATATCATGATAAAGAGCAACTCATATTTTATCCGATACAAAAGTCATACCTGCACTGTCATGGATGACTGAGCACTCGAGTTCTGAAGAACTTTGGTCAAAAATGAATTGTACCAAGTTCTATCAGAAGCAACCCTTCTGATCATTCATTCTTTGTGTGAGGTCATCCTTCCTAAGTCCATTCATAAGGGACAATGGATTACTTGGAACATTGAAATGCAAGGGCTGGTTTTACCAAAACTTGGTGCAGGGCAAATTTACGCTTGTTTTTTTTAGAGCCCAAGTGCTCAGTCATCTTTCACAACACAGGTATTAGTTTCTTATCATTGAATAGAAATTTTTAAATGAGTTTCCCTTTATTATGAAATCAATATCAAGTTTGCATAAGCCATCAAATTTTATTTTGAGGCTCTCAGTTATGTTTACTTTTTTCTGGGGGCAGTGTATAGGCCTATATTACAGCGCTAAGTATGATATTTGTTACTGATTCACGATTTGGAAATTAGAGGAGGGGTTCAGACGGTAAATTTGAAAAATAGGGCAAGCAAAATTACAATATATTAATGAAAAACGTTTCCCAATAAGTGGAAAAATAATGAAGCGAAACACGGCCACTGATATTCTATTTAATGTTTAAGCCCCCCCCCCCAACCGCTGTCCTGATTACAGTAATCGAATTCAATATTCGTTGTCTCGTTTTACCCGCCAAATTACACATGCGAGGTATGTAATGACATAAAGTAAAATGGGGGGGGGGGGGGGCTACGTGCCGGACACTTAAAACATGAAACCTTGTTTATCAGGTTTATTGTCTTTGCATTAAGCCAAATTTATACGTCGAAAGTGCTTATCATCATTAAAATTTTGTTCTCCACAATATTTGCTACCCTTTGGGCTAAAGAGGTACAAAGACAGTGCTTATAAACCTTTTTCAAATGGCCAATGATTATAATAGTTGCGATTTATATAGCGCCTAAAATAAAACAATTTCCTCTCTAGGCGCTTTACAATTATTACCCCGGACTGATAAGAATGAACTGTCCAGACATCCAATCCATGTGGACACCTAATAACTGGGTATATATATATATATGTTTTTCTTCATATCAGTACTATATGATTGACCATTGATTTTATTTCTCCCATTTTATATCTTTCAGCATGAATATTGACCGGGCAAAAAGCTTCGGCCTGCATCCAAGGTCGTCCCACTTAGGTGGTATCTTGTTGAGACTGAATACTGACAATTCAATCCAATTTGCTCTAACGAGATCTTAAATATGGAGCAGCGCCTTTTCGAGTGAAAAAGAGCTGTTATACTTTTGTACTAATAAATAAGTTTTACATTGCCAATATTTATTGAACCTCTATCCGTTGAATCCGTTTTAACCTATGTCCACTCGTTGACACTCACTCGAACCGGAGTGCTTTATAAATTTCTAATGATTATAAGTAGATCTGCGTTGAGATGCCTAATATGTATATGAGGCATGAATAGGGGAGACCGGGGATGGAAGTTACATGGGTCAGTTGTTACAGTTCTCAGTGTGCTAAGTTGGAACAAGAGAGTTCGTGCTAACTCTCATCTGTATACAACCTACACATAGATGTGATGAACTGCCAGACGTGAGGTTCTCCGTTGTTTTATTAAAAAGTAAATCAACAAAAACTATTTTTTACAGTTCCAAGTAAATTTTTGACAAATATTGAAATGAATATTCATTCAATATTCTAAATGGTGTTATTTTAATCATACACTCTAGATTACAAGAATTCAAGACAAATACTTAATTTAAAGCTTTGTAATTCAGAAATGCCTAAAATTGAAATCTAAAGGATCCTTATTTAAAGGTAGTGTCATCCTTTTTCACAAATTTCGAAAACTAATGCAACTTGGCATATAGATCAATCTATACTGTCTATTCAATCTTACTGTCATAGGTTGCCTAGATCATGTAGATCAGTAATATGAAACGAAAATTTGACTACCAATCTGGACAAGCTCTCCATCAACATCGTTGATATTACAGCGCATGCAGCACGGAAGACACACAGTAATATGCACACGGCGCATCAGCGTGCATTGTTCTCTGCGCTAACAGTCAGCGGTTCGCACCGTACGGTATATTTTTGGAGGTTCGAAAAAATAGGAATGAAATTTGATAATCGCAATATAATGACAAACATACACAATTGAGCTTAATCATGTTGTGGGAAGATATAGTCATTGGTATACTACTATATCCTCTCAAAAACTAGAAATTTAATATTTTTACCTTCAAAAGGCTGACACTACCTTTAAAGTATTAAAAAAAAAATTAAAAATAAAAAAGTGATTGCCCCCCCCCCCTCCTATAGTAGTCACATGTACACAACGCAAGATCAGAGCATTGAAAGTTGTGAAAATTGCCGACAATGCTCACATAGAGCGTATACATAGACAACACATATTGAAATATTCAACAAATGCACTGCGTTGGCTCAGTGCGCTCGACGCATGAGTAACGCACACCCAGCGCACTCTGTGTGTTGGTCATGCGTCGTACATGTGACTGCGCCGTTAGGCTATACATTCATAAAGACAAAGAATCAGAAATATTTGGCACAATTTACAAACTATGAATATTTGTTCATGTGTTCTAATGATTTTATGTGTTGTTAGCACTTGCTTTAAACATGTTATATTTTATTATTATGATGCAATGATCATTATGTAATACAAGTAGCAGTAAAGGTGTTCTGTACGAACCCAATTGTAAAGCCTCAGTTTTTATACTTTATGAAGGCCACATAATTTTGTATGTTTTGGGGTTCCTGTTTTTCTGTATATTTCTTTTAGTGTGTTTTATGTTTCTTTATACCACAGTGGAATGTTTTACGCTATGGCTGCTTACGTTTTGAATATTTATATTGTTATGTTTTTTGAAAAGGAAATTAAATCTGAATATGAAATGGGGTTATAAAGCATTTTTTTTTATAATTCAGCGTGACGTCAAAACAAAAAAGAATTGTAGGCCTACCAAAATCTGAAATTTCAATCCCCCCCCCCCAGCCATGAAATCCTAGATCCGCCACAGGGGAAACAAAGGAATACTTACGGAAGAGGAAAATCAAAGAAATACATAAAGAAAGAGAAGAAATAACAAAACATAGACAAGTAAATAGAAAGAGAAGGGAGAAGGACAAGAAAAGGAATAAAAAGAGGTAAGAGAAGAAAGCAGAAAATAAGAAATACATACACCAATGTAGAAAATGCAAGGATAATGAAAAGTGCCCGTAATTTGCTTTCACACTACAAAACTACCCGAGACCTTCACAAAACTTCAAGGGAGTGATTACTAATTTTCCAGTTTTTATCCAAGGAACGCCGGAAATCAAGGATATTTATTGCTTTATCGTTTTTATTACGATGTAATCATTGTTTTTAAATCTTTTCTTTACCTACACTTTTTGCATTCATACGCGCCCTCGTCCCACTCCCTATCTTATTCACGCACACATCCACATCCCCACATCCACACCCGCATGGATCACACTTGCACACAATATCCATCGACCTTCTCACACCCCATTACCAGCCCATACATCCCTTACTGCTTCTTCCTCTTTTTCACTCTCGCTCTCTCTCTCTCTCTCTCTCGTTGTCTCGCATCCACTCACTCACACACACACACACACACACACACACACACCAAATAAAAATCATTCAACTTTACCCAACTCTTCAGGGCAACATAAATTGGGGGAATAATATCATTTGCTTCTTAATGGACTTAATGAGCTTTTAAATGCCTCTGTCAAAATCATGTTGTACCAAGTTTTAGCAACCTTGGTTTGTTATTATTATCCATTCATTGTTTGAGGTAAGCGTTCCTGACGCCATTTATCGGGGACAAAATATTACTTGAAATATCAAAATAAAAGGGTTGCTTTTGCCCAAACGTGATACATGTGCAATTGAACTTTTAGTTTTTTACACATGATTTTAAAGCCCAAGTACTCAGTCATCCGTCACAGCACATGTATCAGTCTAAGAGCCTACTATCACTTTATAGTGCGTCCCAGAAAAATAAAGTAAACCTGAATTTGAGAACATTATATCCAAATTGGGTAGCTTATGTGACATTGATATTTATTTCATGACAGAGAGTAACTCATATTCTATTCAATAATACAGAATTTTTACCTACATGTATGCTGTGAATTACGACTGAGCACTTGGTCTTTAAAAAACAAGCGTCAAATTTGAAATGTATCAAGTTTGGGCAAAAACCCATGCATTTCAATAGGCCAAGTAATCCTTTGTCCTTTATGAATGGACTCAGGAAGACTGACCACCCCCCCCCCAAAAAAAAAAAAAAAAAGAGTGATCATAATTAAAGGTAGGTTGCTTCTGAAAAAAACTTGAGTGCTCAGTCGAGTCATCCATGACAGTTACAGGTATTATTTTGGTATCACTGTATAGAACATGAGTTAATCTTTGTCATGATGTAAAACTTAATTCCACATAGTAATACAAGTTTAATATGAGGCTCTCAAATTTGGGTTTAATTTGGGTTTAATTAATTTAATTAACTAACCCTATGGCTAATTGTAAGTGAAAAGAGCATATATGACGAGGGGCGTATACAATGTACCGGTATGTACAAAACTCCAATATTTTATGTTACGTCCACTGCTTTTCTTTTATAATTATTATGATTCAATTTTTTTTAAAATGGGGGGGGGGGGGAGTGGAAGGGGTCTTTTCCCTATCCGCTTCTCTTATGTGAGCAAATTCCATTTCATTAATATTCTAGGACACAACAAAGACAAATTACAAGAAAATGATTAATTCAAATAAAAATGCAATTTACATGTTAGGAAGCAATTATGAGGAAGCATAATATAATAAAAGATGGTCAATGAAGACACAACTGAGACTTACATGTAAGCCATAAGTATACAAAGAGGTGTGGATAAAGAAACATTGTGTATGTCATCTCTTGCCTGACTTTATAGTAGTCTTGTATTGTATAAAACATGTATTCTTTTTGGTCAAATAAAAAATAATAATAACACAAATTTACTGAAAAAAGTGAGGGAGGAAGGCCCCCCCCCCCCCCACTGGCTCCGCGGCCCATGGATCTTGACGGTGAATTCATTTACCACGATCTGCCACCTACTCTAGCACCATAATTATTGGATTAGATGAACATGGACATTGATTGAGAACAATTTTGCCAAGGAATCAATAAACCATTTCCATAGTTTTCAGATTAAAAGCATAAAGATGCGAAATTATATCACTAATTAATGCAGCGGTCAAAAAAAAAAAAAAAAACTTAGCTGTGGTATGTAACACAATTTAAAAATAGTGGGCCGGGGTTGCAAGGCCCGTTACAATGAAGGGAGGGGGCGGGCAGTCAAATTTAGTGGTATTCAAATTATAGGGTGGTCCGCATCCCCAGCGCCCCCGTCTGGAAGGATTACTGCGAAGCTGAGGGGCACATTATGTGCCCCATAGAATGTATTGCCAGTAGATCAATTTCTGTGACTCTTACGGTTTTGATGAGACAATGCATTTTGTAGGAAAGATACTGCAAAAAAACTGTGAGCCTTGCCTGCTCTGTGCATATCTTGAAACTAAAAAAAAAAAAAAAACAAAAACAAAAAACAAAAAACAAACAAAGTAGAAATGATATATGCTTGGTTTAGTTTAAAAGAATCAAATGAAATAATCGTGCAAATGATATCGAACACAGCGATATTCAAAATGAAAAACTATGGTTTAACTCGAATATAAAAGATTACAATAAAATGTAATATTTTTCAAAAAATGGTATGATGCAGGTATTCTGAAAATCAAAGATATTGTTGTTCAATCAAAGCTAATGTCACTGAAGCAACTAACTCATCTATTTCACAATAAACATGCTTCTTTGTTTTCAAGAATATAATATTGTTATAAATGCTATTCCAAAAGTATGGAGAAAAAATATGACCAGACAATTAAATGATAGTACAGAATCAGACAATATTGTATTATGAAAACTGTACTTAGTAATGTAAATAATAAAGAAAGTCAAAATTGTTCTACAATATGATCTTGAGCAATAGAATTGTGAAACCAATAGCAACAAACAAATGGGAAGAATTATTAGACAAACAAGATCAAATCAATTGGCATTTGATATGGCAATTCAATTTACAAGCTATAAAAGAAAATAAAATCATTGAATTAAACTACAAGTTGTTGCATAACAAATACCGCATAAATATAATTTATATAAATGGAAAATAAGTAATAATCCGCTTTGTTCTTTTGACGGTGAAATACACGACACTGTTCATTTATGTGTAAATTGTAAAACAACAAAGCTCTTTTGGTTAAGATTTGGTGACCTTGTACAAGTACTCTATAAAATAAGATTTTCTTTTAGTAAAAACATTTTAATTGAAGGTTATGAATTAGAAAATAAACGTTTTAAAACTCTTAATTTTCTGATTATATATGCAAAATATGCAATTTATTCAAATTATATCCAAGCAGAAAACAGAAAGTTAATTTTCCATGAACTATGTATATTAAGTTTATTCAAGAAAATGATTTGTGATCGAGTAGAAGTAGGAAAAGATTGTAAAACTAAAGCGTTATGCATATTTTATAATACAGTTGTTCAAGAAAACATACAATGTTTCATGTAAAATGATTTATGATGATTTATATAATATGTTAAAATGTTTTTATCAATAAATTTATTTAAAAAACAAAACAAAACAAAAAACAAACAAACAAATGCAAATGCAACTAGAAATTTTCTCCGCCATAGAGAGGTGTATGATGCACATACATGTGGTGCTACGACTGACGCATAACATACTAATTATCTGTAATGGATTGTGCTGCACCTCATTATACTGTAGAAATATCATGTACAAAGGATTCAAGTATAAATATTTCGTATTCACTATTCAAGTGAGAAAACCGAACTTAACAACTATACATGTTGTCAAAAAAAAAAAAAAAAATAAATAAATAAATCATGTACGACCATATAATTTGTCAAAAAATGGTTTTAACGTTTAAAAATATCAGTACAGGTAAATTTTTCATGAATACTAGGGAGATGCTAGTGAAGTTTCCGAATGATGCACTACATTGATGCCAACTGAAAACAAGTTGCTCAAACTTTGTGTCCGCGTTTCAGGTATTATGGAAGATGGTAACATTGTCAACAATTATGTTGAAAATAATTTTTGAACTGAATAACACAAGTATCACATAAACCGGAACAAAACATAAAAAAAAGAATAATGAAATAAACACTGTCTCTAGTAGACACACAATATAATGGTGAAGGCATCTTGGTGTTCATTCGCATACACAATAGGCCAAATAACTTCTTTCATTTGAAACAGTTTCAATTTTTTCCCAACAAGCTGCAGCTTTTTTTTCTGATTTTTTTCTTTTGGACAAATTTGGGTAATTACACTATTGCACAGAAGAATATGTGAACATTTGTAGCAGATGCTATGGAAAGGTGGACTATACAGTCGGATACATGAACTTCTAGCACATCCACAATAACAATACAATAAACATATTTTCCTTTCTCTTGCATGAGAAATGATTTGTAACTTTAAGAGAGTTTTGAATAATTTATAGTTTGCAATCAACCTCAGGACATTCAGATCAAGCAAACTACATTGTCGATTAGTCATAACAGATTCTTATGATACCAAGTGTGCTTCAATAGGCACACATACTTGTGCACACAATTGAAATTTTGACCACAATAATTGATTTTTTATTAATTTGTTTTTTAGTCATGCTTGTTATGAAAGGAATGGACTGATAAGCTACTTTCAAATAACAGTGACAGCCATCAAGAAGTGAATGTCATCAACAATTTATTTGAAAACATTTTATGTTGCCCCACAATATTCAAGGATTAATCTGGATTATTTGTCATAGTTGACCAGGAATTCACAGTTGTATTTTCTCTCCATGGCAATTATTCATCTATTTACATCAGCTGTGCCTTATCAGATACAATTACACTGAATATTACTTTGTGCCTGGATCACAAGTGGTTGTCACACCATATCTTTAAACCATAGTAGCAATCGCCAGCTTGTTTTTTATTTGCTCCTGATTCCTCCTTCAGCCAACGCACAAACTTTTTTTCTTCTTGCTCCATGACTAGGAATTGCCCAAGGACAACGCTTGCCTGTTACAAGAGGGACATAAAAAGGGGAGAAATGGAGAAAGGAACAAATATTGTCACTTGAAAGGAACTTGCATGTTGTACATATAAGATTATTTGAGTTTCAAAATCTTATTATCCGCACATGATAGATCATATTTACATGTAGCCTTTTTATAATGGGGTGCTTAGGACCAAACCAATCAGCTTAGTAGAACAAAGTCTTCTATCCATGCTTGGTACAAACGGGAGGCATCTGACCACAATTTAACTGTGATGTATCTTTGGTACTCGCTCACATTGGTAGGAAAGCTGAATGTACTTCAGGGTAATACTTTAGAAACATACATGTATGTATTTTGTTGTAATTCCGTAGTGACAAATGTAGCAGAATGTTTGTAACATGGTAAACAGTTTGAATCCTGGTCGATTCAACTCAATCAATTCAGGCATACAATTGCTTAAAAATCAAATTCATATCATATTCCATAATACATCTTTTTATTCTGATTTATTAATCCATAAGCAAAGGTCATATCAGTAATTATACATGTATATGTTCTTGTTTTTATGTAAAAAATAAAAATAAAAAATAAATAAATAAAATAAATAAATTTAATTTTTGTTTCCAGGTTGATCTGTCTTACCATCTCAAATCCTTTCTCACGAAGTCTTCCACCAAGAACATTTCCAATACCAGGCATGTCTTGCACAGATTGTACGCCGATGGGCGCTGACACAAAATCTCTATGTTTCAGTGAGGTTGACTGGTTCATGATGGACTTGTGGTGTTAATTGGTGACCTGAAATAAATAAAATACAAGGATAGTATAGGTATAGGTGTAGATTTTGAACCCTGGTTTTCTCTAGGTTTTCTTTTTCTGGTTTTTGCAATAGACATTTGCTTCAAATTAGTATATTTTGATGGGCTTGCAATGATCGTCTGCGTTCGCGGAGCGGGGGTGGAGCTGGGATGGCCGCGCCCTTTCGTGAACACCAGGGGGATGGGGTGTTGGGGGGGGGCAGGCGCGGATCCAGGATTTTCCAGAGGGGGGGGCCCAACTTTGAAAAAAAAATCTTGCGAGCGGAGCGAGCAAACGAGCGCGAAGCGCGAGTTAACATACTCCGATGTATAGGCCTATACTGACCTAAAACGAGGGATTTAAACAATTTTAATTTTACTCCTATGAAAACAAAATAATAATAATACTAGTAAAAAAAAAAAAATACATTTGACATTTACATTTACAAAACTTTAGTGGTTTGAATATGTATTCAAATTTGCCAACATGAGATAAAAACTTTGAGGTAAAAATTTGAGTTAATTGTGCTTTATATACCCTACTAAATTGGTATCTGCGAGCGCGAAGCGCGAGCCGAAAATTTTGAGCTCAAAATTAGAGTTATTTGTGCATTATGATTTAGTATCCGTGAGCCGAAAATTTTGGGATTTAAAAGATATATTGAATAAATAAAGGAGCACTTTCTACAATTATCTTTTTTAATAGATAATTGTGTATTATAGACCGTATTTAAAATCTCCGAGCGAGAAGCGCGAGCTGAAAATTTTGAGGTAAAAATTTGAGTTATTTGTGCATTATGATTTAGTATCAGACATGTCAGCGAGCGCGAAGGTTGGGTTTTAAAAGATATATGGAATAAATATAGGGGCACTTTCTAGTATTAAAAATCGAAGATAGTTGTGTATTATACACCCTAATTAGTATCCGCGAGCGCGAAGCGCGAGCTGAAAATTTTGAGGTAAAATTTAGAGTTAACTGTATTATTATTATATTATATACCCTTCTAGATTGGTGTCTGCGAGCGCGAAGCACGAGCCGAAAATTTGGGGTTTTAAAAGATATATAGAATAAATAAAGGGGCACTTTCTAGCATAAAGAATTGTAGATAATTGTGTATTATCAGATTAAAGACCCTATTTAGAATCCACGAGCGCGAAGCGCGAACCAAAAATGTTGGGTTTTAAAAGATATATTGAACAAATAAAAGGGCACTTTCTATTATTATATTTTTTTTGTAGATAATAATTGTGTATAGACTTTATTTATTATCCGTGAGCGCGAAGCGCGAGCTGAAAATTTTGTGGTAAAAATTGGAGTTATTTGTGCATTATGATTTAGTATCAGACATGTCAGCGAGCGTGAAGCGCGATCCGAAAATGTTTGGGTTTTAAAAGATATATCGAATAAAGGGGCACTTTCTAGTATTAAAAGTACGTAGATAATTGTGTATTATAGGGCTTGCAACGATCGTCTGCGTTCGCGGAGCGGGGATGGCCGCACCCTCTCGTGAACACCGCGGGGGGGGGGGGGGCTTGCAACGAATCGTCTGCGTTCGCGGAGCGGGGTGGAGCGGGGATGGCCGCACCCTTTCGTGAACACCGGGGGGGGGGGTTTTCTCGAAAGGGTGGGTTGAGGGAGGGGAATAAAATAACGCACCCATTCGGGAACACCGGGGGGGGGGAGGGGGGATTTTCTCGAAAGGCTGTGTTTAGTAGATTCTTGAACCAGACGTTTTTATGAAAATTATTCATTAAATAATAACAATATAATATTAATAGATTATAATAGGAGCAGGCCCGTAACTAGGATTTTTACGGGAGGGTTCGAAATCTGCAAAAGTGGACCAAAAGGTACATCAAAATTTTTTGACGTCACGCCGGGCGAGCAAAAAGGTACATCAGAAAATTTTCACGTTACGCTGGCGCGCGCGATAAGCGGGGGGGGGGGGGGGGGGAGGGGGGGGGTACGTGTTCAAAAAATTTCTGCCTTCGGCCCTCAAGAAGAGTACCATATATTAATTATAGGGGTTGGCTAAGGTAGTTCGATCGGCCCAAAAAACATTTTATCCGGTTTTTTTTTTTTTTTTTTTTTTTTTTTTTTTTTTTTGTGAAGCGGACGTCTGGTCGCCAGCGGGGGGGGTTCGTTCGAACCCCCCGAACCCCCTGGTACGGCCTGAATAGGAGAAATGGAGAGAGCTTGCATTTTTTGTTTTTGATACTGAAGTTCATAATTTCAGACCCCTCCCCCCCCAAGCAGCTATAGCCCGAAAGACCGCTGGTCCGATAGTCCGCGGTCGCGCTCCCGGTCCGGTAGTCCGCAGGGGGGGGGGGGTTGTGTTCGTTATTCCTAAAATAAAAAAGGTTCGTTATTCTAAAAATAGAAAAAGGTTCGTTATTCCGAAAATTGAGCTATTATTATTGACAGAGCGAATGGGTTAAAATAGTTGGGGACTGTGTTTTGGTCACCCATGAATAACCTCCAGATAAGGGGGAATTTTTTTGTGGGGGGGGGCCGCGGGGGGGGGTGTCGTAATTTAACAGCGTCTGCTGTTAAATTTTTATTTTCGGAGAATTTATTTCACAAAATTATCAACGGCGACTTCTAAAAAAAATTAGTTTCGCTTCTAAAGTCGGGCCGTTAACAGTTCATAACTAGATAATGTCTTCCTCAATTGTTTTCGTTCTGTATTTATTTGATGAAAATTTATTTCAGCGGCGAATTCTTCCGGTAAAGAATAAGTTTCATTTCTAAAATTGATCCGTTATCACTTCAATAACTAAATAATTTATTTTGCAATTCTATCCGTTCGTTATTCGTGTGTGTTGTGTGGGGGGGGGGGGGGGGTTAGGGTGGCCTGAGGGCTTAAAAAGTCACGAATGTATGGCGAGCGCGAAGCGTGAGATGAAAACTTTGAGGTAAAAATTTAAGTTAATTGCGCATTATGTAGGCCTATCCTACTGAATTATTGGTATCTGCAAGCGCGAAGCGCGAGCCAAAATTTTTTAGCTCAAAATTGGAGATATTTGTGCATTAGGCCTATGGTTTAGTATCCGCTAGCGCCGAAGCCTGAGCCGAAAATTTTGGGTTTTAAAAGATATATAGAATAAAGGGGCACTTTCTAGTATAACTGTGTATTATAGACCTCATTTAGTATCCATGAGCGCGAAGGGCGAGCTGAAAGTTTTGAGGTAAATATTGGAGTTATATGTGCATTATGATTTAGAATATTTGGTTTTTATATTTGAGTTAATTGTGCATTCTATACCCTACTGAATTGGTATAAAATTTTGAGCTCAAAATTGGAGTTAATTTTGCATTATGATGTACAGTATCCGCGAGCGCGAACCGAAAAGTTAATTTAAAAGATATATTGAATCAATAAAGGGGCACTTTCTAGTATTCTTATTCTAATTCAAATTATTTTGAGTATTTTAGTAGCCGGAAAGCCGAGGCGAGGTCCATGGTGTACCACCACCCCCCCCCCCCCCCCCCCCCCCCCCGCCCCCACCGAAGCTCAAGTTCAGAAGTGATGCCCATGAATGCCGGCCGCTCCAAAAGGCTTAAATATATCGTCGATATAGGGCGGAGTCGCCCCACTCTTGATCTTAAATTATGAAGAAAAAAAGAAGAAATAACAAAGAAAGAAGAAAGAATAAGAGGATTAAATGAATGTTTTGATTATTTGGTGTCATGTTAGAAATCTTGCAATATATTATGTCGAACTGAGAATAAAAAGATAGCAACCCTTGCGTCAAATTGTAAACCTGAGCCAATCGTGGGAGAATGCTAAAAAAAAATAACTGTTGAGTTGTTTACAAATTTACCGACTAATCAAAGCGCCGGGTAATCTACATAAATATGTCATACGCGCGCATGTCGGCAATTATCATAGAAACGCGGTCTCTTTTGTTCTTCAACATCAAAGCGCAACACACTTTCCCAGGCGTAAACTTAAAACTTGCATCTGATCTGCGGAAGAATTGTGTCTGAAATAAAATCATTCTCATCATGGACTCCGTTCAAGAAGCAATGTTTTTCACTACTCCCACCCCTCCATTCTTCGACGATTGTTTGGACTTTGTTTGGTTCCCTTTTATATATTGCCAGATTGCACGAAAGACTTTGCATGTCACTGGAGTGGAGGGGGCGCGCTCCCGAGTCTCCTCCGGTCACATTCGTCTATGATTTTTGATAACCGCTCGGTTATCAAAATATAAAAAAGGGGTCAAGTATGTGTGTCTTGTGTCCAACTACAAGCGTCCATGCCTCACGGGCTCAAATATCAACAAAATGCTACTTTTCTATTTAAGGCTGTTTAACTATTATTGGACGGAGCTTCTAAACTTCTATGCAAATGTGAATTTCTTCAGAATAGACAACACGCTATTTCTCTATCTCTCTAGAATTATGAACTCCAAAATCAACAAAAATGCAAGCTCTCCTCTATTTCTCCTATTATATTTGGGAAAGGCGCGATAGAAATATTAGGTATTATTATTATTATTAATTATTAATATTATATTGTAATAATTTATGAATAATTTTCATAAAAAAGCGACTGTTCAGAAAACTACTGAACACAGCCTTTCGAGAAAAGCCCCCCCCCGGTGTTCCGAATGTGGTTAATTTACTCCCTCCCTCAACCCCTTTCGAGAAAACCCCCCCCCCCGGTGTTCACGAAGGGTGCGGCCATCCCCGCTCCACCCCCGCTCCGCGAACGCAGACGATCGTTGCAAAGCCTACCACCTCTTGGTTATTGTCCGAATCTTCCTTTTTTTTTAGGTGTATGTTATAAACATACCCACCTCTTGTTAGGTGGTATTACGTAATGTACATATCAAGCCTTCTTGTTATTGTCAGAATCTTCCTTTTCTTTCTTTTTTATATGTACAAATCTTGTAGACAACGAATAACGTCAAAAATAAATGCCCCAGTATTCAAATTTTCAGCGCAATGATAGGATGCATTAATAAAATCTGAAGCACTGAAAAATTTATAGCTCATTAGCCATAATTGACGTCATCTAGACGCCAATTTTGTAAAATCACATTATCAATCATAACTTCATAACCAATAATCATTGATCAATCATATTTAGTACACATAAACTTCAAATTGAAGCACATCTTTTGGGTCATGTTGCGCGCGGTGTATCGCACGCCATAAATGAATCTACGCGCGCGCAAAAATTTAAAATTTCAAAATCACTTTATGGCTAATTAGAGTACGTTTCGGGTCATTTTAAGCCTTTCAAGAAAAAACGCGCGCGTTACGATTTTGGCGCATTAATGCCGCGTCGGGAAAGAATGCAGCTCCAGATACTCGATTTTTGGCTCTTTAAGTAATCTTGATAATATTCACCAGCAATTGACACATAAACCACTATTTTGACCCGAATCATAACGAAATGGGCGTCTCTCAAGTTTGGAACTACGCGCGCGCGATTTTGTCAATTTTGCAAAAATTGCATTTTTGGGCCAAAAACATGCCTACACAAAATCTTAATAATTCTTCAGGATGAATGGTAACCCCCAGATTAATCTTTTCAGAGTTGGATTTCACATAAATTGCAAATACATTTTCTCTTCATTGGCGTCAAAAATTGTCGCCAAATGAGCTGTGGCTGGTCTCAAATTGAAGATCGTCATGTTTCTAACAAAAAAAATTTGACAGCCTATTTGATAAATGCTTTTAAACAGGATGAAATTTTTAAAAAACCGGTGTTTCAAAAATCTAAAAAATACTCAAAATCACCCATTATCATACACAGGCCATTTCAAGCATTTTGAAAATTTTCCCGCGCGTTTTTGCGCGCTCTTTATAAATCGCGTAAACTCCGGGTTTTTTTTTTTTCTTGAGTGGCAATTTAGACACTTCTCTTAGGAGTTTCTATATATTTTAAATCGTTTCCAGCCTACAAATACGGTCGCACGCGCTCATAAATTTTCAAAAATCCGCGGTGCGTCAATGGGGCAAATAACGTAAAAACATAACAAAACATACGTCTTTAGAATCCTCCATAGCTTCGTCAGGAGGTCATAACCCTATTTATTTTTAAGCATGTTCTCAAAGTTTATGACATAGTAATATAATCTACTAATAAAATGGTGGAGTCTAAGGATAAAACAATCGCATATTCTCATGCTAACCCAAATTCAATCAATCCAAATGTAGTTAACAATGAGCATATATTGGTTGATTTTCTCCCAAATCTTTTATCAGTTGAATTGTGAAAAGGTAATTATTATGTAAATTCATCGCATTACACATTTCAATTTCGTTCTTTCAAAAAGTTTATTTCAACTCTCTCTGTCCGTTTCACTTCTGTTCTCTCTCTCCAGTTTTTTAAGCTTTGCCTGCATACTTTTTTGCATTACACATACATATCAGTACATACCACCGATAATTGTACGCATTACAATTATAATTTTTTTTTAATATAATTGATGAAATTACACGTATATGTCCATGAATGGGTAAAAACCAATAGTGAAGATAGGGAACGTGATCCAACCACGGCTGGAAATAGGCTTCCTTCCATTATCCATAAATGTTAACTATAATTCATAATTTTGGGAATTCCCATCATAAAGTCCATCTGCACTTGTGTTCCACAAAATATCCAGTACAAAAGAGGTATAATCATAACATATTTTTAACCTTTTTTTCAGCGCTTACGTAGTCCGTAATATAACACGATAAGAGATTGGACGCGAATGTACTGTGGTTGTTTTGTGGTATGACGGTGTTTTGTGAGCCACATACAGAAAAAATTATATTAATTTTAGCAACTGCGGTTTTTCCACTTTGGTCACGTGATGACTTTGATCAACGCTGTCAGCGAAGTTTATATGTCAATTGCGTTTTCATATGAATTAGTTAAGTGATCTAAACAACCGATGTAGCAACATATATAAATCATAAAAGCCAATTAATATTAGTCTGGATCGTATGCATGTACAGGGATGAGGGTGGGGATTGGGAAGCGAGCTTTCCTATATTTTGTATTTCCACTGGTTTTCCACTTTTAGGGATTTGATGCTGATCACGCTGATGAGTTTATAATGTCCAATTGCGTTTTCATATGAGTTAAAGTTAAGTGATTCTAAACACGATGTAGACATATATAAACTCATAAGCCCATTAAAAATAATTGTCTGGATCGTATGCAGTAAGGGTGGGGTGGGGATGGGAGAGGCTTTATTTTGTAATTTGAATGTACAATGGCGGAGCTTCGATCAGGTAAAAAAAAAAGAAGCTGACCCCTTTCAGTGTATTTACCAACCAGAAACGCAACCTGATCAAATCAGGCCCGTAACTAGGTTTTTACGGGGGGGGGGGGGGGGGTTCTTGAAGTGGACCTTTTCAAGGATTTTTTTTCGAGTGGCGAAGCGCGGAGAAATTTTTGAGTAATATATTAGTTAATATGCTATATTGATCTTTTAGAGCTAAAAACTGGGGTTATTGTGTCTACTACTTTTAGTATCCGCGCGCGAAGCGCAAGAGATGATTTGATTATGGTTTTTTTTTATTGTTCTTATGGATGAATTGAGATGCGAGCGCGAAGGCGCGAGCTCAAAATTTTGAGAACAATAGGGGTATTAGTGCAATATAGAAGCCTATTTAGAGGTGAGATTTGGCTAAAAAATCGTGCCTTATAGACTCTTTATAGGATATTGAGATCTAAAAAATCTTGGCTCATTAATAATCTTTGCCCTGAATATTTTGGGGTGATGCGCGTATTCTCGGGGGAGGAGAGGGTTTACGGGCCCGGGCCCCCGAAAAAAGGAAGAAAGGGAGAAAAGGGAAAGGGGGAGAAAAAAAGAGGAGGAAAAGGGAAAAAGAGGAGGAAGGAAAAAAAAAGAAAGAAAGAGGGGGGGGGAAGGGAGAGGGAAGGGGCGTCCTTAAAAAAGGGGTGCCATGAGTAAACTAAGGGGCGCCAAATTGACCTTAAACCTTAGGGGGCAATAGACTTTTAGGGGGGGGGGATGATCTTAAATTCAGGGAGATCGACAATAAATTAAGGGGGTTTTTTATAGGGGCGCCAATTGAGCCTTAAATTTAGGGGCGCCAAATGAGACTTTTAATTTAGAGGGGGCAAATTGACAGTAAACTAAGGGGCGCCAATATTGACCTTAGTCTGGGAGGTCGTTTTTTTAAATTTAGGGCGCAAAATGAGTAAATGGGAGTGGACTTTAAACTTATAGGGGGTTGATTTTGGGGCGCCAAATCGCCTAAATTTAGGGGGGCGCCAAATCGAACACTTAAACTAACGGGGAGCCAAAATGGATTAGTAGGGGAGCCATTGACCAGAAAACTTAGATGGGGCGCCAATTGACCTAAGCTGGCGGGGATTTATTAATTTCGGGGGGCGATCGCCTTAAACTAGGTAAGGCGCCAATTGAATGGGAGGGGGGGGGTGTTAAAATTAGGGGGCGCCAAAATCGACAGTAAACTAAGGCAGCGCCAAATATGGAGTCCGAATGGACCTAAAACTAAGGATGCCAAAATTAAGCTTAAACAATGAGCGCAATTGACCTTCAACAAGGTGGACATGCTAGACCTTAAACTTACGCTCTAAATCGACCTTAAATTTAGGGGGGCCCAAATCAAGCTTAAAAAATTGAGGGGCGCCAAAATGAGCTTAACGTTGGGGCGCCAAAATTGACCCGAAAGGTGGAATGGGGCGTGTCTTGAGCAATCGACTTAATTTTAAGGCAAAAATCGACCTTATTAGGGTCATCGACCTTTGAGGACCAAATTCGACTTAAACTAGGGGGCGTCAAAATGATCTTAAACGTAAGCCGTAGATCAAATGTAGGGGAAAAATGATCTTTGAAACTTTAACCATATCAAGACCGGGGGGGATTGCCTTTTGTTCTATACGCTTGGATCTTTTTCCACCAAACTTGGTGACCTTTTTTCCTAAATTTATTCGACGAACATTTGATATATATTTTGGCAAGGTTATGATGTTCCGTGTTGCCATGGCACCACAAATTGGTAACCATTGTTCTCCATTTTTTGATAATTTTCGATATTCATTCTTTAAACATATTATGGAGGGTTTTTTTTATTCAAATTGAATTGGAATAACATTCTAACTGATACCACACTTCTCCTTTGTTTTTATTACATTTCATGTGCAAAATGGCGCCAAAACAAATATAAAAAGAAAAATTGAAATATCAATTTTTTCACATTTCTAATCTTTTTGATAGTTTATCCCTTGTAAATTCACAGAAATATATTATTTCTTATTGTAAAATCGACTTTGCATACCTAAACAGTGAAAATTAGTACCAAACTGTTAAAATGATTATTTTGTTAATTACCTGAAGCGCCTCTAGTGGCGAAGTTGGCATTTTTCTGATTTCAGAGAATAAAGCGCCCCCATTTGGCAACTTTGGACATTTTAAATAGATGGAATAAACAATGAAATGAACATAAAACAATTTAAACCAAATTCAATCATCAAAACTGTTGAATTTTATAGAAGTCAAAAATGATTTAATTCGATTTTTGTGCATTTTTTCTAATGTATTTCTTATTTAATTGTAAATAGCGCCCCCATATGGTGACCTTTTTGAGAAATTTTTGTTGCACCAAGTTGTAAAGCTTTGAGTTGTTCTATCGTCATGCCAAATGAAGTGGAATTGGTCCAAATAACAAAAAAAATATGGAGGGGGGGGGCACAATGTGCCCCCCCCTTGGCTATGAACCATCAAATACTTGGTCTTGATAGGGTTAAGGAGCGCTGAATTGACCTGAGACTTAAGGCGCTGATTTAACCTGCAGTTAAGGGGTGCCAAATCGATCTAAATTAAAGGACGCAAGAATTGAAGCTCAAATATAGGGGCGTCGAATTGACCTGAGACTTAGGGGTGCCAATTATCTTAAACTTAGTGGCTCCAACTATATCCTATTTAATCTGACTAAGGGGCCCCCAAAAAACACAGAAGGGGTCTTTAAAATGGTCCTCTATCTAGAAATAGCAAAAATTTAAAAATTCCATGCCTCCTGGTTTGTTAAATACCATAGCAACATTTCGCTCGCGCTTCGCGCTCGCATCATCTTTTCCGCAATTGCTTATTACATTGTGTGAGGACGGTTAAAATGACCGGGTTTTTCTAATTCATTTCGAATGCATCAAATTTCCGTTCCCTATTCGCACACGCTATGTTTTTCCTCTTTTACCAAGAATTTACATTATGGATTCTAACCGTCAAAACGTTTAAAATTTACTTGTTTTTCACGT
>CALNVZ010003429.1:27172606-27183925 GCA_940671915.1 Paracentrotus lividus | reverse complement strand
CACTTTGGTCACGTGATGACCTTTGATCACGCTGTTCAGCGAAGTTTATATGTCCAATTGCGTTTTCATATGAGTTAGTTAAGTGATCTAAACAACGATGTAGCACATATATAAATCATAAGCCCATCTAAAATAATTGTCTGGATCGTATGCAGTACAGGGTGGGGTGGGGATTGGGAGCGAGCTTTCTTTTTGTATTTCCACTGGGTTTTCCCACTTTGGTCACGTGATGACCTTTGATCACGCTGTTCAGCGAAGTTTATATGTCCAATTGCGTTTTCATATGAGTTAGTTAAGTTAAGATGATCTCAAAACAGACGGATGTAGCACTATATAAAATCATAAGCGATCTAAAATAATTGTCTGGATCGTAGCAGTACAGGGTGGGTGGGGATTGGGAGGAGCTTTCTTTTTGTATTTGAATGTACAATGGCGGAGCTCGATAAGGTAAAAAAAAAAGAAGCTGACCCTTTCGTCTGATTAACAACCAGAAACGCAACCTTGATCATAATCAGGCCCGTAACTAGGATTTTTACGGGGGGGGGGGGGGGGGGGGTTCGACATCTGAAAAAGTGGACCTTTTCAAGGATTTTTTTTCGAGTGCGAAGCGCGAGCAGAAAATTTTGAGTTAAACTTTGAGTATAATATGCATTATCATGATTAAAGACTCTATTAGGAGCTAAAAACTGGGGTTAATTGTAGTCTCTACTTTTAGTATCCGCGAGCGCGAAGCGCGAGCTGAAATATTTTAAGAATCTTAATGGCTT
Organism: Paracentrotus lividus; assembly: GCA_940671915.1. Classification (NCBI taxonomy): domain Eukaryota; kingdom Metazoa; phylum Echinodermata; class Echinoidea; order Camarodonta; family Echinidae; genus Paracentrotus; species Paracentrotus lividus. The sequence continues at coordinate 27,183,158 of CALNVZ010003429.1, read as the reverse complement.
TTCTTTTTATTGTTTCTTTGAGTAATGAATATATAGGAATGCGAGCGCGAAGCGCGAGCTCAAAATTTTGAGAACAAAATTAGTTAATTGTGCAATTATGGAGCCTATTTAGTATCCGCGAGCTGAAAGTTTTTGAGCTAAAAATCGTGCCTTATAGACTCTTTTCTAGGATCCAATTGAAGATACATAAAAATCTTGGCTCATTATAATCTTTGCCTGAATATTTTGTGGGTGCACATGCGCGTATTCTGGGGGGGGGGCTTTACGGGCCCGGGCCCCCGAAAAGAGGAAGAAAAAGGGAGAAAAGGGAAAGAAAAAAAAAGAAAAAAGGAGAAAAAAAGAGAAAGGAAAAAAGGGGAAAGAGAGGAAGGAAGGAAAAAAAGAAAGAAAGAGAAAGAGAGAGGAAGGGAAAAGGGAGAGGGAAGGGGCGTCCTTAAAAAAGGGGTGCCAAATCGACAGTAAACTAAGGGGCGCCAAATTGACCTTAAACTTAGGGCGCAAAATAGACCTTAAAATTGGGGGGGGGGCGCCATATCGATCTTAAATTCAGGGCGCCAAATCGACAGTAAATTAAGGGGCGCCAAATTGACTTAAACTTATAGGGCGCCAAATTGGCCTTAAATTTAGGGGCGCAAAATCGACTTTTAATTTAGGGGGGGGGCGCCAAATTGACGGGTAAACTAAGGGGCGCCAAATTGACCTTAAGTCTTAGGGCGCCAAATCGACTTTAATTTAGGGGCGCCAAATCGACAGTAAACTAAGGGGCGCCAAATTGACTTTAAACTTATAGGGGCTAAATTGACCTTAATTTAGGGCGCCAAATCGACCTTAATTTTAGGGGGGCGCCAAATCGACATTAAACTACGGGGGAGCCAAATTGAGCTTAAACGTAGGGGAGCCAAATGACCAGAAATTAGATGGGGGGCCAAATTGACCTGAAGCTGAGGGGGCGCCTAATTGAAATTAAATTTCGGGGGGCGAATCGACCTTAAACTAGGTAAAGGCGCCAAATTGAAAAATGGGGAGGGGACGGGGGTGCCCTTAAAAAAAAATTAGGGGGCGCCAAATCGACAGTAAACTAAGCAGCGCCAATAAACTTAGAGGTGCCGAATGGACCTTAAACTAAGGGATGCCAAATTCAGCTTAAACATAGGGGCGCCAAATTGACCTTCAACATAGGTGGGACGCCAATTCGACCTTAAACTTAGCGGCTCTAAATCGACCTTAAATTTAGGGGGGCGCCAAATCAAGCTTAAAATTAGAGGGGCGCCAAAATGAGCTTAACGTTGGGGCGCCAAATTGACCCGAAAGTGAGATGGGGGCGCCAAATCGACCTTAAACTTAAGGGCGCTAAATCGACCTTAGATTTAGGAGGGGCGCAAAATCGACCTTAAACTTAGGGGCACAAAATCGACCTTAAATTTAGGGGGCGCCAAATCGAACTTAAACCTAGAGGGGCGTCAAAATGATCTTAAACGTAAAGGCGCCAAAATTAGATCAAATGTAGGGGCGAAAAATGATCTGAAACTTAACCCTATCAAGACCAAGGGGGGGGGGCACAATGTGCCCCCCCCCCTACCAAACTTTTATACGCCATTTCTATACGCTTGGATCTTTTTCCACCAAACTTGGTGACTTTTCCTAAAATTTATTCACGAACATTTTGATATATATTTTGCAGGGTTATGATGTTCCGTGTTGCCATGGCAACCACAAATTGGTAACCATGTTTCTCCATTTTTTGATAATTTTCGATATTCATTGCTTTAAACAATATTATGGAGGGTTTTTTTTATTCAAATTGAATTGGAATAACATTCTAAACTGAATACCACACTTCTCCTTTTGTTTTTATTACATTTCATGTGCAAAATGGCGCCAAAACATAGATATAAAAGAAAATATTGAAATATCAATTTTTTCACATTTCTAATCTTTTGAATTAGTTTATCCCTTGAAATTCACAGAATATGATTATTTCTTATTGTATAATCACTTTGCATACCTAAACAGTGAAAATTAGTACCAAAACTGTTAAAATTAGATTATTTTAGTTAATTACCTGAAGCGCCCTCTAGTGGCGAAGTTGCATTTTTCTGATTTCAGAGAATAAAGCGCCCCCATTTGGCAACTTTGGACATTTTAAATAGATGAATAAACAATGAATGAATCATAAAACATATTTAAACCAATCTCAATCATCAAACTGTGATTTTATAGAGTCAAAATGATTTAATTCGATTTTTGTGCATTTTTCTATGTATTTCTTTATTTAATTGTAAATAGCGCCCCCATATGGTGACCTTGAGAAATTTTTGTTGCACCAAGTTGTAAAGCTTGAGTTGTTCTATCGTCATGCCAAATATGAAAGTGATTGGTCAAATAACAAAAAAAATATGGAGGGGGGGGGCACAATGTGCCCCCCCCCCTTGGGCCTATGAACCATCAAAATACCTTGGTCTTGATAGGGTTAAGGAGCGCTGAATTGACCTGAGACTTAAGGGCGCTGATTTAACCTGCAGTTAAGGGGGTGCCAAATCGATCTTAAATTAAAGGACGCAAGATTGAGCTCAAATATAGGGGCGTCGAATTGACCTGAGACTTAGGGGTGCCAAATTTATCTTAAACTTAGTGGCTCCAACTATATCCTATTTATCTGAAACTAAGGGGCCCCAAAAACACAGAAGGGGTCTTTAAAATGGTCTCTATCTAGAAATAGCAAAAATTTAAAATTCCATGCCTCCTGGTTTGTAAATACATAGCAACATTTTCGCTCGCGCTTCGCGCTCGCATCATCTTTTCCCATTGCTTTATTACATTGTGTCGAGGAACGCGTAAAATGACCGGTTTTCTAATCATTCGAATGCATCAAATTTCCGTTCCCTATTCGCACACGCCTATGTTTTTCCTCTTTTACCAGAATTTACATTATGGGATTCTAACCGTCAAAACGTTTAAATTTACTTGTTTTCACGTTACATTTTTCATTTATTTAATTCTTTTTTTTTATATATTATTATTATTTTTATTTTTTTCAAATTTATGTTCAACATATTAGCGGCGTCAAATTGAGCTTACACGTACGGACGCCAAGATGACCTGAAACTTATGGGGGCACTGAATTTAAGTTAAGGGGATGTAAAATCGATTTTAAAATTAGGGGCGCCAAATTGAGCTTACACTTATAGGGCGCCCAAATGATCTGAAAGTAAGGGGCGCCGAATTTACCTGAAACTAAGGGGGCAACAAATAGGTTTTTAAAATATGGTCTCTATTATAGTAGAGCAAAATTTCAAAATTCATGCATCCGTGTCTGTATATACATTGCAAAATATTCGCTCGCGCTTCGCGATGACTTATTACATTGTGTTCCTGAGGGACACATTAAACAATGTGAAATGTCCTGTTTTCTAATGATTTGAATACATAAAAACTTCCGTTCATGCTTCGCGCTCGCCTGTGTTTTTCCTCTTACCAAAATTTATATTATGGGATTCTAACCATCAAAACATTTCAATTTATTTGATTTCACGTTACATTCATTTTTGCATTTCAAATTGACCTAAATCTTAGGGGGCGCCAAATTGAGCTTAAACGTAGGGGCGACAAATTGACCTGAGACTTAGGGATGCCGAATTTACCTGAAACTATGGGTCAACAACTTTGTATTTGAAATATGGTCTCTAAAATTTTTAATTCCTCCTGGTCTGTATATACATAGCAAAATCATTTCTTTTCCCAATGAGTTATTACATTGTGTTCCTGAGGAACGCATGCAATGCCATGTTTTCTCATCATCTAAAGACATCAAAATTCCGCTCTCGCCTGTGTTTTTCCTCTTACCATAATTTGCATTATAGGATACTAATCATCAAGACATTTGAATTTATTTGAATACACGTTACATTTATTTTTGCATTTTCCTACGGGCATCAAATCACCTAAATCGTACTTGTATGGCGCCAATTCAAACTAAAATTTAGGGGGCGCCAAATGATTAGTTAGCAGAAGGATAGATAAGCAGCTAGATAAATAGATATTCATCTCTCTTTCATAATCATGTAAACTTACTGGGCAACATACGGTCTTTAAATTATGGAGGCCAAATTGATCCTAAACTTCAGGTCTCTATTACATAAAGCAAAATTTTCGATCGCGCTTCGCGCTCGCTTCATTTCCAAAGACTTATTACATTGTGTTCCTGAGGAATGCATAAAATGTCACGTTTTCAGAGATCATTCCGATACATCAAATTTCTGCTCGCGATTCACGCTCGCCTATGTTTTCTTTCTTGAACCAGATTATGAGGATTCTGAACAAAAAAACATCAATATACATTTGTTTGATTTCACATTACTTGATGGACAAATTTCACATGATTTTATATGGCTTGCTTCCAAATCGTTTTGATGGACAAATTACAGCTCCCGTTCATATGATATTCTGATGGAGAGCTAAACAAAATTGATACCCCTAATTGCTTAGAATTCTTTACTTTCTGATCGTAAAGTAGAGGGGAAATAAAAAATCTGATCGCGCTTCGCGCTCGTATTTAGAAATATTCGTATTTTCATCTATAGCGGTAATACCTCATATACCTAGAAATTCTTTTCCATGAACTCACCATTGGCAAGTATATAATTAAAAAAAAAATAAAAAAACTTCAAATAAATTATTATTCAAAATCCTTCAACATACATTTAAGACGTAGGCCTATGCTGGCGAGGGGGGGGGGGGGGGGGGGCGCCATATTTTGAAAAGTACACAGGGACGCCAGATTCACGTCGGGCCCCCCGGGGTGCGAAATCCTGGATACGCGCCTGCTGCAAGCACCTAGGCCTCCTCCAATCTAGCCCAAACACAATAACAACTAGAGGGGCCGTCAAAGGCGGCAGACCCACGCCTTGGTGGCGCTGCTACTATGGGGTCAAAACTGAAATCTACATTATGTTTACTAACCCCGGATGGCTTTACACAACTCGAAATTTATGTACTGAAAAAACATGAACCCTATGTCAGCGAATGTTAGCGAACGACCCAATCGTCTCCACGCTGACCTGTCCCCGGCCTATGTGTGACCGCACGTTCGTTAACCCTGCTCAAGGCCAGGTCACCGGCATTGGAGCTTCCTAGAAAATCGCTTGGGATCCTTGCCGCACTACACTGCGGTAGCGTGTCCCAGCAGTTAAGGAAGATGAATATTAATGTACTGATCATAAAAATAGTCTGCAAAACCTCCTACCTCATGACCTGGCGAGAAGATGTGCTTTATACACCTTGTTTCGAAATTCAATAATGTTAGTGTTACGTTTGTGTGCGCATGGGATATGGGCTGGGGATATGGCTGCCGCAGTATTAAAGCGAACTCCTGATCCTAGATCCTAGCATGATATCTAGTACTGCGCTTTACCTTGGGAAAAGACCAATTTAAGAGCTACTGCGCACTTGGACTTTTGGTGGGTTTGTTTGCGCTATCGCCACTGAGCTATCGCCACCAAGGCCCTGATCGCGGATAAGAAAAACTAGACGGTCCAGAGTAAAAACAAAAGAGTCACACAGAATCTGCAGGGATCAACCAATCATCACCTAAATCTAATCGATTCTTTCCTTTCACTATCCTAACAATCCCTGAAAATTTGGTGCAAATCCGTTCACCCGTTCTGTAGTTATCTTGTACACAAACAAACAAACAAAAACAAACAAACATACGGAACCCTTTACAATACCCTGCCGATTTCATCGGCGTGGGTAACAATTCTTTTGACAAGGTTTGTCTCCAGCAGAGAGCACTGGGTACAACCCTTTTAAGAAATACTTATTGTTTGTTAATTTTACAGTTCGAGGTCGCATAGTGACCGAGCAGGAAAATTTGGGGTTTTAAAAGACATATGAAGTAAAGAAAGGAGCACTTTTTAGTATTTGAAGTGATACTTTTTAAGAAATATTATTTTCCATGGGACTTTTAAAGAGTATGAAAGGCTTCATTTTAAAATAAAAAGGGCATTGTTAGCTAAGAAAAGGGGCACTTTTAGAGTGCATGAAAAAAAATGGGGGCACTATGCCCCCTGCTCCCCGGTTCCACCGCCTCTGTTAGACCCCAATATCCTCAAGCGCGAAGCGCGAGTAGAAAACTTTGAGCTCAGCAAAAACATTGCCTCTCTGGACTCGTAAAGAGCGCAAAATGTTGTCCTTTTGAATTTGAAAAGAACAACAAATGTTGCTCTTTTGGACTCGAAAAGAACGCAAAATATTGTCCTTTTGTATTTGAAAAGAGCAAAAACTGTTGCCCCTCTGGACTCGAAAAGAGCGCAAAATGTTGTTCTTTTGAATTTGAAAAGGGCAAAAATTGTTGCCCCTCCAGCCTCTAAAAGAGCGCAAAAAATTGTCCTTTTGGATTTGAAAAGAGCAAAAAATATTGCCCTTCTAGACTAAAAAAGAGCGCAAAATGTTGTTCTTTTGAATTCGAAAAGAGCGCAAAATATTGTCCTTTTGGATTTAAAAAGAGCAAAAACTGTTGCCCCTCTGGACTCGAAAAGAGCGCAAAATATTGTTCTTTTGGATTTGAAAAGAGCAAGCAATGTTGCCCCATCGGACTCGAAAAGAGTGCAAAATATTGTTCCTCTGGTTTTGAAAAGAGCAAAAAATATTGTACTTTTGGAAGTGAAAAGAGCCAAAAAAGTTGCTCCTTTGAAATTTTCAAACCTTCATTTTTTCTGAGGAAAAAATGAAATTTAGCACTCCAAGATAGGAAATCCTGAATTTATCAGTGATTTTTTAGATTTTCCTAAATATTTTAGGAATTCTCATTTTTTACTGGTTTTTTTCAAGAAAACCTGCGTTACTTTATTTTGCCAAAATACTTTATACTCTGTTTATAATTCTATTAGGAAGGATTTATTTATTTCTTTATTTCCTTCCCAATTGATGAAACAATACTCTCTGCATGTAATCAATCATATCGCAGCTTCCTGAAAGTTGGAATGTTAAAGGGGTTTAACATATTTCTGACGTGACCAGGATTTCGTTCCCGCCCACCGCCCCCCTTTACGTTAAAGGAGAATTGTCCCTTTGTAGATGATTGGTTTACTGTGGATTCGGGAGAATCAAATAAGCACATTAGTGAATATTTGGTGAAAATCGGATAAATGATCAGAGTGTTATGAGTATTTGAATAATGAAGTCAAAAGGAGCCTTGCGATCTCTGATGACATAGGAAATCTCCCATTGGCAACGCGGTCACCATTTGTGATGTCACAAAGGGAGAACTCCTTATAGGGTGTGCACAAAAACTATTCAAAATGTCTCCTTATTTTCATTCTAATGATAGAAAAGCTTTTCTTTTCATGATATATATATATATCCCATAAAAAGAATCTTTATTCTCCCTTTACACTCTCAGAAAAAGTTTAACCAACCGGGCAAAATTTTAACCAACCGTTGGTTCAAATATGAACTTACCAACTGTTGGTTAAACGCGTTAACCAACCCCAGTTGGTTAAAATTTAACCAATTATGTATTAAAACTTTAATAAAAAGTTGGTTAAAATATTTTAACCAACCCTAGTTGGTAAAATTTTTTAATACTTAATTGGTTAATTTCTTTTTTTAATACATCATGGTTGGTTAAAAAAAAATCAAGCGATAGACCGGACTGGACCGGCCTTTTGACAATTTGATCAAAGTATTGGTACAAATAACATGAAGAGTTATGCCTGTATCATTAGACTACATGCATTATTTGTTGGCCTAAATAGAGTAGGCCTACAGTAGCCTAAGTATTGGTCCAGTACAATATCATTACTTCGGTTCAGACGTTAGGTCTACAATCTAGTCCAGTAGGTGAGATCTAACTGGATCTAATTATAGAATGATCTAGAATATAGAAATGAGATGTTGGCCTAATGTTAGATTCTACATTTAGATTCCAAGGTCATCACTCTTAAACCAAACAAAATCAAGTAGACTCTGGGCCTATTGGACTATATCCACATCGAGAGGTCTAGAAATATTTAGGCGAAATTTAGATGCAAATGATGGTTCTAACGTAGTTCTAAATATTTAGCCAACTAAATCTATGACCTCAAGACTTAGTCCAAGACCAAGCTGGTTTAACGTTAGATTCTAGACCGAAGCTGCATAAATTTCAAGCAAGTTTAATACCTAACGTTAGGTCTAACGTCTCAACCGAAATAATTAAGAACCGTACTGGCCATGTAGTCCAAAACAGAATGCATGTTAGTCCTATATCACAGGCCTATACTCTTCAAGTCATTTCTACCTACCAATATACTTTGATCAGATTGTCAAGATAGGTCCAGCCAGACCAGCAGTCAGCTTGTGTAGGCCTCGTCACACCGAGTCCGGTACGGGTCCCGGCACGGGCCCGTTCCGGTTCAACGGTGGGCAAAAACGGTCGAAATGAATCGGCCGTGTACGATTGCAATGACATTGGTCACACCAAACACACGGGCCGGGCCGTGCTAGCCGGAACGGCAACCGGTACGGTTTTTATGGGATCGCTCTGGGAGCGATTTGATCCGGTTTGGGACACGGCTGTTTCCACTTTTGACGAATCGCAATTAAGAGTTTCAATGACGTAACATTGGCTCCGCCCCATCAAACTTTGCAAGTTGCATGATGAAATTTGTGCGGTGAAATTGTGTATGGGATTCGCGTACTAAACACTCTTGTCATCAAGTGATAATCGGTAAGTTTATCGTTTGTTTTATTGCTTTGTTTGAAATAGTCTTGATCCGTTTTCTTTTTATTTTCTAATTAAGCATTCAAGGCATTTCCAAGCTATCGGTAGATTAGTTTCTTTATTTTTGTGATAGATTTATAGAGGCCTAAATTCATCTTTTGTTTGATCGCATTTTTATGTTTCCATTGAAACCGTCTTATGTTACAATAGTCCCATGTATTGTTTTACAAGTAGGCAGTTCCTGAAAGTGAAAGAGACATGGTCATGCTATGGTATGGAGACTATTTACTACGACTAGCCCGCACACGAAGTGTGCGGGCTACGCTTTATTGAACTTTAACGGCCATGTGAAGCCGTTTTCCGCCGCTTTTGCCGGCAAGTAACATAATTCCTTAATCTATAATGCTCTATTATATTATTAGCTATTTAATTGATGTACTTACAAATGAGACCGGAACACTATCGTCTTTGTTGATACTTTGATGGCCATATGATATTTGGGGGTCAAAATCTCCAGACTTCTTCAGTAAAACAATTCGTGTTGAAGTTTTGTGCCATTTGTAATAGTAATGCATGCGTCATGGATATTCCATCGTTAGCCTTTAGACAAGTCATGTTAAATAATTATGTTTTTATTTCATTATGTGGTAATTAACCAAAATAAAATGAGATTAATTTAGCATATGAATAGTCATGAGTTTATTTGTTTTTTATTTTTGAACCTTTTTCGCGCGTCAGCCTCTTTTTCCGTAATGAATTTTAAAACTATACAATTGACTTTTATCAGCTACGCACGATACTAATAATACTAGAAAGCTTAATCAACATGGCGGATCGGACAATTTCAGGGCATGACGGAAATCCAAAGGAATCATCTTATTTGGGTGGGGCTATAATCTGTTATTTTTTCAAATCTCGGGGTGTATGCTGAGGTAAGTGTCATTGCATGTATTGGTAGGTCATTTTGTAGTAACAATTTTTTGGGGTGGTTGAAATTTCTATGGTTGTTATTGGGGAAGACGGTGAGCTTGGGCCAGATGTATATGTTTACTTCAGGACGCCGCCACTTCGTGGCGGCGTCCCGGGGCTAGGAGACTATATGAGTTTATAAAACAGGCTTGGGATATCTAGGGGGAAAAGGCTGGAATACTACTTAGATCTAGATCCCAGATAGATCTAAAAAAAAAAGTTAGAAGTGTCTGACTGTATTAAAGTCGGGAATCTATCCCTGAATGAGTCTGAAGTTGAGTTGAGGGTGAAGTTGAACTGAACTTCTGTCCTGAACTGAAGTTATGAGTGATGACTGATGTGATGTCTGACAATGAAGAAATTAAGGAAAATTGAAATGATGAAGTGAAACTCCAATGTATCAATCCTGCATTCTCAACAGAACAGTAGGCCTACGAAATTTAGCCTTAGATTTAGTGGCTAGTAGGTCTAATGTTACTGTCTCTAGATCTAGATTTACTAGAGACAATTCTACCTTGGCCTAGAAAAGTTAGGCTTAGATCTAGATCTAATTAAGTTAGAATCTCATTCTACTCTAACGTTAGGTCTAATACAATTCATACGTGTGCGGCCTGAGGCTGGGCGCACCCCCGGGACAGCTGCCCCCAAAGACTAGATCTAGATCTACATAGTCTATAGATCTATAGTGCCAGTGGTAACTATACACAGCCCCGTTGCCGAAGGCGACGGGGCTGTACTTCCACCACCCCTATTTACAGCGTAACTTTCAGTGATGATGAGCGAAAGTGAATTATACTGGTCAATTTAATCAATCTAATGTTGAAATGTTGTTGTAGGTTTCTTAATGATGTTTCACGCGTAACAACGACTAAAAATGAAAGT
>CALNVZ010003429.1:27146587-27172094 GCA_940671915.1 Paracentrotus lividus | reverse complement strand
AGAGAGATGAGTTTGTGATCAGTATTTCAATTAATTGATTGAAAATAATATCAGACAATATAACAACACACAAATGTTCACAAATATTTTTGCTATTTGCTGCACATAATTTTGAGAAAATCGAGAGCAAAAGATGATGTTTTTTCTGCTTAAGTGTCCGGACAACGGGCCCCCATCCTAGGCCTAGCCCTAGGCTAGGCCTAACAAGAAACAATAGCCCTAACTATAGACAGCACTAGCGCCGAAGCGAGGGTCAGTCTAGGCCTAGTCTAGGCCTTGACAATAAAGTGTGCACAAATTTTATATCAATACATGTTGTACAAAATCAAATCCTTTACAGGGTCCTACTTCTCATTGACGATACGTGTACGGACTGCCACAGTAAAAAGTAGACTCTAGGCCTAGATCTAGGGCTAGATCTTACGACCAGACTTCTAGGCCTAATAGGTAGTCTACAACTCCTGTCGTTTGGATCAGTCGAAATGGGGGTCCAGGCCCATTTAACATTTTTAAGGGAGATCTTGCAAAAAGAGACATCATTTGCTCTCACTCTGTAATCTACAGACAAGTCACTATGGAAATTTAGGAAAGAAGTAGGCCCTAGATCTACATGGGAACAAATTGTTCAAGGTTCACTGGGAGAACAGTTATCAGAACTAAAGTTCACTATTATGAAAAAAAAAATACAGAAAAAATAGACTAGACCTCTACAGCAAAGTGATGTCAGCAGAGTCGCCATACAAAAATGTAATTTAAAATACAGTTTTGCTGTTAAATTCTCCCTTAAGAATTGATGAAAGAGAAGAATGAATATCAATCATTAGAGTTTTATAGCATAAAACAAAATAAATGTGTTAGAATCTACTCCTGATGTATATTTTGTATTTCTCACGTAATTATTTCAGGGGCCGCAGAGCGTTTTTGAAAGTGGAGGGGCTGAGCCGAAAGTGGGGTGGGGGGGGGGGGCCGAACAGGCTAAAAATCACAAATGTATGGTCGTTTTTGCGTTTTTGTACACGTTGGCTGGAAAAAGCCCCCCCCCCCCCCCCCCCGGCTCCACGGCCCCTGTATTTGCAGGAGAAACTTACAACAAAACTGTTTTTTTTTTTTTTTACATTTTTTATGGTGACTCTGCTGACAGCAGATTTGCTGTGAAAATACACAGACCCCTTTCTATATTTTTTTACAGTGTGGGTCCACCCTTGGAAAATAAAACGATCTTATAATTAGTTTTAGAAGGTAGGAAGGGAGGAAGAATAATGAGGAAATGGTAAAAGCAAATTAGGGCTGCTACCCCCGCCCGTTCGTTTCAGCAAGGTCTGAAAAAGCCCCGAGCTAGAATAGCCTAAATTAAGACCCTTATATTTCTTTCCTCTCATTTCTTCCCTTTTTTCGTCTTTTTCCCCTTTTTTCGTATTTTTTTATCCTCGATGTTTCTGGAAGACGAAAATTTATTGATTTAGGAATTCTTTTATCGAGGTTTTGGGGGAGTCCTGCTTTGCCCCTGTCCCCACCCCACCTGTCTGGACAAAACTGCAAAACATTGTCCCACTTGTGATTTCATGCATTTATAACTTCTGCCTGTCTCTTTTCAACTACTCTTCATGTAAAATCAATCAATTCCCTATGATGACTGCTTTTTCTTTTTTTTTCTTTTTTTTTCTTTTTTTTTCTTACTCATTTTTTCCTTGGCCTCAATGACGATGATGACATTCAGTTTACCCCAGCTGCATTCAATATTATTTTATGAAAATGATTAGAATCTGTGTGATTTATAAATATTGTTACTTGTTTTATTTCAGGTTTCAACAACACACAGTTTGGTCTTGCTGCATTTGGTGGTTCCATATCATGCCAGTGCTCACCAGCGCAGCAGGACACTCAAGCACAAGATCTTCAACAACAAGTCCCATCGGTTCCGACTTAGATGGGACTCCTTGGAAAGTGCCAACGACAAAAGCAACATTCACTTCTCTGCCATCAGATTTGCAGCCAAATATCCATTCTGCACTATATAAAGCTGCCCGTTATCTTCGTGCTCTCTTGCTCTGAATGTTATGAGCTAGATACAAAGGTATGTGAGATTGACCCATTGCATTGAAATCATATTTATTTTGGTTTCTTCATCCTGGGTTCTATTGGTTTTTATTGAATTCTGTTAATATATCTTCAAATTTTATTTATTTATATTCAAGTTTTGTTTTTCAACTTGAAATATTGCATTGCATTATACGTTACCAAAAATAAACTAATACCTCATTTTTCACTTTGAAATCTGTAGTCCTCTCTCTCTCTCTCTCTCTCTCTCCGGTTACTAAGTATGTTGGTTCCCACCCCAATCTTGTAGAAAGATTTGCAAATTTGTTTTTTCTTCATTTGTCAGACTTCATTGTTAGCTGATATTAACTACTGATCATTTAAAATGATTGATTTGATTGTTTTTACCTTTGGCAAGCTTAAGAAAGTGAGTTTTTAAAAAAGTAGTAAATAAAAAAGAAAAAAGAGAGAGGAAAAAAAGAGCATGTTGCATAAGGTAAATCAAGGTAAATAATACCAATGATTATTGTTATCGTTGTCCTTATCATTGATACCAAAGGAACATACAAACCATGTACATTTTACTGGTGAAGTCTAATAAATAAATTCAAACCATATGAAAAATACTAAAGGGCAAATAATTTAATATAGTGGTATATGGCCTGAAATTTATTAATAAATAAATTTATTAATAACCAAAGCCTTTAATTATGTGTCATGCCTTCTCTCTTGTCTTAGGTGAGCTTCAAACAGCTGTATGCCATGCTCTTTACGATAGTCATCTTCATCATATTCATGGACTTCAAGTTTAGACTTTCCAAACAATTTGCATCCAAGTTGGAAATGGTCTATGGTAAGTAACCAAAACCCATTTATTTGCCTTACTCAATATATTTTTTGACATCATTTTGCATCAAATATAAGCACGCTGTCCATTTTGTTTTTTAGGATCATGATAGTTTGGTGCCTTTGTTCATGTTGTTCAGAAAGTTATATGCTGTATAATGCACATAAAAGGACAGTTGGCCTTTTGTTTTCAAACCCCCTTCACACTCCAGTTTTACGCCTTTATACTTTTATAGTTCAAACACTTTATGGGTATTTATCTGAAGAGAAATACAGAGAGATATTTGAGGACTGTCTTTTCCAGCTGGTATTATTCTGATTAACATACACATTAAAAGTAAATAGAATAGCAAAATGAATTTATCATGATTTAGAAAATGCAAATCCAGATCATCATTAACAAAGATGTTTTTCAATTGTTTTCATTTGACAGGAAATCAGAGTTGGTGTTGAACTGAATTATAACCTGTCCTACATGAGGTACCCAGGCCAGATTTCAGAGGAGGAACACTTAACCAAACCTTTAAATAAAATTTAATATGGATTTTTACACTACTTTTCATTTTGTTAATATTATTGTGATTACCCTCCTAGCTACATTTCTAGCAATCTGAAATATATATCTGATATATATTTCAGATTGCTAGAAATGTAGCTAGGAGGGTAATCACATGACTTCAAAGATACTAAGAACAAAGATGTTCAATCAAGATCCAACTAAGAAGGGACTCAATATTATGAGAAATAATAAAATTAGAAGAACGAAATATGCATATACATACATAAAAACTGGTTATGAAATAAGAGGGTTAAGGAAGTTGTCTTGTACTTTCTATGGGGATACTGAAATTGGCAAAATTAGTTCAATGTGGCTAATTCTGTGGACAACTCTCCATTTATTTTGTACACATTTTTGAGATTTTATTCCACATCCTATATGTCAAGTTTAGAAGAAGACAATCAGAAATTTGAGAAATAAAGGAGTAAATATATAAATATGTGTTTAAAAAAAAAAGAAAAAAAGAAAAAAGGGAGAGTGGTCTAAAAAGTGAGTCATTTTGAAGCATTTTTACAAGTTTAAGTATCCCCGTAATTAGTACAACAAGACTTTTTAAACCTTTTTTTTTTTTTTTTTTTTTTTTGTGTATATTCTTTATTTTGCTGAAACTTTTGTTAAATTGCCCTCTCATATTTTCTATGAAATAAGTAGATTCTCTCCTTGGATTGGATACCCCAAAATGTAATGATATAAGAAAATAATTTAGTTTAAGATTAGTTACAGTATGCATATACTTAATTTATTTCAAATTTAGTTTTAATCCATCTATAACCAGAAGAATTGCAAAAGTAATTTGTTACTGCAGTCAAAATATAATTTATCATACCCTGCATGTTGGCATTATTGTAAGTTGACATGCAAACAGTATCTGACTATTAAAAACTAATATCTTTAAATTTTCTATATTTATTCTATACATACCGATCATGCCGATGATGAACTATCTTCTTGGTTATAATTTTAATTAATTAAAACATATGAAACTGGTTATTTACTACATTTCGTCTGTGTGGGTAATTGCTGGTAGGATATCATCATAACATCTCTCTTCTATGGCAGGAAAAGGAAAGGCAAGGGGAAAAGTTTTTTTTTTTTTTTGGGGGGGGGGGGTGAAAGAGAGGGGGAGTTTCAAAATTTATAGACGGAGACGGATCATACTGAAAGACGGGAGTGTAAAGACGAGATGAATAATGACATTTAGGACAAGTCGGGAAAAATGTTGACGAGTTCAAACATGAAAGAGAGGAGGGCGGAAAGAAGAGTTAAGACACGACGGAGAGAGAGAGAGAGCTAGAGAGATAGAGAGAGAGGGAGGGGGTTGGGAGGGAGAGAGTGAAAAAAAAATGAAAAGTTGAAGAACTTTGGTCGAGGGACGGAGGGAGGTGTGAACAAAGGAGAGAGAACAAAAGAAGCAAAAAGGTTGGGGAAAATAAAAGGAGGGAGATGAGTATATAAGTACAAGACAGAGAGAGAGAGAAAAAAAAAAGAAGGAATGAAAAGCATCAAGACTTTGGAAGAAACTGGAAGTGTAAAGCAAAAAGAGGGGGTAGGATGGATGAAATAGAGTAGGGATTATAGTGAAATGAGAGAGAAAGAGTTCCAAGCAGGAAGAACAGGAAGGATGGAGGGAGTGATATATAGTCTGGTTTCTATAGAAACATTGGTAATTGGGAGGGAGAGAGTGAAAAAACAAAAACAAACGAAAAGTTGAAGAACTTTGGTCGAGTGGCGGAGGGACGGAGGGAGGTGTGAACAAAGGAGAGAGAACAAAAGAAGCAAAAGGGTTGGGGAAAATAAAAAGGAGGGAGATGAGCATATAAGTACAAGACAGAGAGAGAGAAAAAAAGGAATGAAAAGTATCAAGACTTTGGAAGAAACTGGAAGTGTAAAGCAAAAAGAGGGGGTAGGATGGATGAAATAGAGTAGGGATTATAGTGAAATGAGAGAGAAAGAGTTCCAAGCAGAAAGAACAGGAAGGATGGAGGGAGTGATATATAGTCTGGTTTCTATAGAAACATTGGTAATAATTGGGAGGGGGTGGGAGGGAGAGAGTGAAAAAAAAAATGAAAAGTTGAAGAACTTTGGTCGAGTGGCGGAGGGACAGAGGGAGGCGTGAACAAGAGAGAGAGAGAAAAAAAAAAGAAGCAAAACGGTCGGGAAAAAAATAAAAGGGAGGGAGATGAGTATTAAGTAAGACAGAGAGAGAGAGAAAAAAAAAGAAAAGAATGAAAAGCATCAAGACTTGGGAAAAAACTAGAAGCGTAAAGCAAAGAGACAGGTAGGGATTATAGTGAAACAAAAGAGAGAAAGAGTTACAAGCAGAAAGAACAGGGAGGATGGAGGGAGTGATAATATAGTCTGGTTTCTATAGTAACATTGATAATTGCTCCCGCGATGCGCACGCATCACGGGAGCCGTCTACCGGACCGTGTACCGTGTTGACAACGGTACGCTTTGCCGTGCCGGTCACCGGACCGGAGCCCGTGCCGTGACCCGGACCGGACTCGGTGTGACGAGGCCTTAACCCTGTTGTCGTCGCAATCAAAGTACGTGCAATGAATAGGCGCACTATATCTCTTACGTGTATAAATGAAAATCGCAAGATTTCTAGCGCGAGGAGCGGAGCGCGTATCTTTGTTAAATCCGCGTTTCCCATTGGTTGTTTTTCTTCCACGTGACCAATTTTTTTAACCAACTATTGGTTAAAAATGGAATTGGGCTTTTTTAACCAACCCATGCTTTTTCACGTTTAACCAACTTGTTTTTTAACCAACTTTTCTTTTTAATACATTATTGGTTAATATTTTTAACCAACTGGTTTTAATATGCATTTTTTTTTACCAGCGTTCTGAGAGTGTAGAATCGAGAAAAAAGAGGATTTTATTACAATGTGTACAATAGATATGGGAAAGATCTCCCTGCATTACATCACACATCATGGTCGCGTTGCCTATTGGAAGATCTCCATATCATATCATAAGTGATCTCAAAATCTAAAAAATCATATCTCTCTTATTCATTGCCTGATTTTTCTGAAACTTTTACCAATATGTTTTGGGGGTTTGTCTCCATTCACTGAAGCCAAATTTCTCTAAGGGGATAAATTCCCCTTTAATAATTACATTTAAGTTCAGTTAATTACAATAGGGGATTTTCGAATTGTGTCGAGGTTGAGAGTTTATACAACGATTTCTGGACAAATAATAATTATATCTATAATAGTTGCTTGAGTGCTCTCGGTCGATAGGCTGAACTTAACTTAAAATGCTTCGTTTCAGCCGACCAGTCGAGAGCAAAGAGTAGCAAGGATATATTGGAACTCCATTCGTAAAGAATTATTATTATGCTTATTATTTGTGAAAAGATTCAATTGTTACCCTCTCATTCTCATAGAGGCAGCATGTCTATACAGAGTGAGTAAGAAAACGTCTCATTATTAGTTGTCTTGTGTGAAGCATGAGCATTAAATCTTAGGTTTCATGATAATTGGTAGAGCCATCCTCCCAGCATTTTTTGGTACCCTTTTCATTTGGTTCTTTGCACGTGCGACTGAGTAACAATCTCAAGAAGACTGCCGAATCTCAATTATGCCAAGTGGACGGATGAAATTTAAAACAAATGATGAAAGAATATGTGTACGCACATAAACACACAACCTTTCACCACATTTGCACAAACACACACACCAATCCTCCATCACCCACACGTACGTTATCACACACGCAACCACAAACACAGTAAATAATTCAAAACAACATTTCCCCTTTTCTGATCAAGCATTGATGTTTTGCATACCATGATAATCATTTAATATTTGGGACTTATATAGTCTGTAAGATAACAATGCATTATTTTTTGAGTTATCATCTGCACAAGAAGTGTACATAAAAAATAAAGAAAAGAAAAAAGAAGATTTAGACAATAACTAGAGCTTAAAATTGTAACACGTACAATTATCGGTGGTATGTACTAATATGTGAAATTTGTAATGCGGTAAATTTACATGAATTTCGTTTTACAATTAAACTGGTTGAGAGTTTACTCAGCCATAGCATGAAAAGGCTTATTAAAATGTGGGAGTAAATCGACCAATATTTATTGATATAAACTCGATTTAGATTTTTAAAAAAAGAAAAAGGAATTTGCAACTGATGGTGTATCCAACTCTGAAAAGATAATTGGGGGTTTCCGTTCATCCTGAAGAATTATTAAGGATTTTGCGTAGGCATGTTTTTGGCCAAAAATGAAATATTTTTGTAAAATTTACAAAATTCGCGTGCGCGTAGTTCCAACTTGAAGAAACTCCCATTTGGTTATGAATAGTTTAAAAATAGTGATTATGGTGTCAATTTGTTGTAAATATTATCAAGATTACTTTAAGAGCCAAAAATCGATAATCTGAAGCTACATTCTTTCCCGATGCGCTAAAAGCGCGCAAAATCGTGCGCGTGCATTTTTTCTTGAAATGCTTTAAATGACCTGAAACGTATTCTAATTCAGCCAAAAAGTGATTTTGAACAATTTAATTTTTGCGCGCGCGTAGTTCCTTAATGCGTACATGTACGCGCGCGCAACATGACCCAAAATATGCGCTTCAATTTGAAGTTTATGTGTATTAAATATGATTAATCAATGATTATTAGTCATGAAGTTATGATTGATAATGTGATTTTACAAAATGGCATCTAGATGACGTCACATTATGCTAATGAGCTACAAAAGATTTCAGTGCTAAGATCTTATAAGGATCTATCATTGATGAAAATTTGAAATACTTTAATGCAATATTTTTTTGGTTATCGTGTCTACAAGATTTGTACATAAAGAAAAAAGAACGAGACAATTAACGAGTTAACGTGGTTAATGAGAAAGAAAAATTATGCGAAAGAACTTATTGTAGACATGTTCGTATAATAAGCAGCAAGAATTAATTAGCGAATGAAACAGACGTTATAGGGAGAAACTTTTAGAGAAAATGCACGATGTTTAAATTTCATTTCGTAAACACAAGAAATAAACCCTGAAGAATTTCTTCTATTAACGTAAAAAGAAATCACAAGTTCCAATATTGTCTATTCGTCGGAGCAGAAATTGTCGGACTGATAACAGAGAAAAATTAATGGAAAGAGAGAGAGAGAGAGAGAGAGAGAATAATATAAAGAGGGAAACAAGAGACAGTTATACAATTTCTTGTTAATTGTCATTCACGATGTTAATTAAAACGATATAAAGGGAATGTATGCAAGGGGGGAATGATACGAGGAAGGTGACGTAATAAATAGCCAATGACGATAATTTTCAACAGAAATTTAAATCCAATAGCCAACTAAATGTGTAAGCTCTTCCTCTTTTTTTTTCTCTTATTCTGTTTATAAATCAATAGTCATATGTTTGTATGTTATACTGAAAAACAATAACAAATCTTGAAGCTATACAAGCCACACCTTAGTGCAATTCTCTTATTTTCAATCTATCTATTTATTTATCTTTTTTGTTCATATACGTGAGCCACGTTCTTAGTCAGATTAAAAATGACCCTCCAAGAGTTTGTAATCCATATTTTAGGGGTGTTCGGATTGTACTGAGTGAGTAAAAAAGAAAAGTGTCTCATCATTTTGAAGTTGTCTTGTGAAAAGTATGAAAGTATGGGTTTCATGATAATGTCGTGGTAGAGTCATCCTCCAAGAATATGTTGGTCCCCTTTTAATTTTGATCTTTGCGTGCATGACTGAATAACAGATAATCTTCAAAAGACAGAAAATACTCACTAGCACCAAGTGGCTTATAGGTGAGGAATAATGTAATTGAGAATTTATTACTTATTTGCATGCACACAGACACACACACCCACACATACCCTCGTTTACACATACACAAACCACGTACATACCCACACACACTCACATGCGACCCCTAGACACACACTTACACACATCCAATACACACATAAATATACACCCACATCCTCAACAAACACACTCAAAGACCCCTCCACACACACACACCATCAATCACACCCACAAGCAGTTGTTAGGGAATTACTATATATATAAGTCCCAAATATTAAATGATTATCATGGTAAGCAAAACATCAATGCTTGATCAGAAAAGGGGAAATGTTATTCTGAATTATTTACTGTGTTTGTGGTTGCGTGTGTGATAACGTATGTAAGTGTGATGGAGGATTAGTGTGTGTGTTTGTGCATGTGTGGTGAGAGGTTGTGTGTTTATATGCGTACACATATTCTTTCATCATTTGTTTTAATTTTCATCCGTCCACTTGGCATAATTGAGATTCGGCAGTCTTCTTGAGATTGTTACTCAGTCGCGCGTGCAAAGAACCAAATGAAAAGGGTACAAAAAATGCTGGGAGGATGGCTCTACCAATTATCATGAAACCTAAGATTTAATGCTCATGCTTCACACAAGACAACTAATAATGAGACGTTTTCTTACTCACTCTGTATAGACATGCTGCCCCTATGAGAATGAGAGGGTAACAATTGAATCTTTTCACAAATAATAAGCATAATAATAATTCTTTACGAATGGAGTTCCAATATATCCTTGCTACTCTTTGCTCTCGACTGGTCGGCTGAAACGAAGCATTTTAAGTTAAGTTCAGCCTATCGACCAAGAGCACTCAAGCAACTATTATAGATATAATTATTATTTGTCCAGAAATCGTTGTATAAACTCTCAACCTCGACACAATTCGAAAATCCCATATGGTAATTAACTGAACGTAAATGTAATTATTAAAGGGGAATTTATCCCCTTAGAGAAATTTGGCTTCAGTGAATGGAGACAAACCCCCAAAACATATTGGTAAAAGTTTCATAAAAATCAGGCAATGAATAAGAGAGATATGATTTTTTAGATTTTGAGATCACTTATGATATGGAGATCTTCCAATAGGCAACGCGACCATGATGTGTGATGTAATGCAGGGAGATCTTTCCCATATCTATTGTACACATTGTAATAAAATCCTATTTTTTCTCGATTCTAAAGGGAGAATAAAGATTCTTTTTATGGGATATATAGATAGCTTTTCTATCATTAGAATGAAAATAAGGAGACATTTTGAATAGTTTTTGTGCACACCCTATGGGGAGTTCTCCCTTTGTGACATCACAAATGGTGACCGCGTTGCCATTGGGAGATTTCCTATGTCATCAGAGATCGCAATATTCAAATACTCATAACACTCTGATCATTTATCCGATTTTCACCAAATCTTCACTAATGTGCTTATTTGATTCTTCTGAATCCACAGTAAGCCAACTATCTACAAAGGGACAATTCTCCTTTAACGTAAATAGGGGGGGGGGGGGAATATGTTAAACCCCAATACAAAAAATTAAAACCAGATTTTAAAAGCATCAGGATAAACGTGGAGACATTCAAGTTTGTTTTGCACCAAAATATGTTTCCTTTGATTCCTGAAATAACTTCCTGTTATTCCAACTTTCAGGAAGCTGCGATATGATTGATTACATGCAGAGAGTATTGTTTCACCAAATGGGAAGGAAATAAAGAAATAAATAAATCCTTCCTAATAAAATAGTTAACATGTTATGATAATGGAAGGAAGCCTATTCCAGCCGTGGTTGGATCACGTTCCCTATCTTCATATTGTTTTTACCCATTCTTGACATATACGTGTAATTTCATCAATTATATAAAAAAAATTATAGTTGTAATGCGTACAATTATCGGTGGTATGTACTGATATGTATGTGTAATGCAAAAAAGTATGCAGCAATAGCTAACTGGAGAGAGAGAACAAAAGTGAAACGGACAGAGAGAGTGAAATAAACTTTTTGAAAAAGAAGAAAATGAAATGTGTAATGCGATGAATTTACATTAATTTTTAATTACCTTTCACAATTCAACTGATGAAAAGAATTTGGGAGAAAATCAACCAATATTTATGCTCATGTTAACTACATTTGGATTGAATGAAATTTTGGGTTAGCATGAGAATATGCCGATGTTTTATTCCTTAGACTCCACATTTTATTAGTAGATTATATTTACTATGTCATAAACTTTGAGAACATGTTAAAAAATAAATAGGGTTTTGACCTCTCTGACGAGCTATGGAGGATTCTAAAGACGTATGTTTTGTTATGTTTTTACGTTATTTGCCCCATTGACGCACGCGCGGATTTTGAAATTTGATGAGCGCGTGCGACCGTATGGTAGGCTGGAAACGATTTAAAATATATAGAAACTCCTAAGAGAAGTGTCTAAATTGCCACTCAAGAAAAAAAAACCGGAGTTTTACGCGATTTATAAAGAGCGCGCAAAAACGCGCGGAAATTTTCAAAATGCTTGAAATGGCCTGTGTATGAATATGGGGTGATTTTGAGTATTTTTAGATTTTGAAACACCGGTTTTTAAAAATTTTCATCCTGTTGAAAGCATTTATCAAATAGGCTGTCAAATTATTTTTTGTTAGAAACATGACGATCTTCAATTTGAGACCAGCCACAGCTCATTTGGCGACAATTTTTGACGCCAATGAAAACAAAATGTATTTGCAATTGATGGTGTATCCAACTCTGAAAAGATAATTGGGGGTTGCTGTTCATCCTGAAGAATTATTCAGGCTTTGTGTAGGCATGTTTTTGGCCAAAAATGGCATATTTTGGCAAAATTGACAAAATTCGCGAGCGCGTAGTTCCAACTTGAAGAGACCATCATTTGGTTATGAATAGTCTAAAAAGTAGTGATTATGGTGTCAAATTGTTGTCAATATTATCAAGATTACTTAAGAGCAAAAAATCGATGATCTGAAGCTGCATTCTTTGCCGACGCGCATAAATGCGCGCGCATTTTTTCTTGAAATGCTTAAAATGACCTGAAACGTACTCTACTTCAGCCATAAAGTGATTTTGAACATTTTTAATTTTTGCGCGCGCCTAATTCCTTAATGCGCGCCCGTACGCGCGCGCATTAAGTTCTAAAAGATGCGCTTCAATTTGAAGTTTATGTGTTCTAAATATGATTAATCAATGATTATTAGTTAAAAAGTTATAATTGATAATGTGATTTTACAAAATGGCGTCTAGATGACGTCACGTAACAAATTCGTTATCATACAAAACACTTTTATGACATTATTATATTATTTTGCAGTCTAAAATACATATTTCTGACATTCAAAAATCCAAAATGTTCTCACTCTTTCGTTAATCTTCCTCGTGTGTGCCTATATACTTCAGTAATCATGTAGCACAATACACCGTGTTGATAATGGAAGCGCAGATGTTTCACTATTCACAATTAGAAAAAAAAATCAAATCGATGATAATCAGAGGCATTGATCCCAGGGTGAATGGCGGACAGGTGCCTCGATAAGTAAAACTGAAGTCATAAGTATTCCCCCTCAATAACCCACGATGGTTTTGATAAAATAAATAATGAATATTGAAGAGTCTGTAACACTTAGCTTGGCTCTTCATCGACAAGGTAACTTTTTTGGACTCGGACCATTGATTATATAATACACTTTCACTATTCTCTGGGGGCTAAATGCCCTCTTTTCAAATTAGTCGCTACTTTGCTATCAAATATCAGATAACTGTTAGAATTTGCGTGAAAATTTTCAGCTCGCGCTTCGCGCTCGCATAATATAAGATAGTGCAAACTGCAGTTGACTTTGTTCATCTTTTATGCATGTATTAATGCCACGATGGTACGTTTAAAACACTAAATCCCTCCCCGTTTCGTGCTCCAATGTTGCTACAAGTATCTTGTTTCATCAGGTCACTATTATTGAGAAAAATTTCAGCTCGCGCTTCCCGCTCGCACAATATATTGCCCTAATTCGTCCATTTTTAAATAGATTTGCGTTTGTTGGCATTACGTCATGATGTTCCGCTTCTAATCACTAGTTAAACCTCCTATAGCCCTCTATCAATTTCGTGCTTATAGTCATGTAACGCTACAAATACCATGTTTCAGTGGAATATTATTGAGAATATTTTAAGCTCGCGCTTCGCGCTCGCATTACAGCCCTATAAATTCGACGATGTACTAGTACTCATATGCGTAATAATGTGCATGTGTGTGTATCTATAGACATTACATCATGATGGCCCCTTTAATAAAGCAGAATAGCCCCTTCCCGTTCCGTGTTTAACTTAGCATTATTCTACAATATATGTCCCATTTCATGTCACTATTATTGAGAAAATTTTTAGCTCGCGCTTCGCGCTCGCATAAAGAATTTGATAGTATGTACTAGTGGATACTGACACGCATGCATGTGTGTATTATATGTAGCCATTACATCATCATGGTCCCCCTTTAAAGGGGAATCCAACCCAAGGAGAGAATCAACCTTACATGAAAGAGGAAAATGAGAGGAGCAATCTTAAAAAAATTTCATCAAAATCAGTTATAAAATAAGAGAGTTATGGAAGTTTGAAAAGTCTAGTTGTTCCTTCTATGGGGATCCTCAAATTGGCATCTCGCTTCAAAAATGGCCGATCTTATGGACAACTCTCCATTCATTTTTTACACAAATTTCAGATTTTCCCCCATTTTCTTTCAAAGTATGTCTTCTTTACTTCTGAGCTCAAAATATGTGATGGCGAAATATATATTTCACACAACATTATGTTGAGCTCAGAAGGAGGTAAGATATATTTCGAAAGAAAAGGGGAAAATCTGAAAATTTGTGTACAAAATGAATGGAGAGTTTGTCCATAAGATTGGCCATTTGAAGCTGATGATGCCAATTTGAGGATCCCCATAGAAGGAAACAACTAGACTTTTCAAACTTCCATAACTCTCTTATTTTATAACCGATTTTGATGAAACTTTTTTTAGATTGCTCCTCTCATTTTCCTCTTTCCTTTAAGGTTGATTCTCTCCTTGGATTGGATTCCCCTTTAACAAACCAGTTAAGCCCCTTCCTCGTTTCGCGCTCGAATTATGCTACAAATGCCCAATTTTATGTCACTATTATTGAGAAAATTTTCAGCTCGCGCTTCGCGCTCACATTATACAACTACATCATTTTCATATTTTATATGCATGTACAAGCAAATACAAACATTACCCCCCCCCAACAATATACAACATTACCCCACCCCAACAATGGACACTGTGATCATTATACCATCGTATGTGTCACATTGAGGAAAAGAGGAATATCGACGATCATCCCCCCCCCCCCCCAATCGCCTTAAAACAAATCGACAACGTTGCCTACACACCAGCATGTCTGCTCACCACCACCAACAAAACATAATGTATGCAGACTACATGACTTACTATATATGCAATGTATCTAGAGGGTCAAGTTATAAATAAAGTTACTTATATTAAATATAGTCAGAGTATGAACAACAACTTGGAGGAACAGTTGTATTTTATGGATGTATTTAATAATAGAGGTCTATACTAAAGGCTATAATATTCTGAAAGCTTATCAATTCGAAAATAATGACATGAACAAAATGACAAATGCAATGGCAATGAAAAGGTTTTGCCATTTGTTTTGTTTTGTTTTTTTTTGTTTTGTTTTGGTTTTTTTTATATTTTTATATGATATAGAAAAAGTAAAGCATTTGTCATTTATACTTTCATAGATCGATTATGATATAAATATGGCCAGGTAGAGTTAGCATATAGTCTACAAACATGTGTCAAACTTTGCATTGTAAAACTAATGACAATAATTATGTTAGCTACCGTAGGCCTAGTAGCTCCATGGTACTACCGCGCAGGCCTCCATGATTAAATTTACTAAATACATCCACAAAATACACCTGTTCCTCCAAGTAATTGCTGTCATACACTGACTATATATAATATAGAAAATTTAAGTTACTTTATTATAACTTGAGCCTCTAGTAAACGCATAACTTAGTAGCTCCATTGTATACGGAAAGCACTGTTTAAATTTGTTGAAAATTACCTGTTTTCTAGAGCTTCTAACATCAACGTTTTTCACGTTCATCTCCCGGAAATAATGGAAATTATAAAAAAATATATCACAGTATTTAAATATAAAGGTCGGTAAAGCTGTAAAAATTCGAAAAGGAGAAAAAATGAGAAAATAAAATATTATTCATAAATATTCAAAATTTTTACAAATTTTTTCTTGTTAGAAATATATGTCACTTTGGGTCAGTTTTTTGAGAAATAAGTAACCTTAAGTGAACGAGCTTGATTCATATCTTCTTATAAATATTCATTTGTATTTGTGCACCCGGGCGCGCACACTGGAAAAAAACAACATATTTTGAGAGGTGTCCTTGCTCATTAATGAACGGGAGGAGCTAATTACAGCGGGCAAAGTTCACGAAAGTTCACGGAACCGGTTCAGTGGTTATGCTAATGGATGCGCCCTCGTAACGAGCGGTCCGAACATGACCAAGGCCATATATATACGGGTAAATTATACAAGGTTACGACAACAGGGTTCAAAGGTCAAATTTGAAGGGCTCGAATAGTTCCAACTCGGTGTTTTTGTCGACTGCTACCATTGCAAATGCGTGCAAAATTTTGAATAGTTTTCTAGTATTATATCCCAAAATGTCATTAAAGATTTATTTCAACCATGAAGATTCGTATGAATATTTTAGCGACCACCTAAATTTATCAAATTTGTACGCTCTTATAGCAAAAGACGTGAAATATCTTCGATTGCAAAAATGAGAATTGAGCCCGCCGCTGCCGGCCTTGATCGTGAATCTTCTCCACGGTTCGGTGTAAAAATGGCGGAGGTAATAATGGCAGAGGTAAAAATGGCAGAGGTAATAATGGCAGAGGTAAAAATGGCAGAGGCAAATATGGCAGAGGTAAAAACGGCAGAGGTAATAATGGCGGAGGTAAAAATGGCAGAGGTAAAAATGGCAGAGGCAAAAATGGCAGAGGTAAAAATGGCGGAGGTAAAAATGGCGGAGGTAAAAATGGCAGAGGTAAACATGTCGGAGGTATAAATGGCAGAGGTATAAATAGCAGAGGTAAAATGTCAGGTCTTACGCAATTAAATTGTCATAGCAAATCCCATGAATAAAACATGGCCAATTCCCTTGGGTGGTATCCCCTTCTCGGAAACGCCTTCACGACAGAAAAAAAAAAAAATATACGTCTCCGCTCCGATGTGCGGAGACGTCGCGGAGATGTCTCCGCGACAGTTAAAGTATACACACGGAGAAAAATACACATATTTGCTAATAATGGCCAAATTGCATGTTGCTAAATAGCTTTTCCTTCCTTTATACGATTGACATGCTGAAAGACCTAATCTCTCAGAAATAGCTGTAAACGGTTTTTAGTGTTTTTGTTTAATCCGCCCCAAATGGGCCGCTCGGCGGTGCGGAGGAGCTCCTATCTTGTGACGTCACACCTTGGACAGCTCGAACAGCTAGCCAGCTGCTCTGAGCTTGCGCGCCGCAGCTTGATGCATGTGCATGTACTGTACGTGCATATAAAACGTTAACTAGCTTGCACTGTACAAGCTTGCTATAGCTGCTGTGTTCTCGGATTAATATGGCTCTTTATCACAACTGATTGCACCATTGGACAAATCATAAAGGGTTGTATATCCTTAGAATATCATGTTTTGAGATATTGTTAACGATTGTGATTATTTTGTAGATTTGAACTTGCGCGATAGATTTTGAAGAGTTTGCAATCATGCGTAAAAGCACGAATTGCCTTGCTCATCTCTCACCGAGGGCCGTGAACGGTGCGGCCCTTTGATTTGCCCATTGACATTCGGAGATATAATGCTTAAAATTCCACGTAAATTTATAGTGACTTCATTCTTAAGAAGACTTATTCTGTGTTGAATCTATATATGATTTTAATATGATTGTTTCTTAATCTGAATCCTCCAAATAAGGTTTAGAGCAAAATATAATCATTCCACCGTCATGACTTTCCCAACTAACTTACACGGATTAACAATACCATCATTAGTTGACAAGGTCGGTCATGTCACATTTCCTCAAAATTCCTTATTTATCGAAATTCAATGGCTGAAACACCAGAAACGTCCATAAATAAAAATCAGTACATATTGAGAGACAGAATATTTAAGAATCAATTATGTAAGCATGATTTTGTTTGCAATATTTACGGTTCTCTAATTTAGTTTTTGCTTAATTTCTTACAAAACAGCAGCGGGATACCAGTCCGCCAGGAGCGGATGGAATTATACAGTCGTCTCTCGTAAGACTGCTGCTTTTATCACGAATGCAAAATCTGTCAAATCCATTGCAACAAGGTCGAATCTACAAAATAATGTTATTCATTCTGAACAATATCTGAAACCATGAAAAAGGTTCACATATACTGTAACTGAAGAACTAAGGAGCTATTCCATCCGAAAGTTTGCGACGAATTATTAGTATAGATAACGGATGAAAGTATCTCGGGATTCTGCACAATGATAATAAGACTTACAAAACAAAATGAACAATTTCAAGATTATGATAACCTTACCAATTATAGATATATATTGGGTATACTGGTTATAATAATTTGTCTAAAAAAAATAAAAAAAACTAAAAGTGTGATTTGAACAGTCCATAATTGAAAACAATGTCGTGCTGAGGATAGGCCTATTTTTAATTATTATCTTAATATAATGAAAAAGAATACATTATTGGAAAGGAAAACTTAAATATATAGACAAATGATAGAAGGAACAGTTCGGCAAGTATATTTATTTGACCAGTTAATTAGTCAGGGCCTGGGGTGAAGCATGAGATAAAAAGAAGAAAGAAAGTTTTTGAAGAATCACAATGTGCAATTGTACGCAATATAGCACAGTACAGGATACGTGCATACAGTGGACACGGTACGGGTGCCCAAGGTGTGACGTCATAATCTCGACGCCCTTGCGGGTGGTACCGCTGAAGCCTGAAAACGGGGGCCCTTCTTTGAAGGTGATAACTCCGATCTAAAGAGATATTGACAAGGGGTTTAGATATTCTGAATCAGTAAAGATTTTCCGTTGCAGTGGTATGAGTTTGGTTGCAATCAAAAGCAGCTTTGACTCTCCAGTTGTCTACTTTAAAAAAAACTGTAACAAAGCACTTTCAAAGAACCGTCTCAAAGTTGTTTCTGCGACTCATGAAACGTCTCAGAGACGTCTCCGTAACAATTTTTTTAAAACTTGTTTAAAACGTTTTATGAGTCGCGGATAAAACTTTGAGACGGTTTTTTTAAATTGCTTTGTTACAGTTTATGAAAAATGTATCGGAGACGTCTCGGAGACGTCTCTGCTACATCTCCGCGACATCGGAGACGTCTCTAATACATTTTTTCCGTCGCGGAAATGATTATGTCGAGGAGACGTCTCCGCGAGGGAATCCTTTGTTTCACGTATAAAGAGTAGGACCTATTAGAAACGTGTCTGAAAATTAAGAAGAAAGAGGAGACTAAAGGGCCTGTCCCACAGAAGGCGATCGCTGTGGCGACAACCTACGAACTACCTTTTAGTACCCATCGCCACCATGGCGCCAAGTCCAATCGCTGTAAGATCGTGAATTATCGCGTTTGTCGCCAACAAATACGTAGAAAAATTCTGTTCGCCGATGGTTTCTCAACAAGCTAAACAATAGCCGGCGTCAGTTTGGTTGACGTCAATGACCGTAGCCTGTCTTCTCTTGCGCGACAATTTGCTTCGTAGATTTCGCCAGATAAGAACGTGTTTAGCAGAGCAGAACGGCGGCAGTTGTAGGTTGCCGCGCTCCAGCGTACGTTGCACGCATCGCTGAACCTCACGGCAGTGAAATTTAAGCCGCCTACGACCTTTGTCGCCAACTACAATCACCAAATCAGGATCGGTCTCCCATTGAGATACTGTACAGTCGCGCGTGAATTTTGAAATTTCAAAAATCACCTACGACCCAAATATATAATGCGCGACTGAGAGGACTATCACGAACTAAAGGCGACGGGCGCCATTAGGTAAAAAACACTCGATCGGCCTGGTCAGTCGCAAGGATCGCACAGTGCGCAAGTTCATATTTTGGTTGATTTTAAGCTCGACAAAGAAGTCCGCCGCGACATGCGCGAAGGTCGAGGCTATTGTATTATTGGATACAGCTATTATTAGCCTATTGTTTGCGTGGAAGCAAGTCGTTGTCCGTAGCCTTCTAGACAGAGTCGTAGATACGTATATGATCTTCGGTCACCTACGATTCTGACACGATTCTGGCAAGGTTCTAACAGTTTAGGCTGTCGCCACAACGATCGCCTTCTGTGGGACAGGCCTAAGGGCCTGTCCACAGAAGGCGATCGTTGTGGCGACAACCTGCGAACTACTTTTTAGTACCCATCGCCACCATGCGCAGGTCCAATCGCCTGTAAGATCGTGAATTATCGCGTATGTCGCCAAACAAATACGTAGCAAAATTCTGTTCGCCGCTAGTTTCTCAACAAGTTAAACAATGGCCGGCGTCAGTTGGGTTGACGTCAATGACCGTAGCCTGTCTTCTTCTTATCGCGACAAGGTGCTATCGTAGATTGTCGCCAGATAGAACATTGTTAGCAGAGCGGAACGGCGGCCAGTTGTAGGTTGCCTTGCTCCAGCGTACGTTGCACGCATCGCTGAACCGAAAGGCCAGTGAAATTTAAGCCGCTACGCTTTTGTCGCCACCTACATTCACCAAAATCTGGATCGGCCCTCCATTCAGATACTGTACAGTCGCCGCTGATTTTGAAATTTTCAAAAATCACTCACGACCCAAATTTAATGCGCGACTGAGAGGACTATCACGAATATAAAGGCGACAGCGCGCATCAGTAGAAAACACTCGATCGCCTGTGTCAGTCGCAAGGATCGCCACAGTGCGCAAGTTCAAATTTTGGTTGATTTTAAGCTGCGACGAGAGAAGTCGAGCTGCGAGATGCGCGAAGGTCGAGGCTATTGTACAGGGCGTCCCGAAAGAACTATTACACTTTGAAATGGCTGCCAAATGAAAAATATTTCATTTTAGGTAATGAAAATTTATATGTATGGAAAGCTCATCCCCAACTTTCATATGACATCAAAAAGTCCGAAAATAGTCATGCATGAATGAGCAGCGTTCACTTTTGTAAGGGTATGGAAATTAGGGTGCGCAGGAATTGCCTTACCAAGTTGTATGAGGAAAGTCTTTGAAGCTTATGGAATTGAGGATGATATGCAGAATTACTGATCAATTATGATAAGTTGGGGTTTGCCAAGTAAATTTGTGGAATTGGGATACAATTTATGCATGAGTGAACAGGAATATGTATTTCATTGTTGCATTGTCACTTTCCAAGGTATATTTAGTGAGGTCCTTCAGTGGTGTGTACTTCATCTCTCTTTGGACTTTTGTAAAGGATATGGTACAGTGTATTTTGTGAAAGTGTAAATTTGCGAAATTAACATGTCAGTCTGTATTTTCAGTTGAATTTTGTTCTTTTCGATTTTACACTTGTTTCATCCATCCTGTAACAAAACAAAAAGGAGGGGAAAAAATAATGCAAAATTAAAAAAGAAGTCTGTACGTTCAATGCTCAACGTGTCTCCTCTTTTGATGCACAACCTGTTTGTTGAAGAAAAAAAAATGCCACTGATGTTGGATTCAGACAATCCAAAAGATCATGAAAACGATCATCAAAAGGGATCAAAAATCTTACCCTGCATCTCACTTGTTCTGCACCCCATCCTACTACCACTAACACACCACTGAAGACAACTTAGAAGGCTACAATGCTA
This sequence comes from Paracentrotus lividus, assembly GCA_940671915.1. Classification (NCBI taxonomy): domain Eukaryota; kingdom Metazoa; phylum Echinodermata; class Echinoidea; order Camarodonta; family Echinidae; genus Paracentrotus; species Paracentrotus lividus. The sequence continues at coordinate 27,150,924 of CALNVZ010003429.1, read as the reverse complement.
TAATAGGAATACATATTCCTGTTCACTCATGCATGAAATCATAATCCCAATTCTACAAATTTCTCTAGCAAAACCCAACTCATCATAATTGATCAGTAATTCTGCATATCATCCTCAATTCCATAAGCTCCAAATGACTTTCCTCATACAAAATTGGTAGGGCATTCTGCGCACCCTAATTTCCATACCCTTTACAAAGTGAACGCTGCTCATTCATGCATGACTTATTTTCGGACTTTTTGGTGTCATATGAAAGTTGGGATAATGAGCTTTCTATACATGTAAATTTTGTTACCTAAAATGAAATATTTTTCATTTGGCAGCCATTTCAAAAGTGTATAGTTCTTTTCGGGACGCCCTGTATTATCGGATACAAGCTATTGTTAGTTTATTGTTTGCGTGGAAGCAAGACAGAGTCGTAGATACCTATATCATCTTCTATCACCTACGATTCTGACACGATTCTGGTAGGTTCTAACATGCATAGGTTGTCGCCACAACGATCGCCTTCTGTGGGACAGGCCCTAAAGGAGACAAGCTATAATGGCAAAACCATGTTGACAAATCCGTCTTAAATGTGTTTCCGCGAAGTGAGATACCAAAAGGGGTAAATAGTTAACAAAGAAAGCTATTTATAAGAAAGGATTAAAAAATATCATTGTTGGAGGTGTTCTTAACTTTTAAATTGACTGCCTTCCATTTGGACTAGCTGATTATGAGCTATTGCAATATCAAAGACCGAAGTATTACTGCACGTGTTACATCAATATCGTATTGGTAATTTTATTCTATTTTTCTCTCATGGGGTAAAAATAATAAAGAATTACTTTTGTTAAGACATGTTGTTGTTTGTCCGTTAAACAAAAACGTGCACACCTATATTCAAGATGGCATTTCCACCCTGACGTCGTAATTTATTTATAATTTGTTATAACATGTACAGTTAAAAGGTAAACATGTAAATAAAACAATCGTTCACTTTGGTATAGCAATATCTCATAGCAGATAGTAATCCTACAAATGGAAGTCAGTCAATTCTAAAGATAAGGACCCTCCAGGCAGTCCAGCATTTAAATTTGAAAATCCCTTCTCAGTTTTCTTTATGAATGTTTTACCCCCTTTCCTAAAGGGAATTTGCCATAATTATGAGCATGGGCTTTGCTATGACAATTGGATTGCGAAAGACATTCCATTTTACTTCTGGCATCTTTATCTCTGCCATTTTTACCTCTGCCATTTTTACCTCTGCCATATTTGCCTCTGCCATTTTTACCTCTGCCATTTTTACCTCTGCCATTTTTACCTCTGCCATTTTTGCCTCTGCCATTTTTACCTGGCAGTCGCTGCTCAGCTGCCGCGAGCAGGATGCTGCACGCATTTTTCCCGGAACTATCGGGTTGGAGGTATATCGAGGCTCCGCTGGGGCCCTGTATTTGACATGAGATCAGTGTTTCGGGAAATTTTGGTATTAGATACAGGTTTAATTCAAAACGCACATTACGGAAGAAGCAAGGAAAGAAAAATATGAGAGAATATTTTTCAGTAACATGTTCTAAAGTTAGATATTCATTTTAGGACTGAAAGACAATGAAAATCTGTAAATCTGAAATCTAACATTAATTTTAGAATCAAGAATAAGATCTTCATTTGACTTTAGATCTACTAGTCTACAGTTATAATTTTGGTTTCATTGATGGCACGTACGTACGATTGACGAGGTGACGTGAGCTAACAATTAAATGCCTTGAATTATGCGGCGGTCACAACTCGCCATACCTTCGATCGACGTGCAACTCCCTACGATGGATTTCGTAGAAAATTCGTGCAGCGGAGGTACCTCGCAGGTACAATGCATGTACGACGTGCAGAAAGTTTTTACAATACCCTTACTGTAGAATTGCAGGAATCGCAGAAGTTGAATTAGGACCTGTGCGTGCATTGCACATGCAACGCAGGCTACGTCGATGGCACGTGCCCCGTAGCCTACGAGTTGTGACCGCCGCATTAAATACAAATGTCTCTAGTTCAATTCCTCTATTAGTAGGGATGTCCACTAAAATTTTAAGTTGTTTTAAAGTTGTTTTTGCTAGGCTTATTGGATAGAGCATTTTAAAAGAAAAATTTTGGTACTTGAATTATCACAATTGCATGTTCCATTTCAAAGATATGACCCAAATAGTGTCTCAGATTACCAATGAGCTGCTAGAACACTTTTACAAGTTTCAGACAAAGCCAGAAAATGTAATAAAAGCTCAAGTTTATGGTCCTTTTGTCTTTGATTTATTAGACCAAATCACACCAAACATTTTCTATGTGTGTATCAACATGAAATGAGATTATAGTAACATAATTGAGGCGTATAAATAGATTATACAAAAAGTTATGGCAGTACAAAACTGATGGTTTGACATGTATGTTACCGTATGTGATCCAATATGACCACCGTGGAAAAATACTCCATAGGGCATGTTTCTATAGGAACACCCTAGACAATAGGCTATTTCATGGTGGTGTGGCTCAGAGCTGAGTGTTGGAGAGGGTAGAGTAATTTTAAAACTTAAATGGCCAGTGGTAAACATTGTTCTTTGCTTTTCACCCCAATACATTTTTTGTTCAAATATAGTTAAATTTTATAGATATCTACTTCTCCTTATCTGAATCTATTCCAATCATGAGAAATTCCAGTCATAACACACATCACACAGAAGCATCACTTTGAACACGCTGTAGTTTTTTTCATATCAGTTTTTTCAACAGCAGAAGTTGATCACCTGCTGAGGTATTTTCTAAGGAAGAAACTGACCAATTAGGAATAAAAATGAGTGATATTTACCACTGGCCAAAAGACAATTTCGAAAGCTGTTTTTTATTGAAAATTTCTCTGCCTGTGTATTATTGAGTAGGCAGTGCATGGGTTATTGTTTGCATTGTAAATGCATGGGTGACTACATCCATACAGTGAAGTGGAAACCGTTCTAGTGGCTTTTTGCTTTTGTGTGGCCATCCCTACTATTAGCATTTTAACCCTGGGCTACTGATGCTCTCTATCTCACGTCACTCCTCATAAAGTGCAATTTATTTTCGTTATCGAACGAATACCTGGCATGCTTGGCATGCTTGCTTGATCATCCGTATTACGTAATCTTTTGTTACGGTAACTCTGGCAAAGTGAATCTAGAGCTTTATGTTCACTCTCGGCAAAGCAGTCAAAGCTCTCGCATGCGTTTCGCTTAGCTCTCGTCAGACGAAATCCTCGACATTCACGCCCGATTCGACACCTGCAGCAAACAGCCATATACCGTTAGACCTATACATACCACTCAGATGTTCCTTTTAAAGGACGACGGATCAGACGACATAAAGTTTTATCAGAAAGATAAGTACAGTTTTTAATTAATTGAAAGAATTGCTTTGTATCTTGCATTTCGCAATTTCGTAAAATATAGTCAATATGACAGGTGGTACTTGACTCCTTCTGGCGTACCAGATAATATTAGTTTGAAATAATCATGAACATGATTACAAAAAAAGATAAAGCCAATAATTCATAAGTTTTACTTTCATTTCTTCTAGGCAAAAAAGGACCGATTATGCATGTTCACTACTTGACCACACCCTACCACACCGCTGCTTGACCACGCCCAATTTCGAATTGGTATCAACACAGAATCACTTCAAGTTCTTCAGAGCTTTTAGAACGGGCAACATCCACGGATTCCGCATCAACACGCAGCCTACCAAGACTCAAGGTGCCAACGCCCTAAATCTTCGGGTGCAAAGAGCCAGGCATCGATCTGCACGTTACTAAAGGTACTATGAAATAGTTTTACATTTCAAAACTAAGAATGGATTTGGTAACCGACATAAACTTTCATTATTATGAAATCTATATCATGCATTACACTGCAAGGTAACTTTGCTCGAACCAAGTGATAATAGGCCCGATTCATTCTTCTGTTTTCATATATACACTTGTCTACTGCACGGGGTGAGCACGACATGGAATCTGATTTAATCCTTGATATTCTTTATAACTTTAAAATGTGGCAATTTATAAATTTTCATTGATTTAAAACTATTTGCTAAACTTTAACAGTTTCTTGAAACACCTTGCGAAAGTGTACATTATTGTGATCACTTACACTTATGCATGGTCAATTCATAATTGACCTTGCACTGGGAAGTTCCTTACTGCAGCAGTTTACTCCCAATGGAAAGTCAATGCAGAAAAGTGTCTTGAGCAGTCTAAGTCAAGGTGGCATATCCAAAAAGGGTCTAAAAATTCTACTAAACAAAATTTTTAAATTCTAATAGAAGAAACATATTGCAGTGAGACT
>CALNVZ010003429.1:27126324-27143108 GCA_940671915.1 Paracentrotus lividus | reverse complement strand
CGGTTATGAGCAGTCACGCCCGGGGCTCCTTCTTGACAACCCTGATGTGAACTATAACTTGCATTACGTATCGTTTTCAAGCAACAAATTATATGCGCAAATATTCGTACGTTGAATATTTCATGTGCACTTAAGATAGCCCACAAATAATTATTGTGAGTATCACCACTTTAATACTATCACCGGTCGCAACTATATTTTAGGTCATTTAGCCAGACGTGTTCTTCAAGTCTTCTCCGATTGGACCCGTGTTCATTTAATTCAAAATGATATTAATGTTCTGATCGAGGAATTATTTCTTTAATATATGACGGGCATTATTGTAATAATTCATACCCGTTAACACAATCAAGTAAAAAAAAAAAAAAAAACACACACACTAAGAAAGGTACATACAAACAGATTAACCATACAATTATCATGATCATCACACTTGACAATATGCTCGTTAAATTGCAAAAGCTTGCCAGACATAGAAAATTGTAGGCATACCGCATTCCGTGTATTCTTTTGTTCATTGTTGACCATACAAGCATTAAAGTGACAACTTCCTGATACAAGGATCCCCTATACATAACACTGTCATTACGGATTCAAGGGTATCCGATGTCCTCTTTGTGGTAGGGAATCTTTAAAAAAAAAAAAAAAAAATCAAGTTTAATCAACTATTCAAGTTTAATCAACTATTCATTCAAAATTTTGTTTTGTATTAATATCTTATTGAGCTAAGGAGGAGTTTACAAGTTTACTTTATAAACTCAAAGTTCAAAACACTCTTGTTTTGTACCTAACAATCTTATCGAGAGTAGGAACCTCCTTGAAATGAGTTTGTTCCCTTTAAGATATCCAAAATTGAACGAAGAACCATCAATTGGTATCGATGGCCAGTCTCTTTCATACAGAACAAACAAAAACAAAACAAAAAATATTTTAGTATAACTTTACCACTCATTTAAGAAAAGTTTGGATTCGCATGAGCGGCGCCTCACTATTCCAGATAATCTTCGCAAGCGGCCTTAATATTTTAGTATTCAAGATAATACAATTTCATTGCATCATTGCTTGCTCGCTTGCTTACTTATTTGAGTTGATTTATTTGGTATGCATTAACAGCTGGTTGCATCGTTTGGTATGCAAATAAAGCATTGCATCATCTTGGTATGCAATTAAGCAGCTGGTTGCCATCGTTGTGTGGTAATGGCAAAATACAGATGGCATTATGCGCAGTTTCAAATAAGTTTTCATTCGTTTGGAATGCAAATGAGATGACTTTATATGTAATTGAGTTAACTCGTCCTTTGGTACGCAGTCAGAGGCATCATTTAATATTCAATTTAACAATTTACATCGTTTAACAATGAGTTATTATTTTGTATACATTGAATGCTACGCGTCATTTGGTATACAAGTAAAAATGCATCATTTAGGATGCATTTAATAATTTGCATAGTTTAATGCAAATGAGATGATACTGTTATGGTGCATTAATTAATGCGCATCATTTGGTATGCATTTAAATAATACTTGGGCTTGTAATTGCATGCAGAGGTAATGAAAAAGCGGGTCATTTGGTATGCAAGAAGAATTAAAATTGGTATGCATTTAAATCAATTGTGTGCGTTGAAATAACTGTCATCTTGGTAGTGCAATTATAAAGCCTCATGTTGGTAGTGCAAGAAAGAAGTATATGATCTTGGTATGGCATTTAAATAATGGACATCGAGATCGATATCACTTTTGCGGCATTGAAGTAACTTATGATAGTATGCAAGTAAGAAGCATCTTTTATATGCCTTAAGTTAGTACCGCCCACAGAACGCTAGCTGGCGCTCTCACACACACATGCAAATCGGACAAACAAAAATGCGTAAACTCGAGAACGAAAAGACACTTCCGATATCGCCTGGGAAATGCAAATGCGCAGCGCCAAGGTTTGGGTGATTTTTTTTAGATTTGTAATTACTTCAGAATATGGATAATGTAAAGTCATGGTTACGAGTGTAACGAACGGAAAAGTATATCAACCTTCTAACCCAGAAATTTCCCCTGAAATTTTACGAAGTTCTAGTACTCATTTTGAGCATTGTTATCGAAATCTTACCTTGTGTTTGTCCCTATATTTTGAGTGGTGAAAAGTGTTTTACATCAGAGTCTTTGGCATTTTAATGGCTGTTTAGTTATGTGTCTATCCGTATGTCGTTGATATATCGTCACACAATGAACAAACATATTAGATTTTAGAGGTATAGAAAATTATTGTCAAAGTAAACAGTCAAACGTCCTCCTTTGATTTTCCGGTACATTTCTTTCGTTTTTCCGCGCGTGCGGGGGCATGGTCCGTGCCTGCTGTACAGAAGCCCGATCGTAACAGAGCTCACTATGTTGCGTGCGCACATGATGATCGTTTGACTATCGATAGCTCATGCAGAGACAGCTTTCTCATTGAAAGTTTTCAATTTCACGGCAATGTGAGGGCTGTTTTAGCTGGTTTTTTTGCGCTTTTCCGAGATTTAAAAGTGAGTTTAAGTCATGTACATGCTAAATGAAACATTGAAATATTTTTTATGTATGATTTGTGACTGTCAGAGCATTTTTGCTTTTTATCTGGAGTACCTACTTAAGTCACGTGTCATTTTATACCTAGTGACAGGCATCGATCGGTCGTATGCCAATAAGGAGCAAAATAAATACGAAATGTCATTTGGCTTTCAACTAAACAACTCGATGTTTCAAAATAGCAATTTCCGCCGTCGGTATCAAGAACGCAACCATTGTTTTTTACATCCGTCAAGAACGCATCATTATAGCATGATAAAGACGCCTGCTTTTAGACGCATTAAATTGCAATTATATTGTACTAATGTTGTATTATATGATCGCTTGATGGCAAAGTTAACATTAAATTATTTTTCAATTTAAAATCTATAAATTTGAAGTGCGAATAGCTACAATGCCTTGTGCATCTTCATTTTTGCACACCCGACTTTCGGTCAACCTTAAGCTGTAAATCATTAATTGACGTTTGTGATAATGACGATAATACATAATGTTGCCTCCTACTTCCATCTTCTGAAACAAGTGAGTTTTGAGGCATGATTTGAATTGTTCTATGCTTTCAATTTATGGAGAAAGAAGATAAATACCTGCATAAGCGATTTTCTGAGATAATTTTGCTATTAGTCATCCTTCCCGGGCCAACTTTCTTTGGCGTTCTCGGGAGCCAGTACTGCGCCGTATACCAATCTGTACACAATTCTTGTTCTATTCATTTCTTTCTTGATTTGTCTTTTGTTCTTATGTATAAGGGAGATATAGAAAATAAATTTCTAACGGAACGTATGTGGAGGAAGAAAGTGCAATTTACTTTCGTTATCGAACGAATACCTGGCATGCTTGGCATGCTTGCTTGATCATCCGTATTACGTAATCTTTTGTTACGGTAACTCTGGCAAAGTGAATCTAGAGCGTTATGTTCACTCTCGGCAAAGCAGTCAAAGCTCTATTTCCCTCCCATCCCATAATTTTAATTGCCCCGTTTAAACAATGTTTGTTTTATATCGAAACCATTTAAATAATTTCCTCACATCACAGCTCGTATCGAAACATTTATATATAAATTTTATATATGTCATAATTAGTACTTATGATAGGCTAAGTTTTAAACCTCAGCATGGGGTGGCATGAAAAGTTCCACTTTTGCTGGTGTTTCTCTCTTTATCATTCTTTCGGCAGGATAACGAAAAACGGATAACTGAAATCTTCCCTTCGGACCCATCTCTTCAAGTCGTAACGAAACCAGTCATCCTTACTAGCGACAGCAGGAGCGGTCTTTGTACTTAGTCCTGAAAGAAACGGATCTCTCTCGCGTTTTTCCATGTTTGCTTTCTTCCGATAGAAAATAGTTCTCAAAAGCGATTGAGTATATTATACAATATATTTTGTTTTATTCCGTTAAAGGTGTAATTTATTTGAACAAGTAATATAATTTTTTTAGTACCGAAAAGTATTTATTATTTCTCTAGTTACACTCGATAATTTTGGGAGATTGCTGTAAAAAAAAAAGAAGAAGAAAAAAAAAAGGGATCGTTAATTTGATGAAAGTAAACTTTTCGTTACAGGACATTTTTATTTTTTCACAAATTAAAGTATTTTAGATTACACCAAAATGCGCTTTTATTGTAAAGCAAGGAGCCGGGAGTGCGCCTCCGTCTAGTATCCTTGGACGCAACCACGTTTCCTCCAAAACAAAATCAAATCAAATTGGGGGTTGTTCGTGGCCTCCGTGATTAGTGTCTTGTACACTTGTTAGGTGCTAGACGCCTTGCTCCCCTTCCCCCTTTTTTGTTAGATGTTCAACAATTTTACAAAACATCAATAAGCCTTTTTGAAATTTAAAAAAAAAAAAATAATAAATATTTGAAATAGTCTTATATATCTGTATGTGTCAGGGAAGGGGGGTTGCATTATAGACCCTATTTAGTACCTTACGATTTTAGTATTATAATGGAAGTATTTTCCAGTTTCCACTTAAAGTGGACTGGTAAAGACTTATTATCATATATGAAACGAATCAGTGGGGTGTGTAGAACAACTTGCTTTTTATTTCGTGAAAAACGGACAACTTGAAGTGGAGTTAGAGGACATTATCTGTCCCCTCCCTGAAATCTTAAAAATCAAGTAAAATTTGGAGGGGTTCTTGATGACGTCATAAGTGTGAGGGAAAGTTGCACAGCTTGAATGCTGCACTATGTATACAAGTCTTATACATGTATTGTAATGCATTACTTTTTATCCCTTTCCTTATTCCATTCATTGTTTTCCTCACTTTCCTTATGTTATTTATTGTTTCTCTATTTCCTGATGTAATCCGCTGTATCTCCTTCCATACCCATGGTGTTGATATTTCTGCTTTCCCTGTGTTATTTATTGTATTTCTCTCTTTCCTTATGTTATTCATTGTTTTTCTCAATTTCCTTATGTTATCCATTGTTTTTCTATCTTTCCTTATGTTATTCATTGTTTTTCTCACTTTCCTTATGTTACTCAATGTTTTTTTTTACTTTCCTTATGTTATTCATTGTTTTTCTCACTTTCCTTATGTTATTCATTGTTTTTCTCACTTTCCTTATGTTCAGTTATTCATTGTTTCTCTCACTTTCTTTATGTTATTCATTGTTTTTCTCTCTTTCCTTATGTTATTCATTGTTTTTCTCACTTTCCTTATGTTATTCATTGTTTTTCTCACTTTCTTTATGTTATTCATTGTTTTTCTCTCTTTCCTTATGTTATTCATTGTTTTTCTCTCTTTCCTTATGTTATTCATTGTTTTCTCTCTTTCCTTATGTTATTCATTGTTTTTCTCACTTTCCTTATGTTATTCATTGTTTTTCTAACTTTCCTTATGTTATTCATTGTTTTTCTCACTTTCTTTATGTTATTTATTGTTTTTCTCTCTTTCCTTATGTTATTCATTGTTTTTCTCTCTTTCCTTATGTTATTCATTGTTTTTCTCTCTTTTCTTATGTTATTCATTGTTTTTCTCTCTTTCCTTATGTTATTCATCGTTTTTCTTTCTTTCCTTATGTTATTCATTGTTTTTCTCTCTTTCCCTATGTTACTCATTGTTTTTCTCTCTTTCTTATGTTATTCATTTTTTCCTTATGTTATTTATTGTTTCTCTGTTTCCTAAACATAATTATTTGTTGTTTCTATTTTCTTATTCATTGATTTCTCTTTATTCCTAATGGTATTTATTGTTCTGTCTCGATTGTTTTATCTATCTATAATGCATTATTGATAGTAATAGATATGCTTCATGCATTACTTCCGGGTTTGCTCCTCACACTTGTGACGTCATCAAATAGCCCTTAAAAATATCCACGGATCTTCCAATTGAACCAGATTGTATATACAATGTTCAAAGCAGCATTTCTCGTGAACGCAATATGCTAAAGTGATCAACTAAACGGTGTTCTGTTTCTCATGTACTAAACTTGATAATGCAATTGAATTCAACAAGATTGGCCTTTTCTTTAATATTCCACTTTAACCGACCGCCATGTCAATGATTCAGAAATCTTAAATGTCAAATTATTGAGATGTATTGTAATCGTTGAATTTTGAAGTTCGATTGTAAAATTATTACATTGATTAAAGAGAGCCAGTACTGCGCCGTATACCAATCTGTACACAATTCTTGTTCTATTCATTTCTTTCTTGATTTGTCTTTTGTTCTTATGTATAAGGGAGATATAGAAAATAAATTAACTTTCTAACGGAACGTATGTGGAGGAAGAAAACAATTTTAATATTTATTGACACCGTAGTCGTAGTTTAAACTGCCTAATATGGGAAGGGGGCAATTTTGCAACTTGCCTATTGGCTCTAAACCATATTTCTTTTCAAATTTATATGCTTACACAGAGATAGTTTTTAAAAACCTTTCAAATAAAAGTGATGAAGAAGAAAACAAACAACAAACACCCTATTCTGACAGTGAAATCGTCAATTATTGGACTTGAAGTGATTAAAATTACCTTTAAAAAGCCTTAGTTTCAGAGAAAAGATAAATTAAAAAAAAATCAGGGATAGTGAAATGAACATCCAAATCATGAATAATATTCAATGTTGAACGTTATTATATTGTGATAATGAAAATTTTAGGTTTTGAAAGATATCTTACTAAATATTGTCATTAGTTCAATTTGGCTAAGTAAGCGTGGATGACAGGCCCTACCTGCTAATTTTAAAGATTGTATCTAACAATATGGAATAAGCTTATGACAAATTAAATAGGATATGGAAGTATTTTTAATCATTTATTTCCATATCTCCTATCGGTTTTTTTCTTCTGTGCAATGTTAAGATGATCTTGGTTGTATTTGCATCTAAAATCGGTACACACATCAACCATGATAATAAGAATAATGATGGTGGCTTTGCACCTGGGTTTGGAGGAGCATTGTAGACAAAAGAGAAGGCCTTCAATACCTTAAATATGCAGTTATTCAAACTTAATGGTGCTATAATTCATGTTTTGTTCTTTCATTTTTCAAGTTTTAATTTAGATTTAAAATTATCATTGGTAGCAACAGAGGCTCAACCTTTCACTCATATTTTCATTTTGTATTTGTCGTTTACATGTATACTATGCTGTATGATGCATTTAGATTGTACCTCTACGATGTGTCAAGGTGTATTTAATTATAGATTTACCTCGACACATCGTAGAGGTACAATCTAACAGCCAAGGTTACCATGGACCTAGTGGTCAATGACATTAAAATCTGCCTCGTGAGAATCGAACTCGCCCAGCACATGACAAAGAGAATATAGCACACAAGTGGTTTTAGCAGTAATATATTCATAATAGTGGTAAAAGTAGTGGTAGTGGTATGGGAAGTAGTAGTGTTTGTCAAAAAAAAAAAATTTTCTTAAGAGGGACATTATAAATATCTAAAGTAGGCTACCATCTACTAGTCTACTTTAGAAATTAAAAAATAAACTCATCATGAAAATTGAAATGATTATGAATTTTGTTTAGAAATCCAGTTCAAAATCTTGGAGACTACAGGTTTATTTTAAATCCATCCTTTGCCTTGGGCTATAAAATAAATAAATAAAAACATAAAGAAAAGGAAAATGATGTAGGTCTAGACTTTATGCTAGGGCCTTAGGAATAGATCTAGATTGATTCTACTTATTCAGGCGCGAAATTGTGGGGGGGGGGGGAGTAAAACAAAATATAATTTTGACAATGACTCAAGATCGATGACCATTCAAATCCATGACACACAATTCATGATTTTTGTTTTGTTTTGTTTAGTGGGCTTTTTTTTTTTTTTTTTGGTGTGTTTTTTTTTTTGCTTTCATTAATTAAATTCGACTTCAACTTTGAAGTTGTGTCATTAAATTTAAACCAAACGAACAGAAGATGGAAGAGAACCACTAGAAATGTCTAGGACTAATTAGATCTAGTTGCATACATAATCATGAATTAATTAGCCATGATATTGTCCAAGTAAAATGAATTCATTCAAGTTACAAGCCAATAAAAATGCAGTCAATCATCTCTCAGGCTCAGCTACCTTTGGGTATGCCAACGGCGTCAGCGCAGTTGGCATCCCAGATGTACGGCGCAGCTTCCCATACCGTATTTTTTCTGTCCTGTTAACGGGGCGAACCCATTTTGGAACTATTGAAAATGAGTTAAAAAATCATATTGAATCGCAAAATTACTGGAAATCAAATACATCAAAATGAAGCAAATAAAATCTTCTTAAAAAACTGTCGTTTAGTCTTTTATAAAAATAATTTTAATTACCTGAAATTTGATGTCGAAAATTTTCCCCCATTGACTTTGTACACAAACTTAGCCGATTTTGGAACTATTCCATGCTCAAACGCGAGCGACTTCCGGTGTCGTAACATATTTTTGATTAACTGCTCCATTTTAGTTTCATCCACAAAGTTTTGATAATCAATGGATCACTTGCCTATCATTAGTAATTCTAGTATTTTATCAGTTGAAATCGGGGTGAAAATAATGAGTATTTGGGATTAATTTACAGCTAGTGAAATATTTTGCCTTTTGATGCTCTTCCGAACCCGAATGAATTATACACTCGACTCGTAAAATCTAGGCTGAATTTGCTCCAAAATTTGAATAATGTTTGCTATAAAATGTGTTGTGATATATCTTAGTATATAATTGAAAACAATAGCCTCCTATTTCCAGTTTTATCGACTGAAAAACTCATGAAATATTAGTAATTTCCCGCCTCATCGCCATGCCTGTGCACGAGTGTTTGTGAGTTACTGAGTGAGTGAGCGAGTGAGAGAGCGAGCGATGGCTTAATACCGAGGCCAGGTCGTCCGCTCAACTCGTCATGCCTGCTGAGCGCCCCTGCCCTTTCCTGCTTACTTTGAAGTTCATAAAGGGACATAGGCCTATTCATACCGCTATTTATTGGGAGGGGTACGGTTTGATTAAAGACATTTTTATAATTATTATTTTGGCCTACTCTTGACAAATAATTTGTTTTATTTTCCGGGGGGCTGGGGTTGGGGCTGGTAAAAGTACTCTGTATTAGTTTACTCAATTTACATGAATATTAACTTCCTTTTGTTTGTTCATATGTTTTTACTTGCAGTCTCCTCAATCTTTCACCCTAACTGGATTTGACGCAGTCCTAGAGGAGGACGTGAAGAAGATGCTGCTGAAATCAAAATACCGCAAAAGAAAATAACGTCAAGATGCTGATGATAAACTCGATTAGGGTTGCATCGAGATAGAATATTGAAGAAAAACACAAATCGAAAATAATTATTAGGCCTATGTACTTTTTTTTAAAAAAATCTTATTTTAATTGTATATTGTTTTTGTTTACATCCCTATCATCAGTTTCTCATACCGTGCTGCAAAAACACAGTCAACCTTGCCTTATATTGTTAAATTTGCATTTTGTCAATTATCCGCCTACTTGTCCCCCCCCCCCCCACTCCATGATTTTGGAAATAAAAGGGACACCTACGGCAAATTTTTATAAGAGCGGCGAATGCCATATTTAAAAATAAAGGGCCGCATACAACAGACTTCAAAATAGTTTCCTGAGATATATGAATATTGCTTATGTTCAATTTGTAATAGTCCCAAATAGAGGCCCCACCTGGATCCACCACTGTTTGTTTTATTTATTTATTTATTTATTTATTTATTTATTTATTTATTTATTTATTTATTTATTTATTTATTTATTTATTTATTTATTTATTTATTTATTTATTTATTTATTTATTTATTTATTTATTTATTTATTTATTTATTTATTTATTTATTTATTTATTTATTTATTTATTTATTTATTTATTTATTTATTTATTTATTTATTTATTTATTTATTTATTTATTTATTTATTTATTTATTTATTTATTTATTTATTTATTTATTTATTTATTTATTTATTTATTTATTTATTTATTTATTTATTTATTTATTTATTTATTTATTTATTTATTTATTTATTTATTTATTTATTTATTTATTGCTTTATTGTTTTTTGTTTATTTCTTTATTTTGTTTTACCCACATAACAAGAGATTCATGATATGAAAAGATCATTTCCGTTAAAATGATTTTCCAATCTATTAATTTGTTCCAGTTTAGTAAGTAGGCCTAATAACCAAATAACCATAATTTGTATTTAGATCATTGTAGAATATTCACTTATCAATGAAATCTAAAATTGTCTTACTAGTTACAAAAAAATATGAGCATAAAATGCTCTGAAAGTTCTGATCGACACTCTTGCTATTATGAATAGGCCTACCAAAATTGAATTACATTTAGGCTTATTATAGAAATCTCCCAAAATGGAGGTTTATTCCATTTTGAATGAAACGAATATGATTATTAAACTTTACTGTCATCGTTCGGGTCAGGAAATAATCACATCAATAATTTTGGGGCCCTTCTTATTTCTTTTCCGTCTCCCCTCTCCCCGGCCGGAAAAAGGGGAATGGGCCTCAAAAATATCCTATAATTTAATTTTGACTTCGCCTATTGCCTCTTGCGATCTCGTCTATTGAAACATAGCTGCGAATCAGAAATTCCAATACTCTTTTCGGTGCGGTATTGTTGAAACTGTTGACCAATCACAATGGATTTAATCTGTGTGATAAGCAGCAGGCCTCATGATGTCGTAGAAAATTGTATTACAATGCAACCTCAAACCAAATCATATGGTATTGAAGTTTCTTGTTTTAACTTACTGCTATCAATTAGCCGATTGGAAACATGATCATATTTTTTATTTAAAAAATATTTATTAATACAGAAGAAAAACATTGAAAACTAATATTCACAAATCTTAACCAAAATTACAAAGTAATATTTTTAATTTACAAACTTGATTACATCTTAATTATCGTTCGTTTATGACGAGAGTACGAGAGGGTTGTTTGACAAGAATGAGTAAAAAAAAAAGAAAAAAAAGGGGGAACAATTAAGGGTGAATGTGATGAAAAGAAAGGACAAATCAGAGAGGGTGGTCATAGGTTTCAAAGAGTAGGATATAATGAAGTGGCGATTTCGGTGAAATTTGGCGAAATACCCCCCCCCCAAACTCTATCGGGGCGGCAACCAAATCTTATTAAAATTTTACTTGCTCTCTCCCCATCACTTTTCTCTCATGATAATTATCTTCTCTATCTTTTTTTTCACTGTACACACTATGTATAACGTTTTACGACGTTTTTTCAACCGTCCCTACCGACGTTTTTTGTTATTCACCTTCATTTTTATTTCGTGTGCTGTACCTGTCACTGATTTCCCTTTCATTCCATTTAACATCTTCAACTATCTTTATTATTTTTTTCCCTTCAATTCAATTAAAAAATGGTTTATTCATAAAAACATGTGTCGTTGCCAAAGACTGAATAAAACATGTGTACAATAGGCCTACGTATAACGGTTGACATCACAATAGTTCACATTATAACATAAATTACTACTTATATCGTAATAAATATAAATAAATGAAGTAGACAAATCATAAGATAATTTTTAAACATTAAGAAAACATTATTATCACTAATGACAAATGGAACACAAATTTTAACAGCCATACAAAGACATGCACATAATATTATATATTGACAGTATTCAGAGAAGAGATTAAACAAGGTATAGGGCCAGGTAGTGATAAATAGGTTTAAGTAGGCCTATCACAATTAACAGTGTGAGAAGGAGATGGAGATAAGAGAAAACAGGGTAGTGAAAAGGGGGAGATGTTGTTGTTGTTGTTTTTAAATTTTACGGCGCTTTCATTCATTATATGAATAGTTACGAGAGAAAGAGAGGGTAAGAGAAAAGAGAGAGAGAGATGGAGCGAAAGCGTAAATGAAAGGGGAAAGCACTTCAACACAATACTATTATGATATTCCTTCTCCCCCCCCCTCCATTTCCCTTAAATAGCCTGATTTCTCTCTCTTATATCCCATTTGACTTTGGTATGAAAATGCAATAATTGCAGACGCGGATCTGGGTCGTATAAAGTGCATAAAATGAAATATTTTACGGGCCCGCGCCACCTTTCCCCCTTATTTGGACCATGGATTGGTAAATATTGATTGATGGATGATTGAACGACTTAGCCCTAATCTTGCAATATCTGTATGTTATTTTTGTTCGGTTCATCTTCAGTATCTTGGCGTTATCTTATTAGGTATCTTGACTTTAGTTAGCAGCATCTTCTCCCGACATCTTCTTCATTTCACGTCCTCCTCTAGGACTGTAGGTTTTTAGGATGAAGCCTTTTGGCCAGTCTGCAAGTAAAAACATAAAAACAAAAATAAATAAAGAAAGAAATAAAAAGAAATAATAAATAAATAGTAATTATAAAAATCTCTGTAATCAAACCCCTCCCAATAAATTGCGGTATGAATATGTCACTTCGCAATTTTTATCAACTTCAAAGTTAGCAGAAAAGTATGGTGGCCCTGAAGGGACATCGCAAATAGACGAAATCGCGAATATTGGCGACGAAATTCACGACGTCGCGAATTTCGTCGCCAATTTCGTCGTGAATTTTTTTTTATACGAGGACAGCCCAAACAAGCAAAAAAAATTCACGACGAAATTCACGACGTCGTGAATTTCGTCGCCAATTTCGTCGTGAAATTTTTTGCTAGCTTGGGCGGTTATCGTATAGACCGGGAACCCAGAAAATTATATTTAGTTGAGAAGACAATACGGTTGCAGTGGCTTATCTAGGGTCAAGTGCATAAGGGGCAAATATTGACTTTGCACACCCCCCCCCCCCCCGGTCTACTCAAGTTCTGCTCAACGATTTGCTTTAGTTTATTGTACCAGTGGCGTATATACATGTCCCCAGACCTGGGGATAATTTGCTGTCCATACATACACATAGCTTATCTATTTTGTTTCCTTCTTCATATATTTTAATTTAATGCGAGCGCGAAGCACGAGCGGAAAATTTTGAGTTCTTGCATTACTCAAATCTTGCAATTAAGAAAAAAATGCCTTACCTTCGGGGTGTCAAAAGGCCTATTGCAAAAAGTGTCTTGGGAGTTGTATGCATCGGATTTTATTTATTTATTTATTTATTTATTTTAATTTTTATTTTTTTAAAGAAAAAATAATTGTAAAACTTTTTTGTTGGTCTTCCACAAAAGATTTTGAAACATATAATAAAATGCGAGCGCGAAGCGCGATCGAAAAATTCTAGAGCTCTAAACTTGAATAAACTTTCCAAGGAACAGGTATTGATATCGAATGGTCACAAAATACGGAAACAAATACAATTGATAATGATGAAGAAAAAAAGGGAGTAAAAGGCAGAGAGAAAAAGCGTGAACATAAAAAAAAAAAATTCAAAGAGGACCTTGATGTTTATCTGGAGCAGGGGGGGGGATGGGGAAATTGATCTCAAAATTTGGCGCCATATTGATCTTAAACTATTTAAAGGCGGGCTCCAAATTGAATCGAAACTCAGGAGATGTCAAATTGGTCTTAAAATGAGGATTAGGAGGGCACACAATTGATCTTAACCTTTATAGAGGGACGCTAAATTGAAGTTAAGGGAGCCGATTTGATCTTCCATGTAGGCCCAGGCCATGTAGGCTTATACAGGGGTGCAAAATTGACCCGAAACTAAGATAGAAGGTACTAAACCTTAAAAAAAAACTAGAAACTTTGGGACGCCCAAAAATGTAAACTTAGTGGTGCTATGTATAGGGGGGGGGTAAAATAATAATGGAAGGAAACATGGCCCCAATATCCATTGTGGATCGCCAAATTCTTTCTATTCTTCTTTTCCTTTCTTCTTCTTCTTTTTTTTTTTTTTTTTTTTTTTTTTTTTTTGCGCCCCCTGAAGCTCCGCTCGGGGCACGTGCCCCCTTGCCCCCCCCCTAGATACGTCACTGGCCAAGAGTCAATATGGATTGCTGGCAGGCCACATCCTGTACAGGAAGCCTGAGGGACCAAAAAATTGGGCTTCAAAAATGCATTAAATTAGTTGAGAAGAGACATGGACAAACTTGCTGGTATTCGTTCCTGAGGGGGTGACTCACATAAAATCATCAATCACACCAATTTTAACCTGTAGGGGGCCCCTGACAGTAGCCCCAAAGGGCTCCATTCATACGTTTAAATTAGTTCAAAAGAGACATGGCTAATTCCTTTTGCAATGGAAGTATTAAGGTCTAGGGACATGTAATATGCCACTGGTACAATAAATTTAAAACAAATCGTTGAGCAGAACTGGAGTAGAATGATGGGGGGGGGGGGGGTGCAAAGTCAATATTTGTCCTTGGCGCCACTTGACCCTAGATACGCCACTGCTCTTGGCTATGTCCTGACATGATGAGACCGTCAAACCTATGTCTCTTCTCAACTAAATAAATCTTCTGTGTTCCCGGTCTATACGATAACCGCCCAAGCAAGCAAAAAAAAAAAAAAAAAAAAAATCACGACGAAATTGGCGACGAAATTCGCAACGTCGTATATTTCGTCGCCAATTTCGTCGTCAAATTGGCGACGAAATTCCCAACGTCGTGAATTTCATCGCAAATTTCGTCGTTAATTTTTTTTTTTTTTTTTTTTTTGCTTGCTTGCTTGGGCGGTCCTCGTATAAAAAGAAATTCACGACGTAATTGGCGACGAAACTCGCGACGTCGTGAATTTCACGACGAAATTTGCGACGTCGTGAATTTCGTCGCGAATTTCGTAGTCAGTATTCGCGATTTCGTCTATTTGCGATGTCCCTTCAGGGCCACCAAAAAAAGGGCAGGGGCGCTCAGCAGATAGTTTGCAGGCACAAACCCATGTTGTTCGCTTACTAGGGTCTGCAGTTAAGAACTAGATTCACGCGTGTACTGTAGCTTCTCCCAACATTATTTGACACAGACAGTGAGTATGGAGACTAGTCTCCACTCTAGACTGAAATTTGTTTAAGTGTCAAATTGAGTCTGTGCTTGCAGACTACTCAGCAGACATGATAGCCTATAGCCTCGGTAAGCCGTCGCTCGCTCTCTCACGTCACTCGCTCACTCACTCAGTATAATCACAAACACTCATGCACAGGCACGGCGATACGGCGGGAAATTACTAATTATATTTCGTGTACAGAAATCATATTTTCAGTCGATAAGACTGGAAATAGGAGGCTATTGTTTTTATTTATATACTAAGATATATCACGACACATTTTATAGCAAACATTATTCAAAATTTGGAGCAAATTCAGCCTACATTTTACGAGTCGAGTGTTTTCCTTCGGGTTCGGAAGAGCATCAAAAGGCAAAATATTTCACTGTAAATAAATCCCAAATACTCATTATTTTCACCCCGATTTCAACTGATAAAATACTAGAATTACTAATGATAGGCAAGTGATCCATTGATTATCAAAACTTTGTGGATGAAACTAAAATGGAGTAGTTAGAAAAAAATATCAACTTGGGCGGGTTGTCCGATCCCGCACCCGACCCTGCACTGAAAACCTAACCTCGTCCGTCAAAGGACCGACTAGCTTTAAAGCTAGTCGGTCAAGACGGACTAGTTTTAAAGCTAGTCTGCCATGTTAGTCCGTTCCACACGGACTAGTTTGCCTTCAAACACAACCCGTTATTACGGACTAGCTTTAAAAACTCGTCCGTCTCTACGGACTAGCTTGAAAACTAGTCCAATCAATAGTTCCGTCAAGACGGACTAGTTTTAATGCTCGTCGGTCACGACGCGACTAATTTAAAAGCTCGTCCGTCGTGACCGACTAGTTTGACGACTAGCCTAAAAGCTAGTCGTAGTGATGCCCCAGACTGACGAGCTTTGAGCAGGACTAGCTTTACGGCTAGTCGGTCATGTGTGTAAAAGCTAGTCCGTCGCGCTTTTCTGAAGCGATGTTCTTGCTGCTGTCTTGACAGACTAGCATGACGGAACGGAGTTAATATGGCTTCACCACTGTCAGAGACGTCAAATCTGAAATATTAGAAGACATTATAAAGATACGATTAAAACATGCATTTTGTCACAAGAATTTGAGCAAAAATAAATTAAAAAATTAATAATAAATAAAACATTTTATTATGATGATTAAATCAGAAAGACAGGAATTAATACAGGAGGCACAATTAGTTAACATTATGGCAATTAACAAATAATGGGGGCACGGGGCCCAGGAGTCGCCGCCATGGCTTGCAATCATACTTTTTGTGTGAGCCTACCCTCATTTGGCGTCACGCCTCCATAGCATTCAAATCCAAGTCCGCATCATCCAATATTTCTTTTCTTCAGTTACAGATCTAAGATATAAGTGTCGCCTAATTTTTGAATTTTTTAATACATTAATGTATTCGTTACTTCAGTTGTAACACAAATTTATAAATTGTGGCAAGACATAATTTTCGCTTGTAATAGCATATTAGCTGAAAAATAGCATCGGACTGAGAGTAAGAGAATAAAAAAGAGTATTTCACGACTGTCATGTCACTAGGAAGAGATCGCCATAAACAAAATGCTTATCCAGTGATGCGTCGCTCTGTACAGGTTATGCGTCATGAATGGAATCAGCACATTACAGAGTAATGCAAATCTAAAATCATTAAGTGATGTCTTTTGTCGGCCAATGCGCTGTTAATGCATCAACTCATGTACGCACTTGATTCACCTGCTTGTGGCTAACAAGTGACATGTCACCGCCATCTGATAGTAAAGACAAATTCGATCCGTGGTGGTCTAATATAACGAAGTATCAATTAGCGCTGT
>CALNVZ010003429.1:27114787-27125933 GCA_940671915.1 Paracentrotus lividus | reverse complement strand
TTGTAATTTCGGCTATTCGTACATGCTCTCAGATTGTCAAGCAAAACAACTTTGTTTGAGAATGTTGATTGTATCCAACTTCTATTCACTGTTGTTGCTAAGCCGGGAATTCACCAGAATCTGTAAGGCAAATACCGGGTTCTTGAGTTCTATAGTAGTAACAAGTATTCAATTAGCCTGTAATTGAAGAATGGAGAACCAAATTTTGGAAAACTAACACCGACTCGTGAATTGCATACTTGTCATGATAGATGTTATGTCTTGTAAGCTTTCAGATTGTCAGCAAAAACAAACCTTTGTTTCAGAATGTATCAACTTGATTATGCTCGGAAACAGAAATAAATAGAGAAGGTACATTGAAACGACCATTGGCAACTATTTGTATCAAAAGCTAGTCCAGTCATTCTAATGGGTGAACTGTCCTACCCCCTACCTTTTTTTTGACCTAGTCCGGTCACGTCGCTGGACTAGCATCAAGCTTGACGACGAGCTTTTAAAGCTTCGTCGTCAAGTAGGAAAGAATGTAGATTCGTTGTATGGCTAGTCCGCTTGCGACTAGCTTTAAAGCTAGTCAGTCTGGGCATCACTACGACTAGCTTTAAAGCTAGTCGGTCTACCCGTTTAGGTTTTCAGTGTGGACAACTCGCCTTGGGCGGGTTGTCCAGGGTCGGGTTGTCTGGTGGGCGGGTTGTCCCGGAACCCCAATGACATTACAGATAGAGAAATCACTTCAGTATTTCTATCTTTTTCTTTCTTTATCTCTATCAATTTACGTATGATATCAAGTATATCAAAAATTTTCACCTCGCACTTTGATAGCAATCTGAAAAGTGTGCATTCTGAGCGCTTTTTGTGCAATGGTTTTATTATACAGGAGATATTTATCTAATAATACGAGCGCGATCTAAAGATTATTAATATATCAACCTCAAAACAGTGCATTTTTAGCGTCGCTATGTTAAAGATATTCATCTCATTAAAGGGAAAGTTCACCCTGGGTTTAAATTGGTTTTTAAAAATGCAGAAAAATAAAAGAAAAATATGATTGCAGGTTTGGAGAAAATCGACCAAAAAATAATGAAGTTATGAATATTCAACGTTTTGATTCTGTGACGTCACGTGCGAGCAGTTCTCCTATGTCTTATGTAGTGTAAATTAAGTGTTTATAATTATGTTTCCATTATCCTTGTAGCAAATTAAAAATGGTCATAAGGAACCATCACAAAGGCTAATCAAAGAAACATCTCGCACAGAAGAAAAAAAATATGTTGCTAAGGAGGATGCGTGCAAAATCAAAGGTCGTGAATATCCAGGAAAATATAATAGAAGGGTGAACATTTTTATTTTTATTGTAAACGACATTATATTCATTACAAGAATTCAACAGTAATTTTGGAATTCGGTGGAATAAAATTGTATTAAATCGCCTCCGCAAAACGGGACTAAAATTTTCCTTGGCAACGATAGAAATAAATTCATCTTGATCGGATGTTCCTCCTATTTTGTCTCTCATGGTAGTTCTACCTTTTTGGCCATTTTTAATTTGCCACAAGCATGATGGAAATATGTAAACAGTTTTCGGAGAAATATGACTCCTCCTTAATAATTTTATTCACTAATAATCTCCACCTCTTAAAATTTCATTTTTAGGGGTCTTTGTTAATTGTCACCCCTTTGTTTAAAAATTTGCCCCTGTCTGAGTATTTACTGATCTCAGGATTGAAAAGGGACAAGTCTCCTCTTTCAGGATATCCACACATTTTCGCAAAATATCTGGCCATGAATTAAATATGACAGCATATAAAAGACTTGGAAATATGGAAAAAAAATACAAAAAAACTGCACGCACTTTAATAGCGATGTTGCAATACCAGTGCTAAGTGAGTGTATATCCTGTTGACCATGTTGACTACATAATAATAGCGCTCAAAATTTGTGGTCAATAAAACTATCATTACAATTTTCAGCTCGCGCGCATCATTGTTAATGAGTCATTTTATGAGTATAGCACACACACACACACACACACACGCAGTTGTAGGTATGTCTATGATACACACACAAATCCTCTCACCATACAAACATACACACACCTATCCTCCCTAACACAGACGCACATCATACAAACGCACCAACACACAGTAAACAATTCACAATAACATTTCCCCTTTTATGTTTTTTTTACGAGGACCATCCCTGAATGTTTGGGACAATGTAATTCCCTTACAACTGTTTGTGAGTGTGAGTTTGAGTGTATTTGTGTATGCGTGTGTGTGTGTGCGTGTGTACCCATATCATGTTACTTTTTTTAAAATCTTCATCCATATGGAGCAGGTGAGATTTTACCGTCTTCTGAAGATTGTCTCTTAGTCTGTCATGCGTGCAAAATCCCAAATGAAAAGGGTATACCAACAAATGCTTTGAGGATGTTTCTATCAAAACTACTCACGAAACCCATGAATATCAAAATGTTCATGCTTCACACAAGCAACATAAAATTATGGGACATTTTTTTTACTCGCTCTAGATATCAATGACATCCATCTTTGCACCATTTTCCTTTATTTTATTAGTAGACGACTCGAACATCTTTTTGTCGTATCCGACCCAAACAAGCTTCTCAAAGTCGCAAATCTTAATTGGAAAGCGTTTCCGGTTGGGACAAGATTTTTAAAAAACTATGGCATTTAAATTACAAAAAAAAAAAAAAATATATATTATTATATATATATATATATAGTGAAAACGGGCCCTTGATAACGTGCTATGCAGTGAACCATCTTTTATTTAGTATAGGCGCAAATGAATGAGACAGAATGACTTGAGAGCTACGTTTCGAGTCATCTGTCTCATTCATTTCGCCTATATATATATATATATATTATTATAATATAATAGTGTTATTTAGCACACTTTCCATCTTCCTGCACCCACGACACAGTAAATGTTAGCGTCTAAAGGCACTAACAGTATATCTTCCGAAAGTTCAGCTCAAGAGACTTTATTTTTGCACAAGAAAGCACTCCGTATCATATTCAATAAAGTTTCCTCAGTCATTCGTTGAATGCCCTGATCTCTTCCTCTCTCTCACTCTCGTCCTTACTTTTTATTTTGTTTTTGTTATTTGCCTTGTACTTATTTACCTCCTATTTACGTTGTCAGTACTGTTAGTGTTGGGCTTATCATATTTTTTGTAAGAAGAAATGCTATGATTATGTAAATTCGTATTTTCGGGGACCTAAGTACTGCAAACTTTGCGTTTAAATTAGGTTCCACTATTATGCTTTCCTATAAGTTTTTTGCAATCTTTGTAATTATCTCATTGTTACTTTATTTTTTAATTTTATACCTCAATGATTTTTTTTCCATTATGTATATGTCTTTAGCTGTTGAATAAGAAACAAAATTGAGTATATGAATATAAAAAGGCCTAAGTCCAATTTTGGCGAAATGACTTATATATGGGAAATTGTTCCTTATACATTGACCCATCTTTGTGCATAAATGGATGAATCTGAAACATCTCAGAAATGCCTTAAATAAAGGATGAATATCTGGTAATGATGTAAAGAAAGCCTAAGTCCAGGACTTAGCTTTTTACATTCATATCTAGCGCCCTCTCTCATTACTTCCTGTTTAACCTTGAGTACCTCAAAATTGAAGTTGAAGTTCACTTGCAGAGTGTTTTGCTTCTGGTGTGTGTGTGTGTGTGTGTGTGTTGTGTCAGAGGTGTGTGTGAGGGGTGTTTGGGTGGGTGTGTGTCAATTAATATTTTTTTAAATAGCTCCTAAAAAAAAAGTAATTCCTATGCTGATGTGAGTGTTGTGGATGTGGGGCATGGCAGGTGGTATTCAGGGTTGATGTTTTCTTAAAATTCGCTCACAACACAATAAAGTTTTGTTTTGTTTTTTAGTAGATATTTACCCCAAAATTCACTGATAATCAATAAAATAAAAATTCTGCCCATTTACAAAAGCATTTTACCCCAAGATTCCGGCAAACATGAAATAAAGGTCTTGCTAAGGAAAAGTTCTCACTCCATTTACACCCCCAACCTTAGCTTAAGTGGGGACGGCCCTCTGTATTTCTTTGTTTTCTATTTAATAAAAAAATAATAAAAGGAGGGACCATACCCACCCCCCCCATTCTTGAACTGTTGTTTGTGTGCTTAAGACTATCATATGGTTTCAATGGTGGGAAGACACGGATGAACTGATAAGAACAGTGATTATAACATTCATTTAATGGCTAAATACTAATTTTTGGATTCAAAGGTAATCTGAACACTTAAGACATGTCCTCACATTTAAAACCCACACACCCACACCCACACCCGCTCGCTCATCCCAAAACACATCAGCTATAAAAAAAATATTTAAAAACCTAAAATACAAAAAGATAAGGGGCCCTTTTTGTCTGATATATATAAAAGAAATCTCTTGTGTATCATTTTTATACATTCAGTACTACAGAAGTCTACCATGTATATGAATGTAAGAACGACCTAAGTCCATATGATTCTAAAAATGACCCAAGTCCACCAGACAAAAGGCCCCGCCCACAAGTAATTTAAACATTTATGTTCATAAAAAATTTACTCTTAAATTTGTTTTATGATGTTCTCTGATGTCTTTTGGCCAAATATACTTTAATTGCCCAAATTAAAAAAATATTCAATTTTTTTCGATTATCTCGAAATGGCCTCCTATGGACTTAGGCCTTTTTTATATTCATATAATCAATTGGAAAAAAGAGATTCATATCAAATCAAATCAAAACCGGATAAATCGAAATATTCAAACACGGCCACGGAACGGCAGCGGCGACAACACATTTGTACTCATTTTCTCCGGGTCTATATCGTTCTATACCGTTTTTGTACCAGTGGAGCCAGCTATAACATAGTCAGAGTAAACACAAATAATTGCAATAAACAAAAGTTATAAGATATATTGCAGTTTATTAAACATGCATCAACTTCCATTTCAAAATCATTCCAATCATGCCAATGATTCAATTAATATCTCAACCTAAAATCATAATCGAATATATAAAAATCCAAAGTCAGTTATAAAATGTTTTGCTGTGAAAGTTCTGAGTAAATAAATGGATCAATTATTACTTCAATTTCCCACAAAATATACCTCAAGCTTGGAATAGGGTAAAAGGGAAAAAACATTAATTGTGATAATAAAACACTGATTATTATGTTCGACATTACA
This sequence comes from Paracentrotus lividus, assembly GCA_940671915.1. Taxonomy (NCBI): domain Eukaryota; kingdom Metazoa; phylum Echinodermata; class Echinoidea; order Camarodonta; family Echinidae; genus Paracentrotus; species Paracentrotus lividus. The sequence continues at coordinate 27,120,711 of CALNVZ010003429.1, read as the reverse complement.
TAATGATAATAATAATACTAATGTTTGTTGTTAATTGTTTTTTCTTTCATATTAAAATCAACATCACAGCCATATGGCTGAATTGCATTTGATTTGTTGATACCAAAAATGAAAATTACAAATTATAAATAATAAATGAAAATAGAGAAAATACCCCCAGGTATTATATGATCATCGATTCGATATCTAGGTACATCTTAATGTGCTTAATTTGCCTTGGGGATTTCAAGAGTTGCAAAGAAGATACCTTCAAAACTTTCACTTTAGGTTACCACCTTTAAGATTACAGCAGCCCCTATCCAAAAACAAACAAAGAAACCATATCTTGCTCATTTTTCCAATTTGATTGTGATGTAGCGACTGAAAACAAAGAATGCACCTCCAAAGTAAGATAGGCATATTCTTCTACTCAAGGCCCTATTCACAAAATTAATAGAAATATAGCCTAACTGGGCCTAGTTTTAACAAGAAACATTATAACAAAGAATAAAAAAAACACTACCAATTAGATGACCACAAAACCTACACTGTCCGTCATAAAGGTGGAATATTTTTTTGCCGCTATAGCGACATGATTTTGCTCTGACTTTAATTTCTTGAATGTGTTTGTCCTTGCTTTTACATTTTTGGACCGCTGGTAATTTGGGACATTTCTCCCAACCTGCCGTGGACCTTTTTCCCAAAAAAGTTCTTGTCAACCTTCGTGAGGGCCCATTTGACATTTTTCCTCATTTGGGCGTCATTTTTTTTGTTTAAGCCCCGGTGTGATCAAGGCCGCCCTCAGGGTCCTGTATCCCCGCAAGTGGGGATGAGGTAGAAGTGCGACTGAGGTGTATGGTTTTAGAGTATCTCGCGTCATCTCTCGCGAGTTAAATCTAGTAAGTTTTCTAGTGTGGGGAGAGGGCAGCAGGGTCTCGTTTGTTGAGGTGCTTGAGTTTGGGGTATAGGGTTATGAAGTGAATAAACCGAGAGAGGAGTTGGTGGAAATTCGGAATACATTTTATTCAATCTTTTTGTTGGAAAAAAAAAGAAATGAAAAAACCACCTTTAACCCTTAAATATCATCATTTTTCCCTTACATTTTGTTTAGCCTTTATGACAAGGCTGTAAATACTAGTAGTCATTATTGATATTATTTATTTTTGATTTATGTTTGTTGAGATTTTACAATACAATTTAGGGAAGATGAATTTCCATGGTGTAAAATGAATAAAATGACTGTTGAACCAATCAAATAAATTTTGACCCCTCCCTAGACAAAAGAGTAGAGCTGTAACCATGAAAAATAGATTTATTTAAAGAACAATACAAATCTCCACCTCAGACGTGTTTCCTTGGGGTAGGACTGAGGGGCTTGTTGGTTGCGTGAACAAAAAAGGGCCAAAATTAAGAAAAATATGACGAAAATGGCCATCTATCTGGGTTGACAAACTTTTTTGAAGAAAAATCCCCAGGAAGGGTTGAGGGAACGTCCTAGATATAGCCAGGAATGCCCAGGCAAGTGAAAGCGGTAACAAACACATTCAAGAAATTAATAAGGAGCAACATAACGTCGCTTGAGGCCAGAAAAAATATTCCACCTTTATGAGAACAGTGTGATTATACATTATCGACTTATAAAGTAGTAAAAAAAAAGGAGGAGAAACCAAACATAGGATAGTTCACATGTGTAATTAGATAATAAATAATAATAACAATATATGAGACTGTCTTATGCGCTAAATCCCAAAGATAGGTGCTGCTAAGCGCATGTGTGCGTAAGAAGAATGACAACTTATATTTATGTAGTACAGATAATAGGGAAAGATAACAGCATTCTCTAGTTTTAGCCTCTAGATATATAACATGCATACATAAATTGTTACGTAGGCTATCATGTGCATAAAACATTAAAAAATGACATGTGATAGCGCATAATTCTGGATATATTTTGATATCAATATACTTCATTATAGGGAAATTCTAATTATGAAAAACTTGTTTCAGGATGAACTACCCTTTAAAGTATAGTCTTTACAGCTACAATTTGTGTGTGCTTAATCGCATTTTAAATAAAGACATATAAGGACATTCCAACACCCAGTGTACAGACCACGTTTCTGTTTTTCAAATTGGGCGGTCCTCTGATCTTTCAAAGCCAGTTCATGGTCCTTTCCAGCACACATTGCACTGACCGTTGGTTTACTGAAGCTTTGTACCAATGCGTTTGGTATTATCTCTCGGCCAGGGTGTACTTGATAACTTGGTCGTTGGCTCTCACTGTAGCGGCATCGACAACCTACAAAATAGAAATACATTTTCAAAATCAATTTGGAATTGAATAATAATACTAACTGTGGCGTATCCAGGATTTCAAGATAGTAGGGGGGGCGTCGCGAAATTTTACGGATTTTAACATGTAAGTCAATGAGTGGTTCAACTTAGATAGCGGCGCGAGTCCCCGTGCGCTCCCGCGCCGTATCCGCCACTGAACCATCAAACGTTTCATTTACACTTTTAGCCACAATCATTAGTTTTTAAAACTGCTTCCCAAGCGGAATGCCTAGATTGTTTGTTGTGTTTTGTTTTTTGTGTGTGTGTTGTGTCTTTTTTTCTTTTTTTTTTTTTTTTTTTTTTCCTTCAAAAATCAATAAAATGATACTGGCGGCTTGAGATACTCTGCATTAGTTGTCATGCTCGCCACGTATTTTTGAGAGGCCGTATCGTGATCCTTGAGCAAGCCGTAGAAACGATTCACGTGCAAACCTTCTTTTTGGGAAGTTCGTCGCGGTGTGTTTGTATTGGCGGGTGTATATTGTATACGGAATTGTTATGGGATTCTAGAATTCCGAGCGCCAGGATAGGGGCAGAGGGTCAGGGTCCCAATGTTGTAGTAGTGATCTTTGTTTATAACTCGTCCCGGGATCAAACAGATACCACGATAACATCCCTATCGGTATATAACAAGGTCGCCTAAAGTGTTGCGTAATGTTTCTCTCCTGCCAAGAACAAAATTACTTTTATTTTCCTTTTAGGTTCATAGGTTAAATCAAGTAACGTATAGTGAAAATTAAACATCATAAATCTAAGTTCTGTGACTTACATCACCATCTGTAGCCACCAGCTCCATGTTCACGACCTGCCGCAGTTCATCAGTCAAGGAGAATACCATGCAATTGTCCTCACCTTCAATGTTGGCATAGCCAAGACCCTGTGGTAACAAAGACGAATTAGAAAAAGTGGTATTAATAATTCAAAACCTGTAGGTTCGTATTCTTAACCGCGGTCAGGGATTGTGCATCGGTGTGGCTTTGTACTCAGTTTGGGAGCGAGAACGCAACATTGGTTTAATAAAGCCACAGCGTGCACGCATTCTCAATGAAGAGCCAGTGGAGGGTGAGTGTAAAGGGCCTGTCCCACAGAAGTCGATCATTGTGGCGAAAACCTAGGCCTGTTAGAACCTGCCAGAATCGTGTCAGAATCGTAGGTGACCGTAAATCATATACGTATTTACGACTCTGACTACGATAGGCCACGACAACGACTTGCTTCCACGCAAACAATAGACTAACAACAGCTTGTATCGGCGAATACAATAGCCTCGACCTTCGCGCATCTCGCGGCTCGACTGCTCTTGTCGCAGCTTAAAATCAACCAAAATATGAACTTGCGCACTGTGGCGATCCTTGCGACTGACACAGGCGATCGCGTGTTTTCTACCTGATGGCGGCCTGTTGCCTTTAAGTTCGTGATAGTCCTCTCAGTCGCGCATTATAATTTGGGTTGATTTTTGAAAAATTCTAAAATTTGCGGCGACTGTACAGTATCTGAATGGGAGGCCGATCCTGATTTTGGTGAATGCAGGTGGCGACAAAGGCCGTAGGGGCTTAAATTTCACTGGCCGTTTGGTTCAGCGGTGCGTGCAACGTACACTGTAGCGCGGCAACCTACAACTGGCCGCTGTTCCGCTCTGCTAAACATGTTCTATATGGCGAAAATCTATGATAGCACCTTGTCTCGACAAGAGAAGACAGGCTACGGTCATTGACGTCAACCTAACTGACGCCGGCTATTGTTAAACTTGTTGAAAAATCAACGACGAACTGAATTTGGCTCCCTCTCTTTAGGCGATAGACGCGGAAATTCACGATTTTAAAGGCGATTGGACCTGCGAAAGGTGGTAACAGGTAGTTCGTAGGTTGTCGCCACAACGATCGCCTTCTGTGGGACATTCCCTTTAAGGGCCTGTCCCACAGAAGATTTTATCGAATCAAAGTAAAGGCTTTGAAATAATCATGTTTGCCTTCTGATTGTGCTCACTGAAGCATGGCATTATAATTCTCCTTAATATTCACTTTCACGGTAGCTTTATTCAATTACCTACTTGCTCAAGTTATACGATTTTTTTTTTAATTCTGTTGGCTGGATACATATTGATTTTTATTTAATTATAAAGAGGTGATACTTTTTTTCTTGAGTATACATGTATAAAATCGTTACTTAGAATTATCCATGTAAACAATGCGGAATTGCAGTTTCATGTGTTAAGCTTGCTTGAAACATGTTCACATGACTTTATTTCTTAAAAGGTTCTACTTTAACAACAGTTTTGTATACCTGATCATAATCAATCACCAAAGTAGCAGGGGCGTCACCACTGAAGTTTCCAGAAGTGTGAAAGACCACTGTATTTGTCAGAAGGTCATAATTGATCTCTTCACTGAGAATTTGACCATCTTCCTTTCTCAGCTTCCTCACTCGCCTCTGAAATGTAAGAATAAAATAAATAAACGTTTGATAAAACGATGAACTGTACAAAATAGTGGTATAATCAACAAACAGTAATTTTGCTGGAACTTGTAGCAATCAATTAATTTCTACGATGTGTTATATAAATCGTACTTTAACATAAACCTAGCAATCAACGATGGACTGTGATTTAGCTGTTACCTATGATTTTTACTGATGATACTTTTCAGTAAATTACTTTTTAGGCATATGTACTCTTAAAATGTGGGAAAATAACGGTTTTAACATGATTAAGAACAGAATTCCAAAAAACTGTTTCCTATAACACGATTTGGTAAAACAAAATTAGAATAACTATATGTAGTATCGTATCCATGCGTATGTGAGACACGAGTAAAATCATTAGTAATAAAATGATCGAATAAATTATCTGACTAGAGGTTTATGTACATGATGTAACACTGTAGTTGCTTAGACCTTTGATCTACATGGATTAAACTGCAACTTCAAGTTCTTACTCCCAACCGGCTTTTCTTGGCCCTGAGACATTAATGAATCTTAAAGTCATATTTTAAGTCCAATGATTTGTAAGTAGCATTGCATGTAAAGTGATCATACTAATCAACATGACTCTAGTATCTTGTAGCAAATAGAAGCAAAAGAAAAGATAAAATGCTCAGTTGACGTTTCATATTGATCATTAGGTGGTGTCAATAAAAAATATTTTTAAAATATGAATATATGAATATATTTATATGAAAGACACTTTGCCGAGATTTAATCTTGTTTGCTGGGGAAAAAAACCCACCTTTTTGCAACAATGACGCCGTTTCCTTCCGTAATGTATGTTTTTGTAGACACGTGTAAGTACAAGACAATTAATTGATCATTAACATTCTTGTGATCTTTTTTGAAATTTTGAAATGTATCAATAGTTTGTCTAATAATGTTTTGATATTCAATAAAGAGATCGTGTGGAAGGGTACATATAAAAACTAAATCGACACAGGTAATGTACCATAAACGAGCCTGAAATTGAAAGGATTAAAAATAAATATGTAGTATTTGGTACAACTCTGCTCTTCAAACAGAAGGGGAAAATGATGTTTAGGTTCATGAAAATGTGTGCCTACATACCACGTCTTCATCCATGAGCTTAGGGATCTGTTGTTCTAGACACGGCTGCATCGAATCTG
>CALNVZ010003429.1:27090622-27113421 GCA_940671915.1 Paracentrotus lividus | reverse complement strand
CTTCCAGCCAATGCTGTAATCATAATGGCAAACCTTTAGGTAGACAGTTAGGAATGGCCTGAGATATTTAAGCCAATGGGTAATTCAATTGCCGAGACATTGATGACTGAATAATACTTCTTGGTACAAAATCCCAGTAATAAAACCTCTGTATCCAATATAGTTGAAGCGAAAAGCGTCAGTGGAAATTTTAAAAATGGCTTAAAATTTTATTTTCTAACTGGACTTTAAAAAGTCTAGAACAATTTTTGTTGAAAAAGACCTAACGCTGCTTAATGATCGATCCTTGAGCTCCAGTTTATGATTTATTTCTTAGTAAAAAAATTGAAGTGACCTAAAAGAGACACACAAACAAAAAAGGGGTCCCAAAATGAGTTTTTAAAAATGCAAAAATGAGCGTTGCGGAGGTTTCCTCTTTTTTTTTTCTTCTTCTTCTTCTTCTTCTTCTTCGTTTTTTGTTTTTCTTTTCTTTTCATTTTTCAATACCCGGGAATGGCTGGGGGAACGTCCAAAATAGTCAGATAGTCAGAGTCCCGAAAAGTTAAAGCTGGGACAAAAATTTAAAAAAAATAAAAAAATACTCGAAATTAAAGCCAGATAAAACCATTTGGCCGGAGCACACATACACACACACACACACACACACACACACACACACACACACACACATTAAAAAAACAACCTTTATGAGCAACGAGGTGTTGCCTTTTATGTCTCTGCCAGTGTGAAACAAATAAACAAAGCATTTAGTTATTAAGTTTAGTGAAAAATGTGTATCTTTCTGAGGGACTGGCAAGTAAATATTTTTCCAAGGAGCTGCCCCTCGGAAAAAAAGTAACTTGCCAGTCGATCCTCAGATAAGTAATTTTCGACTTAACTTTTTCACATTTTGATTTATTTGATAATTATATTCATCGCTAGATGTTATTAAGTCGCTCGCTTAGGGAGGAAGGGCTAATGAATTGTCGGCGAGAGAGAGAGAGAGAGAGTAAGAGAAGCAGAGATAGAGAGAGGGCGAGACAGGAGAGAACATAACGTGAGAAAAAAATTTATTTCCCCTTGCACTTTATAAAGTACACGTTGCAATTTACGTTCCCCATAATATTTTGTTTTTTAAAGCCCCAAGGTTATTAGTATGTTATCATTGACGTACATCTAAATCCTACCTCTCACGAGGTCAAAATAGAACAATCGAAATTTAATATAGTTCATTATAAATTGATGCATGTTTCGGCAGCTTAATACCAAATAAGATGTTTAAGTAGTTTCCTGCATTAATTATACTAGAGTCACTCTTTTAAACCTCATTTTGACCTTAAAATTGATCTCATGTGATATTAATGGTGTTCGTATTATTCAATTTATTTTTTACAAGAAAGTATAACGACAGTTTTATACCAAACATGGCATTTTTCATTCATGTTTCAGTTAAAGGGTGTGGTCAAATTTTGACCTTATGACCTTTTATAATCTTAAATTAACCCTGTGCAATCGGAGCATCTATGATCGATCGTCTTGATATTTTTCATACTTAATGTCAGCATAAACTTAGCTTCAGTTAAATTCTAAATACATTAACATAAATTATAACAATTAATTTGAATAAAATATGAAAAATATATAGATGTGAGCTTATATTCATGGAACATCCCTGCTGGAAAGAACACAACGTCCAACAATGTGTTCACATAATCGATAATGTTAAAATTTAACAGTGTAATTATGATTTCACACTATGATATGGGTTTCTAAAAAGTGTTCACATTGTGGCGTTCGGTCTCACACTGAATTTGCCCCTCACAACGTGAAAATAAGGTTCAAGATCAAGTTCAAGTTCAAGTTCAAGTTCAAGTTTAATTTATTCAAAAACCAGACATATGATACAAAACGTTATAATCAGGTGATACATAAAATACAATACGCTATGAAAGGTTTTTTAGGACCCCTGAGAAGCAAAGCTTGTGAGTGGGGCCCTACACTGAAAGAGATATAAATAATGAAGGAAAATACATTATATGCAATGATCTAAACTACAGATATGTACAGTAAACAAGGTAAGTAAATCATACACACATAAAAACACACACACACATACATACACACACACACACACACATACACGCACACACACACACAGACACACAGACTGTCGATACCTCTAATTTTATTATGTTTTATGTGATGAATGTTTTCTTAAATGTATTCATTTTGCATGTGTGGAATAAAATTTGAATTGAATTGAATTGAATTGTGTTACACACTGTGGGACACTGTGTTCCTTCCAGAAGGGATGGCACTAATAATATATGGTAGTATCATGATAATTACCACGGTATTTTCTTTTAACCCGTCTAAGATTGCATCGAAGCGATCACGGACCAGCTGTTATCACCCCCTCCCATTAAAAAATAAGTAAATAAATAAATAAAATGAATAAATACATTATAAAATGACAATAATGATATTTAGGTTTTCCCGGTCAATTTCATTGTTTTGTGAATCAATTGCATATTAGAGGCATTCATTTTCTGAAAAAACTCTCTGGAGCATCGAAATGTTGCCAGTCAAAATCGTATTCAGTCATCAAAATTAACGATTGTTGTGATGCCATATGAAAGTGAACAATAAAAAGGACAGTGTTATTTTAACCAAACACGCACAGTTCCACTACAGTGCACTAACGACCAGAAAGAATCTTACGGGAAATGTGTGTACTGGGTATAGACTCTCTCTACGTCTGACCGTCGATATCGCGATAACAATGCCCTGAATAAAGACCGTGTAAAGGAGAGTGCAAGCTGTTCAGTCAGGATCGAAGTATTTTATCATGATATTTTTTTTTTGATATCAAAAACGCGGGGGAAAATATTGACCAATCACAAGAAGTTAAAATCATTGGAAGAGAAATTATATATTTACTTCACTCAGCGTAACTAGGAAATCGATGCGCTGCTGAATTTTACAGAAAGCTTTAGTGACTGCTGTTTGACCAAAATATCATTTTCACACAGAAAAACGACCCAAAAATGACTAAAATGGGAGATTTTAAAGCTCAAACGCGAGGGTTAGGGTGTAAAAAAATATTCTTCCCAAGGTTTTATCTTGTTTTATATACATTAACCCCTCATAAAACCTGTGTAACTAAGTAAATGACTTCTCGATTTTTTTTTATTCCAGTATATTCACAAAACTCCCGTTTTTCGGGCATTCCTTCCATTGACAATCGGTGCGTGAATGGTTTTCCTAGAAAGAAGCCCCAACGTTTTCATATGTATTTCGTATTTGCGCATTCTACTTCACATAATAAGCATATACATTCGGCAGTAGTTATTCAAATTCGTCTTCATCCTGTCGACATTTCATTCCGTATACTGAAATTTGCACTAATTTGAATGCACAAATAATGAAATTAAATGCCTATATCCGAATTTGAACTTTGCAACCGTTACTTTGTGTGCCTAAAAACGATGTGAGAGCATGAACACGAAATTGTTTGACCAAGTCAGTCTGTCGCATCAAACCAACGAATTTGAATACACATGAAATGAAAACGAATGAAAATGCATGAAATTGGCCGGGAAAACCTATAATAATAAATAAATAAAACAATAATTAAACCACTTTATGAATAAATATATATATATGAATAAACAAATGAATAAAATAAATAAACACAACACAAAAACAAAGTTCCCCAATTTCAGATATCAATAATTTTTACCAGAAGGAATTTAAAAAATCTAATTATATGTCAATGAAGGGAATTTAATTAGCTACTATGGGAACGAGTTTTACGAAAAATCATCAAGTCATGCTTCATAGAGCAATGGTTGAATGAAAAAAAATGTCATTTTTTGAAGTTCGCAACTTTGATTTAATGATAACGGACCCATTTTCAGATTTTAAACCTTTTACACGTTAGAATGTATGCAAAACGTGCTTCCAGTATACGGAAAAGAATTTTTGCGTCAAATTTCACGTTTGAGTGAGCATGCCACAAAAATTGCCTAAACTTTTACTTCTTTGCCATGGTATATTTGATCAAATATGATGGAATTCCTGTTGTGGAAGTGTATGCAACCATATATCCATTCATTCACGGTTGAATGAACCCATCAAACAACCCAAATAGGCCATTTTAGAATGAAGAAGAGTCATTGTATTAATCTCAATAAGACTCTTTGGGTTGTATTTATATTCTTTGGGCACGTGTTAATGATCCTATGGCATTTATTTACAAATTCATGCTTCAGTGAGCACGTGAGACGGGGAAAAGCCCTTTTCTCACGTACGGAATAAAATTCAAATTCTTACTTTGATTGAATATAACAATTTCTTTCGGGGAGTACCTTTGATTTTATTTTTATAAAAATCCCGATGTTTCACGCCTCAGTGGGCACAAGATACAAGAAAAATCATGAAATGAGAAGAAAGTTTGGGGCTTCGTCATGGTGTAGTGACTTTTGGAATACGTAATGTGAATAAAGATCATATAGTTAGAGACCAGGACAAAAACTGACAATTAAAATATGCCAAATTTCACTTTTGTTAAAATTTTGTTAAACCTCCTTACATAAAGTCAACGGAAGAGGAAATCAATACCTGACAAATGTGAAATTCGGCCATTTCATTGATGATTATTGTTAATTCTACTGTGAGTTATGTCACGAAACTTGGAACACAGATTCAACTGATATCTAACTAACAATGATCCTGATTAAAAAAGTAAACTGAACCATGAAGAAAACCCAAACTTTCTTCTCATTTGCATGATTTTCTTGTATATGTGGCCCACTGAGGCGTGAAACATCGGGAATTTTGTGAAATTAAGATCAAATTTTGATCTTATTTTCATAAAATTCCCGATGTTTCGAGAAAAGGGCTTTTTCCAGTCTCACGTGCTCACTGAAGCATGAATTTGTAAATAAATAATGCCATAGGATCATTAACACATGCCAAAGAATATAAATACACCCAAAAAGTCTTATTGAGATTAATACAATGACTCTTCTTCATTCTAAAATGGCCTATTTTGGTTGTTTTGGTGGGTTCATTCAACCGTGAATGAATGGATATTGGTTGCATACACTTCCACAACAGGAATTCCATCATATTTGATCAAATATACCATGGCAAGAAGTAAAAATGGCAGTTTGGGCAATTTTTGTTGCATGCTCACTCAAACGTGAAAGGTGAAGCAAATTTCTCTTCGTATACTGGGTAGCACGTTTTGCATAGATTCTGACGTGTAAAAGGTTTAAAATCTGAAAATGGGTCGTTATCATTATATCAAAGTTGTGAACTTCAAAATGACATTTTTTTTCATTCAACCATTGCTCACTGAAGCATGACTTGACGATTTTTCGTAAAATTCGTCCCCATAGTAGCTAATTAAATTCCATTCATTGACATATAATTAGATTTTTTAAATTCCTTCTGGTTAAAAAATTATTGATATCTGAAATTTGGGGGAACTTTCTTTTTGTGTTGTGTTTATTTATTTTTTTTCATTTGTTTTTATTCATATATTATTATTCATACATAAAGTGATTTGATTATTGTTTATTTATTTATTATTATTATCATTATTGTCATTTTATTATTTATTTATTTATTTATTCATCTATTTATTTATTTATATTTTTTTAATGGGAGGGGGGGGGGGGTATAGCAGCTGGTCCGTGATCGCTTCGATGCAATCTTTAACGGGTTAAAGAAAATACCATGGTACTATCATGATACTACCATATTATTAGTACATGCAAGTCCTCCGTTTAAATATATAATATGATATATTGACTGCTTTGAGGGACATGGTCGTTTTAGACTGCTCAAGGGAATCTCCGCATCTGCTATACCCAAGACCGCAGGTCGCGGGTTATGGCAGATCGGAGATTCCCGAGAGCAGTCTAGAAACGACCATGTCCCGAAAATAAAAGCAGTCAATATATATTTTATATGCCGAATCTAAAAACAACAAACATGGTCTAATTTTGACCAAGAACTAACTTTTAAATCTAAGTGAAGTCTACGATCTAACGTTAGATTCTAAAATAACGTTAGATCTAGACTAGCCTAGAACATGTCATGAAAGTTAAGTCAGTTCGAGCCTCTGGCTCTGCAGGCCACAATGCATGCTCGCCACATGCGCATGTGATATGCACAGGCAACACAATTGCATTCTACTTACAGTTAACTGCAAAATGCCGAGGAAGATTAACCTCTAAATCGCTTGTTTAGATCAACATCGTCATCGGAATTCAGGCTTAACGCTCAACTAGAAATCTGGGATCCGTTCTAGCTAGCGCGACGAAAGAATTTGTCTACGCTGCGCGCGCGCGCGTTGACGCACAAGCAGCGGAGTTGTCTAAAATTATCGACCAAATCGCGCCGCAAATTATGGTATCTGAAATAAAGCAGCCTTGCACGCACGTACATACGTAAACAAATGGGGATCGCACTATGCCCACGGGCAAAAAGTACTGTAAAAATGTTCTATTGACCGGTAAAACCGGGAAAAATGACTATGGCGGCCATAGGTCAGATTATGACTGCACTTTCAACCAATCAGAAGACAGGATTATTAAAGATTCTTAAAATGAGGTATATAAAAAACATTATGTCTTTTTTGTTTGTAATATATGCGTTGATTTCATACTGAACAAGCTTGTTCATATTATATTTGAATGTACTTTTGGATATGTTTATATTGAATGTTTATATATATGTTTGTAAACGGAAATAAATTGAATCTTGAATCTTGAATCCCTGCTGGAAGGAACATAGTGTCCCACAGTGCGTAACACAATACAATTCAATTCAATTAAAAATTTTATTCCACACATGCAAAATGAATACATTTAAGAAAACATTCATCACATAAAACATAATAAAATTAGAGGTATCGACAGTTAATAAAATAACAATAATGTGAGCCACAATGTGAACACACTGTGAACACAGTATGAAATTCTCTTCACACTGTGAACATAGTATGAAATCATCTTCACACTCGAATGTTTTAACACTGTGAACCACATTTTCACGTTGTGAGGGGCAAATTCAGTGTGAGACCGAGCGCCGCAATGTGAACACTTTGTAGAAACCCGTATCAGAGTGTGAAATCATCATTACACTTTTAAATTTTAACATAATCGATTATGTGAACACATTGTTGGACGCTGTGTTCTTTCCAACAGGGATGGTCCATTAATATTCATAATCACGTGACTAATGGGTAAGCCCACTTCTATATATTTTTCATTTATTCAAATTTATTGTTATAATTTATGTTTATGTATTTAGAATCAAACTGAAGCTAAGTTCATGCTGACATTAAATATGAACAATATCAAGACGATCGATCATTGATGCTCCGATTGCACAGGGTTTATTTAAGGTTATAAAAGGTCACAAGATCAAAATTTGACCACACCTTTTAACTGAAACATGAATGAAAAATGCCATTTTTATAACTGTCGCTATACTTTCTTGTAAAAAAAATAATTGAATTAAACGAACACCATTAATATCACATGTGATCAATTTTAGGTCAAAAGGAGGTTTAAAAAAAAAATGACTCTAATATAATTAATAAAGGAAGCGACCTAAATATGTTATTTGCTTTTAAGCTGCCGAAACATGCAATAATTTATAATGAAATATATATTATTTCGATTGTACTATTTTGACCTCTTCGATAATCGTGAGAGTTAGGATTTGGATGTACGTCAAAGATAACATACTAATTACCTTGGGTCATTAAAAATAAAATATTACGGGAAACCCCCATTTAATCTACTTAAATTGCAACGCTAAAGTGCAAGGTGAAATAAAAATTTCCTGGACAGAATATCTAATTTAGTTCTCATGTTATGTCCTCTCCTGTCTCGCCCTCTCTAGCCGACAATTCGTTAGCCCTTCCTCCCTAAGCGAGCAACCTAATAACCTCTAGCGATGAATATAGAGAAAGTTAAGTCGAAATTTACTTATCTGAGGATGGACAAGCAAGTTACTTTTTTCCGAGGGGCGGCACCTTAAAAAAATATTTACTTGCCAGTCCCTCAGAAGATACATATTTTTCACTAAACTTAATAACTAAATGTTTTGTATATTTGTTTCACACTGGCAGAGAGATAAAAGGCAACACCTCGCTGCTCATAAAGGTTTTTGTTGTTGTGTGGGTGGGTCCCTTACAAAAATATCGTGTGGTACCACACAACGGTACCATACAAAATACCACAGGATTTTCCTATGTTATTTGCACAAATACCACACAATAATACCATAGAAACAAGTACCATACAGCCCAAAATACATTCATAGGATTTCTATTGGTTTTGCCACAAATACCACACAAAATACCATAAGAGCAGGTACATACAGCCAAAATACCATAGATTTCCTATGGTTTTTGCACAACATACCATACAGAAGCTAACCATACAGCCAAAATACCATTAGGATTTCCTATGGTTTTTTGCACAAATACCATACAGAAGTTACCATACAGCGTAAATACCATAGGATTCTTATGTTTTTTGGCACAAAATACCATTCAGAAGCTACCATACAGGGAAAATACCATAAGGATTTCCTATGGTTTTTTGGACACAAATTACCATACAGAAGACCATACAGCCAAAAATACCAATAGGATTTCACTATGGTTTTGTGGCACCAAATACCCATACAAAAGTACCATACAGGCCAAAATACCAATAAGGGGGGAATTTTCCTTATGGTTTTCTTTGGCACCCCAAAAAAATTTTAACCGCATACAGAAGACCATAAGCAAAATACCCATAGGATTTCCTATGTTTTTCTTGCACAAAATACCATACAGAACTACCATACAGCCAAAATACCATAGGATTTCTATGGTTTTGCACAAATACCACCAGGATCCTCTGGTTTATTCAGCACAAGTACCAACAAAAAATACCATACAGGTGTACCATACAGCAAAAACCTAATACATTATTCCAAACTAGTTACCGACACAACAATACCGCACACAGTACAGGATTATGACATACCGTGGACGAGAACACCACACGCCGTTAATTCGGGATGCCAACGCGTACCACAGGGACTGCCGCTAGACCACCAAGGATTCTATACCCTGGTATATATACCATATTTAAGCAAAACATTTGGCTCATAGGTTAGTTATTCTATATTTCATTGATAACAATGCCAAATGTCAAAGACTATCGCTCTTGATGTTACTGTGTGTTTAGCAAATATATTTCCCTAAAAAAAAAAATATCAATATGCAGGCAATACAGTTTAATTAGAGGTAAGCTGTCACAAAAAGATTTATATTGTGCATAACGAAACCATTGTATGCAAATGAGTAATTACCATAGTACCAAGTACACAGGAATACATACGCTAAACCCAGAACATATCACTGCACATCGTTGTCTCTTATGCCTGGTACTCTCATCAACTAAATTACGTACAATTTCTCCTTATCCATGTCAATCAGTCGACGCTGTTCAAAACAACTTATTTAAGACCAGATAAACAGTAGTATCATCTATATATGACAAGATACATCTAGGTTACATGATACTCAATATCTAATATGTTGACATGATTTCGGATATCTGGACCTTAGATTCGGACCTCGCGCTGTATATATGAATTACATGTATCTTAATCATATTCGGAGAATTACTGACATTGGTCCTATTAATCCATTTTATTAATCATCCTTGGTCACACTAGTCAATTAAGCTACCTTAAAAAATATGTCCTGTAAATTTGACTTACAATAAATGGTATGGGGATCCGGTGGACGGGGACTAACGAGTTCATCGATTTGTTTGGGATGTCCACCTATTTTTAAAAGTTAACAAAAATAGTATCATATAATAGGACTAAGAGGACAGTGCTAAATACTAGTTAGATTAAAAAATTTGGCTCCGCGCTATCGCTTCAAACAAAAACCACAGACAATAACTTAAACTTTATAAGTCATTTCTTCGGTCCCTATATTACATATATTATCTTTTATTTTGTCACAAGCCTTGTATTTGTAACTCTTTGGCTAATGTTGTGAGGTAGGTCATTCATTGTGAATTTGCGATATTAGCCATTAATATTATATGGTCTCGTTTGGGTGCTTATTTATTTCGATTTAGTGTATAATTAATTCCTCTCCAAATTTGGCGACAATCAGGGGGACGTGTCCCCTTGATTTCAAGCTACACATTTTGCTTTATTTTCTAAATAATTGGTATAAATTTTGTATTGCCCACTTCTCCAAATGTGATGGAATAAACTAATTAAATTTCTTTAAATTCTTTCTTCTTCAGAAGTCTCCGTACCGTTACTATGAAGACCATATTAGAAGGAGATTACAAACATATTATTAATATATATAATATATATATACTACTATATATATATATTATATTATAATTGATTATTATATATTGTGATAATGAGATTTTCACCTCGCTCTTCGAATGTATTTCTTTAAGGTAGTGATTATCAGCACTAGTGAATACATATGATTAATGTTATTATAGAGTAAAATTATTAAGCTCGACGCTTCGCGCCACAAACAAATACAATACAATTGATTAACGAATTTAACCCATGATCTTCAGGTCGTAGTTTGTGGAATATAAGTTATTTTCTCAAATGCTTATATTCTTAAATGTCCATTAGTTTCTGCATAATATGTCAAATAGATCAACTCTATTTCGAATTGGGGATACAAACTAGGTAATTAGAAGCCTAATCCGCAGTCTATAATAATCCATCGGGGTCTCCATTCCCTCCCACCCTGAACCCCCCCATCACACAGAAATATCGCGCCCCTGATGGTAGGGAGACCGGAAATAATTGTCAACACGAGGCATTGTAACAGAGGCCCCATCCCTAGCAAAACATGCTTCAAACTTAACTATAAAATTAAAAAAAATATAATAAACAAAATAATAATAAAAAAAAAGTGCATTTCGTCGCTCCACGTGACGTTTGAGTGTAAGCAAATTTAACGGTTAATGGAACTTTCTACATATGGTATTTGTGCCATACATGTGGCATTTGTGCCAAAAAAACATACAGCAATACCATACATATGGTATATGTGTAAAAAAAAACATACAGCAATATCATACATATGGTATTTGTGCCAAAAAACCATACAGCAATACCATACATATGGTATTTGTTCCAAACAACATACAGCAATACCATACATATGGTATTTGTGCCAGAAAACCATACAGCAATACCATCCATATGGTATTTGTGCCAAAAAACATACAAAAATTCCATACATATGGTATTTGTGCCAAAAAACCATACAGCAATACCATACATATGGTATTTGTGCCAAAAAACCATACAGCAAAACCAACCACCATACACGACACACACACACAGACACACAGACTGTCGATACCTCTAATTTTATTATGTTTTAGTTGATGAAATGTTTCTTTAAATGTATTCATTTTGCATGTGTGGAATAAAATTTGAATTGAATTGTTGAATTGAAGTGTTACACACTGTGGGACACTGTGTTCCTTCAGAAGGGATGCGGCACTAATAATATATCGGTAGTATCATGAATAATTACCACGGTATTTTCTTTAACCCGTCTAAGATTGCATCGAAGCGATCACGGACCAGCTGTTATACCCCTCCCATAAAAAAATAAGTAAAAATAAATAAATGAATAAATTCATTATAAAATGACAATAATGATATTTAGGTTTTTCCCGGTCAATTTTCATTTTTTGTGAATCCAAACATGCATATAGAGCGGCATTCATTTTCTGAAAAAACTCCTTGGAGCATCGAAATGTTGCCAGTCAAAATCGTATTCATCATCAAAAAAATTAACGATTGTGTGATCCAAATGAAAACAGTGAACAAATAAAAAGGACAGTGCTTATTTTATACCACCAACACGCACAGTTCCACTACAGTGCACTAACGAACAGAAAGGATCTTACGGGAAATGTGTGTACTGGGTATAGACCTCTCTACGTCGACCGTCGATATCCGCTAAAACAATGCCCTGAAATAAAGACGCTGTAAAAGGACGAGTGCAAGCTGTTCAGTCAGGATCGCAAGTATTTTATCATGATATTTTTTTTTATGATATCAAAAACGCGGGGGAAAATATTGACACAATCACAAAGAAGTTAAACATATTGGAAAGAGAAATTATATAATTTACTTCACTCAGCGTAACTAGGAAATCGATGCGCTGCTGAATTTATACAAGAAGCTTTTAGGACTGCTGTTGACCAAAAAATCATCTTTCACACAGAAAAACGACCCAAAAATGACTAAAATGGGAGATTTTAAAGCTCAAACCGCGAGGGTTAGGGGTAAAAAAATATTCTTCCCAAGGTTTTATCTTGTTTTATATACATTAACCCCATAAAACCTGTGTAACTAAGTAATGATCTCTCGATTTTTTTTTTATTCCAGTATATTCAACAAACTCCCGTTTTCGGGCATTCCTTCCATTGACAATCGCGTGCGTGACAAATGGTTTTCCTAGAAAGAAGCCCCAACGTTTTCATATGTTATTCGTATTTGCCCGCATTCTACTCACATAATAAGCATATACATTCGGCAGTAGTTATTCAAATTCGTCTTCATCCTGTCGACATCATTCCGTATACTGAAATTTGCACTAATTTGAATGCACAAATAATGAAATTAAATGCCTATATCCGAATTGAAACTTTCGCAACCGTTACTTTGTGTGCCTAAAAACGAATGTAGAGACATGAACACGAAATTGTCTTGACCAAAGTCAGTCTGTCGCATCAAACACACGAATTTGAATATCACATGAAATGAAAAACGAATGAAAATGCCTGAAATTGGCCGGGAAAACCTATAATAACAAATAATAAACAAATCAATATAAACCACTTATGAATAAATAATAATATAATGAATAAAACAAATGAAATAAAATAAATAAACACAACACAAAAACAAAGTTCCCCCAATTTCAGATATCAATAATTTTTAACCTAGAAGGATTTAAAAATTCATAATTATATGTCAATGAAGGGAATTTAATTAGCTACTATGGGAACGAGTTTACGAAAAATCATCAAAGTCATATGCCATAGAGCAATGGTTGAATGAAAAAAAAATGTCATTTTTGAAGTTCGCAACTTGATTTAATGATAACGGAACATTTTCAGATTTTAAACCTTTTACACGTTAGAATAGTATGCAAAACGTGCTTCCCAGGTATACGGAAAAAATTTCGTCAAATTTCACGTTTTGAGTGAGGCATGCCACAAAAATTGCCTAAACTTTACTTCTTTGCCATGGTATATTGATCAAATATGATGGAATTCCTGTTGTGGAAGTTGATGCAACCATATCCATTCATTCACGGTTGAATGAACCCATCAAACAACCCAAATAGGCCATTTAGAATGAAGAAGAGTCATTGTATTATCTCAATAAGACTCTTTGGGTTGTATTATATTCTTTGGCACGTGTTAATGATCCTATGGCATTTATTTACAATTCATGCTTCAGGGAGCACGTGAGACTGGAAAAAGCACTTTCTCACGTACGGAATAAAATTCAAATTCTTACTTTGATTGAATATAACAATTCTTTTTTCGGGGAGTACCTTTATTTTATTTATAAAAATCCCGATTTTCACGCCTCAGTGGGCACAAGATACAAGAAAAATCATGAAAATGAGAAGAAAGTTTGGGGCTTCGTCATGGTGTAGTGACTTTTGAATACGTAATGGAATAAAGATCAATATGTTAGAGACCGAGACAAAACTGACAATTAAAATTGCCAAATTTCACTTTTGTTAAAATTTTGTTAAACCCTCTTACATAAAGTCAACGGAAGAGGAAATCAATACCTGACAAATGTGAAATTCGGCCAATTTCATTGATGATGTATTGTTAATTCTACTGTGAGTTATGTCACGAAACTTGGAACACAGATTCAACTGTATATCAACTACATGATCCTGATTAAAAAAGTCTAACTGAACCATGAAGAAAACCCAAACTTCTTCTCATTTGCATTGAATTTCTTGTATATTGTGCCCACTGAGGCGTGAAACATCGGGAATTTTGTGAAATATTAGATCAAATTTTGATCTATTTTCATAAAATTCCCGATGTTTAGAGAAAAGGGCTTTTTCCAGTCTCACGTGCTCACTGAAGCATGAATTTGTAAATAAATAATGCCATAGCGATCATTAAACATGCCAAGAATATAAATACAAACAAAAGTCTTATTGAGATTAAACAATGATTCTTCTTCATTCTAAAATGGCCTATTTTGGTTGTTTGGTGGCGGTTCATTCAACCGTGAATGAATGGATATTGTTGCATACACTTCCACAAGGGATTCATCATATTTGATCAAACTTATACCATGGCAAGAGAGTAAAAATGGCATTTGGGCAATTTTTGTTTGCCATGCTCACTCAACGTGAACAGGTGAAGCAAATTCTCTTCCGTATACTGGGGGTAGACGTTTTGCAAGAATTCTGACGTTATAAAGGTTTAAAATCTGAAAATGGGTCTCTTTATCATTATATCAAAGTTGTGAACTTCAAAAATGACATTTTTTTCATTCAACCATTGCTCACTGAAGCATGACTTGACGATTTTTCGTAAAATTTCGTCCCCCATAGTAGCTAATTAAATTCCATTCATTGACATATAATTAGATTTTTTAAATTCCTTCTGATTTAAAAATATTGATATCTGAAATTTGGGACTTTCTTTTTGTGTTGTGTTTATTATTTTTATTTTCATTTGTTTTTATTCATTATATTATTATATACATTAAGTGGATTTGATTATTGTTTAATAATTTATTTATTAATTATCATATTGTCATTTTATTATTTAATTTATTTATTTATTCATCTATTTATTATTTTATATTTTTAATGGGACGGGGGGGGGTATAGCAGTGTCCGTGATCGCTTCGATGCAATCTTTAACGGCGTTAAAGAAATACCAGGTACTATCATGATACTACCATATTATTAGCTACCATGCAAGCCTCTCGTTTAAAATATATATATAGATATATTGATCTTTGAGGGGACATGGTCGTTTCTAGCACTGCTCAAGAATCTCCGCATCTGCTACTAACCCAAGACACGCAGGTCCGCGGGTTATGCGCAGATCCGGAGATTCCCGAGAGCAGTCTAGAAACGACCATGTCCCGATAAAAGCAGTCAATATATATTTTATATGCCGAATCTAAAAACAACAACAATGGTCTTATTTTGACCAAGAACTAACTTTTAAATCTAAGTGAAGTCTACGATCTAACGTTAGATTCTAAATACGTTAGAATCTAGACTAGCCTAGAACAATGTCATGAAAGTTAAGTCAGTTCGAGCCTCTGGCTCTGCAGGCCACAATGCCATGCTCGCCACATGCGCAGTGATATGCAAGGCAACACATATTGATTCTACTTACAGTTAACTGCAAAATGCCGAGGAAGATTACCTCTAATCGCTTGTTGTTATCAACATCGTCACGGAATTCAGGCTTACGCTCAACTAGAAATCTGGGATCCGTTCTAGCGCGACGAAAGAATTTGTCTACGCGCGCGGCGCGCGCGTGACGACAACAAGCAGCGGAGTTTGTCTAAAATTATCGACCAAATCGCGCCGCAAATTATGGTATCTGAAATAAAGCAGCCTTGCACGCACGTACATACGTAAACAAATGGGGATCGCACTATGCCCACGGGCAAAAAGTACTGTTAAAAAGTCTATTGACCGTTAAAACCGGGGAAAAATGACTATGGCGGGCCATAGGTCAGTTTATGACTGCACTTTCAACCAATCAGAAGACGAGATATTAAAGATTCTTAAAATGAGGTATATAAAAAACATTATGTCTTTTTGTTTGTAATATATGCGTTGATTCTATACTGAACAAGCTTGTTCATATTATATTTGAATGTACTTTTGGATATGTTTTATATGAATGTTATATATATGTTTGTAAACGGAAAATAATTGAATCTTGAATACTTGAATCCCTGCTGAAGAACATAGTGTCCCACAGTGCGTAACCACAATACAATTCAATTCAATTAAAAATTTTATTCCACACATGCAAAATGATACATTAAGAAAACATTCATCACTAAAACATAATAAAATAGAGTATCGACAGTTAATAATCAATAACAATAATGTGAGCCACAATGTGAACCACACTGTGAACACAGTATGAAATTCTCTTCACACTGTGAACATAGTATAGAATCATCTTCACACTCGAATGTTTAACACTGTGAACCACATTTTCACGTTGTGAGGGCAAATTCAGTGTGAGACGAGCGCCGCACATGGAACACTTTGTAGAAACCCGTATCAGAGTGTGAAATCATCATTACACTTTTAAATTTTAACATAATCGAGTTAGTTGAACACATTGTTGGACGCGTGTGTTCTTTCCAACAGGATGGTCCCATTAATATCATAATCACGTGACTAATGGGTAGCCCCACTTCTAATATATTTTCATTTATTCAAATTTTGTTATTAATTATGTTTATGATTGCATCAAACTGAAGCTAAGTTCATGCTGACATTAAATATGAAAATATCAAGACGATCGATCATTGATGCTCCGATTGCACAGGGTTCTATATTAAGGTTTATAAAAGGTCACAAGATCAAAATTTGACCACACCTTTAACTGAAACATGAATGAAAATGCCATTTTTATAACTGTCGCTTTACTTCTTGTAAAAAAATAATTGAATTAAACGAACACCATTAATATCACATGTGATCAATTTATGTTCAAAAGGAGGTTTAAAAAAAAATGACTCTAATATAATTTACATAAGGAAGCGACCTAAATATGTTTTTGCTTTTAAGCTCCAAACATGCAATAATTTTAAATGAAATATATATTATTTTCGAGTTGTACTATTTTGACCTCTTCGATAATCGTGAGGTAGGATTTGAGATGTACGTAAAGATAACAATACTAATTACCTTGCGTCATTAAAAATAAAATATTACGGGAACCCCATTTAATCTTACTTAAAATTGCAACGCTTAAAGTGCAAGGTGAATAAAAAATTCCTGGACAGAATATCTAATTTTGTTCTCATGTTATGTCCTCTCCTGTCTCGCCCTCTCTAGCCGACAATTCGTTAGCCCTTTCTCCTAACGAGAACCTAATAAACCTCTAGCGATGAATATAGAGAAAGTTAAGTCGAAATTTACTTTCTGAGGATGGACAAGCAAGTTACTTTTTTCCGAGGGCGGCACCTTAAAAAAATATATTACTTGCCAAGTCCCTCAGAAGATACATATTTTTCACTAAACTTAATAACTAATGTTTTGTATATTCTGTTTCACACTGGCAGAGAGATAAAAGGCAACACCTCGCTGCTCTAAAGGTTTTTGTTGTTGTGTGGGTCGGTCCCTTAAAAATATCGTGTGGTACCACACAACGGTACCATACAAAATACCACAGGATTTTCCTATGGTTTTGCACAAATACCACACAAATACATAAAACAGTACCCTAACCAAAATACCATAGGATTTCCTATGGTTTTTGCACAAATACCACAACAAAATACCATAGAGCAGTACCATACAGCCCAAAACATACGCATCCTATGGTTTTTTGCACAAATACCATACAGAAGTACCATACAGCCAAAATACCATAGGATTTCATGGTTTTTGGCACAAATCATACAGAAGTACCATACAGCCTAAATCCATAGATTTCTTATGGTTTTTTGGCACAAATACCATTCAGAAGTACCATACAGGCAAAATACCATAGGATTTCCTATGGTTTTGGACACAAATACCATACAGAAGTACCATACAGCCGAAATACCATAGGATTTCCTATGGTTTTTTGGCACAAATACCATACAAGAAGTACACATCAGCCAAATACATAGGATTCCTATGGTTTTTGGCACAAATACCATACAGAGAGTACCATTACAGCCAAAATACCATAGGATTTCCTATGGTTTTTTTGCACAAATACCATACAGAACTACCATACAGCCAAAATACCATAGGATTTCTATGGTTTTTTGGCACAAATACCCAGGATTTCCTCTGGTATTTCAGCACACAGTACCACAAAAAATACCATACAGGTTTACCATACAGCAAAATACCTAATAAGCATTATCCCAAACTAGTACCACACAACAATACCGCACACAGTTACCAGGATTATGACATACCGTTGCGACCGGAACACCACACGCCGTTTATATTCGGGATTGCCACACGCCGTACCACAGGACTGCCGCTAGAATCCAAGGATTCTATACCCTGGTATAGTATAGCACTATTTAGCAAAACATTTGGTCATGGTTAGTTATTTCTATATTTCTTGATAACAATGCAAATGTCAAAACTATCGCTTGATGTTACTGTGTGTTTAGGAAATATATTTCCCTAAAATAAAAAAAATATTCAATATGCAGGCAAATACTAGTTAATGAGGTAAGCTTCACAAAAATTACTGATTTTGTGCATAACGAAAACATTGTATGCAAATGAGCTAATTACCATAGTACCACACGAAGTACCACAGGAATACCATACGACTACCAAACTCAGCAGTAAACTGCCATAAATCCACTTGACTAATGCCGTTGATTTCATCCCTGTCATGCCTGTTGGATTTTGGTCTTCAATCAATTCGTCAAATTACTATTTGGCTCTAATTAATTCCCATTTCGTCTAATCAAGTCGAACTGGTCAAACACCACTTAGTCAATTCCTGTAAGCGAAACTAATCCCTTAGAAAAAAATATCCTTGATGTGAAATTACTACACAAGGTAGGTATTGGCGGCGTCCGGTTGACGGGGGGACTATCGAGTTCCCCCCCCCCCATCGAATTTTGTTTTCTGGGGGATCGTTCCACCTCGATTTTTAAAGCTTCAACAAATATATGCTACATATAATAGACGAAGAGGCACAGTGTGCGTAAAATGGTACTAGTTCAGGTTATTAAAAGAAAATTCGGCTCGCGCTTCGCTTTCAAAACAAAACACAACCAGACAATAAATTAAAAAAAACTAATTTTTCTTCAGGTCCCTATATTATTTATTCTTTTATTTTGTCACAACGCTTTATTTGTAACTTTGGCATAATGTGTGAGGTAGGTCATTCATTGTGAATTTTGGATATTAGCCTATTAATATTATATGTTCTTTGGGTGCTTTATTTATTTCGATTTAGTGTATAATAATTCCTCTCCAAATTTGGCGGCAATCAGGGGGACGTGTCCCCTTGATTTTCAAAGCTTCACATTTTGTATTTTATTTTCTAAATAATTTGGATAAATTTTGTATTTGCCCACTTCTCAAATGTGATGGAAATAAACTATTAAATTTCTTAAATTCTTTCTTTTCAGGTATCCGTACGTTATATGAAGGACCATATAAGAAAGGGTTACAAACATATTATATATATTATAATATATAATATATATTATAATATATATATATATATATATTCGTATTTTATTGTTGATTAATAGAGATTTTCACTCGCTCTTCGGAATTGATTTTCTTTAAGGGTAGTATTACTCGCTAGTGAATACAATGATTAATGTTATAATAGAGTAAATATAGCCTCGCGCTTCCGCCACAAACAAATACAAATACAATTGATTTAACGATTTAACATATTCTTCAGGTCGTAGTTTTGTGGAATATGTCTATATTTGTTCCAACCTGTTATATCTTAAAATTGTCATAGTTTCTGCATAATATGTCAAATAGATCACTCTATTTCGAATTTTGGGTATACAAAATATTTAGGAAGCCTATATTCCGTTCGGTCTATAATAATTCCCATTCCGGGGATCTCCATTCTACCTCCACACCCCTGACCGTCATCACCATATATCCCGCCCTCGATGTATGGGAGACCGGGACAATAATTGAACACGAGGCGATTGTAACAGAGGCTCCCATCCCTAGCGAGAACATGCTTCAAACTTAACCTATGAAAATAAAAAAATAATATAAAAATAATTAAATAAAAAAAAAGTGCATTTCGTCCTCCACGTGACGTTTGAGTGTAAGCCAAATTTAACGCGTTAACTGGAACTTTCTACATCATGGCTATCTTGTGCCATACATGTGGCATTTGTGCCACAAAAAAAACTACAGCAATACCATACTATTGGTATATGTGTAAAAAAAACATAACAGCAATATCATACATATGGTATTTGTGCCAAAAAACGCACCTACAGCAATACACTCACAATGTATTTGTTCCAAAAACCAACATTCAGCAATAGCATACATAGGTATTGTGCCTAGAAAAACCATTACAGCAATACCACATCATTATGGCTATTTGTGCCAAAAACATACAAAATCCATACATATGGGTATTTGTGCCAAAAAACCATACAGCAATACATACAATATGGTATTTGTGCCAAAAAAACCATACAGCAAACACATCAATATGTATTTGTGCCAAACACTATACAGAAATACATACATATGGTATCGTTCAGAAAACCATACAACAATACCCATACATATGGCTTATATGTAGCCAAAAAAAATACATGCAAAACCATACATTTAATGGTATTTGTGCAAAAAAAAAAAAACATCACGAACATACATACATATGGTACCTGGCCAGAAAACCATAATTGCAATACCATACATATGGTTAATTTGGCCAAAAAACCATAGCAGCAAAACCATAACATATTGGCATTCTCTGCAACAAACATACAGAAATACCATACATAGGTATTTGTGCAAACAAACCATGACAGAAATACCAAACATTGGTATTTGTGCGCAGAACCATACAGCAATACATACATAATCCGATATTTGTGCCAAACCATAGAGCAAACCATAACATATGGTTTCTGCAACCAAACATACAGCAAAACCATACATATGGTATTTGTGCAAACACTAACAGAAATACCCATACATATGGTATTTGTTCCAGAGAAACCATATACAACACATACCATACATATGGTATTTTGCAAAAAAAACCACATACGAATACCTCATATGGTATTTGTGCCAAAAAAAAACATACAGATATACCATACATATGGTACTTTGTGCCAGAATAACCATTTACAGTCAATACATACATATGGTACTTTGTGCCAAAAAACCATACAGCAAAATACATATGGGTTTTGTGCCAAAAAACCATACAGGAATACATCATCATATGGTATTTGTGCCAGAAACCATACAGGCACACAACACGGTCGTTGGCCTATTTCTTACCCTTTCCTGCGTGGTATTTCCCTTGGTAGCTTCTATGGTATCTTGATTGACCAATTAAAGTACCAGTAGGAATAACACAGGAATTCAGATAATACCATACAATACCACAGGACATTCAGAGAATAGCATAGGATACACAGGACATTTTTGTAAGAGGGTGTGATGTGTGTGTGGTGTGTGTGTGTGTGTGTGTGTCGTGTGCGCGCTCAGGCAAAATTGTTTCTTATCTTGGCTTAATTTCAGAGTATTTTTTTTTTGTCCAGTTTAACTTTTCGGGAGCATCTGACCTATATCTTTCACTGTAAAACTATTTGTATATTTACAGCAAATCTGCTGTCAGCAAGAGTCGCCATAAAAATTGTAATTCAAAAAACACTTTTGTAGTTAAATTTCTCTGCAAATAATTACATGAGAAATACAAAATATAGCATCAGGGAGTAACACATTTGTTCGTTTTAACCAAATAGTAAGCTTTAGAACCTCTAATGTTTTATTTCCTTTCTTTCATAAAATTCTAGAGGAGAAATTTTACAAACAAAACTTCTTGTGTTTGAATTATACATTTTTGCTTTATGGCGACTCTGCTGACCTCGCTTTGGCTGTTGTTTTGTTACTTTTGTGTGTTTTTTTTTTTACAGTATGGACGTTCCCGGCAGCCAACCGGGTCATACGCAAAAATAAAATAAAACAATAAAAAAAGAAGAAGTAATAAGAAAAAAAGAAGGAAACCTCGCAATGCTCGTTTTGCATTTTTTTAAAACTCATTTTGGGACCTTTTTTGTTGTGTGTCACTTTTAGGTCACTTTTTTTTGGTAAGAATTAAAATCATAAAAACTGGAGCTCAAGGTATCGATCATTATGCAGCGTTAGGTTCTTTTCAACAAAAATAGTTCTTAGTAGACTTATTTAAAGTCCAGTTAGAAAAGAATTTTAAGCCATTTTTAAATTTCCACTGACGCTTCGCTTCAACTGTATTGGATACAGAGGTTTTATTACTGGGATTTTGTACCAAGAAGTAATATTCAGTCACCAATGTCTCGGCGAATTGATTACCCATTGCTTAAATATCTCAGGACAATCCTACTGTCTACTTGAAGGTTTGCCATTATGATTACAGCATTTGCTGGAAGAGTTTTTTCCTCTTCTTGTTTAAGCTCTAGAATGTGAAGTTAAAATATATAATCCCTCTAAAACGCAAGTGTTATCTCACCTAGAAGCTAGACCCCACCCCCAAAAAAATGGAACCCCCATCTCTCGGATCTTTCCGCTTGCAAGATTGATGGGTAAATCAATAGTTGGCGAAAAAGCACATCAAATGCCTTATCGGGCAGTCACATGTACACAACAGAAAGACCAGTGCATTTAAATTTGTGAAAATTGCAGACAACGCGCACACAGAGCGCCATACATAATTATATAACACATATTAAATACGCAAGGAATGCATTGCGTTGTCAAAGTGCGCTCGGCAATGAGTAACGCACACAGCGCCAGC
>CALNVZ010003429.1:27075431-27088249 GCA_940671915.1 Paracentrotus lividus | reverse complement strand
CCCCATTTAGTCTGATTTATCAGGATGTAAATCGTTACTGTGTTGCAACAGATGCGACAAACATATTTTTGGATAATGTTGTTTAAAAAAATACTCTTAAATATCACGTCTTGTCACTCTAATTGCAGTGGACTGAATTCAAAAATATCAAAGTGTTGAACTGGAGTATTTTGAACAAATAATGTTTACTAAAATGCAGTGGTCTTGTTTCTGTTTAACAAATGGTATTTGCACCCTATACGTCATCGCGCTGCTGAAATTCACATAAAAATACACGAACACGGGAACGTGGGAAACATTTCTTTAATTAAGATGCTACGCCGCTCAGTGGCAAGGTCCAGGCGGGGGCGCAGGGACGCGCAGCCCCGTGATAATTTTAAAACACACATTTTGATGTACTTGTTAAAGTTTTGAGCTTGTTTTCGGGCTGCGTCTGCCTAATATTTTCCAAATTTTTGGATGAGCCCAAGTATTTTTTTAATTCCTTGATGCCGCGCGTTGTTACTTTTGCGTTAACTCGAAAGAAAAACAAGAACTTTGGTTTAGAATAATTGTATCATCTGTGCACAGCCGCGCTCCTCAAAAATGAGGCAACAGATGGGTGGGATCCATCTGGGATTTCTAGGCTGAAACACTCGACAAGGGTATTGCCATAGCTTCAGTCGGTAGAGTTCCCGTTTAACAATCAGGAGGGGTCTGTCGATTCGAATCCCCATCGGAAGCCTACTTTCTTGTGATTGGGTATGAATAGAAGCAACAAAATTTCACTGGGGCGCCCGCTTGAATCTCGCACGTGGACTAATGCTAACGCCTAAAATAGCTGAGATAATGGGCTGTTTAGTACATTAAATTCGTGCCGAGCTCGTAGAGCGATGCAAAGAATTTATAAAAATATATTCCTTTATAACTTGATAACAAATTGGGAGCAAGAAGGGGCTCAAGGATATGAGTCCCCTGCCCCTGAAATATAGCTTGAGCCCCACAAATAAAGTAAGGAACCCTCCTGTTCCTATATACAAAAATATTACTTAAAGGGCATTCGAGCACGGCAGGGCGAGCTGAAATAAAGTCGTGTCTTGAGGATGAGGACCTGAAGAGTTATTTTATAGCAAAGTTCGGTAGCAGGGAAAAGGGGCTCAGTAATATTCGCAGCTCAGCAAAGGGAGAGGGGGTAAAGTGGTCTGAGTTCCAAACCGATAGGAGGATGCCTTTGTAAGGCTCAATGATAGATGAAGACCCACGCCCACAGAACAACCGGGGGTGTCAAAGGCTGATAGCCCATCCAGATAGTAGTAGAACCCTTTGATTTCCTACAAAAACTAAAACTGAACTTTAAAATTTGCAAAAGCGCAGTGGGCTATATAAAGAGAGGATGTTATTTGAAGAGATTTGAAAATGTATCTGGGATGTTTCAAAACGAATTGGGAGGGGAAAACAAGAAGGAAGGGGGCTCAATAAACCGCATGCCCCCTCAAACATGGGTTCATAGTTTTCAGACCCAACAAGACAGTCAAGGGGGGAGCTCAGCCCCTGCAGTGGTATCTTTTTTAAAATGCAATTTAATCTTCCATGAGAAGTGACCTACAATGACCGATATATACGTCATATAATATTCATTATTAAAAAACAAAGAAAAGTTTTCTCCTGCAGTACATATCATGCTTGCAGATCGTTGTACGAGCAGCACCTCGCACGCACGACGTATTGCAGCATGCCTGCACCTCTCCGTACGTTTTTCCGCAAGGACGTCATGCAACATTTGGCAGAGAAATTGCAAGAGACAACGTACGTCGGTACAGAACGGACTGTACTTTAGCAGTGCACGAACGAAGTGACCTTGTCCTGTGGTCAACAATTTTAAACCCCGTAGGAGTCGCAGAAATTGGGCCTGCAATAGCAGACGCGAGCGCTACGTGATGGCACGGTGCCCCGTAGCCTACGCGAGTGTGATCGCGGCCGCATAGGTACGGCCTATCTTCTCTCTAGAGGCCCCTATTTCACAAATTTAATAGAACTATAATGCCCAGACAGGGCCTAGTTTTAACCAAAAAAATCATTAGTAACAACAAACCACTAACCAATAGAGATGACCACAAAACCCATTATTCATTATCGGACTAAAAAGTAACAAAAAAAGTAGAGAACATCACAGGATAGTTCCGAATGGTGTAATAGAACAGATTGGCAGAGTTTTAGCCCTAATATATATACATGGCATACATATATTGCTCACTGTAGGCCTACTTTTACATCAATCATTAAAATGTCATCTTAGCCCTTTCCAGTGATTCCTGGATTGATATTGATCGGTCAATATACTCCAATTAATTAAGGGAAATTCCATAATGAAAAAAAAAAAAAATTCCTACTCATGTAAAAATGTGAAAGCTATACGTATACCAATTGCGTGAACATTTAAATCCGGTACCAGTGGCGCTTGCGCCAGAAGTGAGTAAGGGCGCGTCCATTTATTGTAAGGAGGGGGAGCGGCCGCGATATGGAATATGGTGGTTATACAGGACGTGCGCTGGTTGCGAGAAGCGGAGCAGACAAGTGACGGACTGCATGTAGCTAGCACGGTAGCGTACAGTGGCGGATCTCAGGATTTCATTACAGGGGGGGTGGGGGGGGGGCAAATCAGAATTTCAGATGTTTAGGTACATTTTGTTTCTGTATGTACCGGGCGAAGCGAAATATATACACTTCACTTTTTTTCATGTCAACGGCTGGGTCCGAGTCGATAAGGTAGGTGGGGGGGGGGGGGTGAGGTGTTAATTTTTGGGGCCTTCGGTCCAATTCAAAGAGGTTTCAATCTTACGTCATCAGCCATTATGTGGGTAAGGGTGGGGGGGGGGGGGATAAGGTGTTTAATTTGTTTGGCCCTTCGGCTCATCAAAGAGGTCATCTGTAAATCAGCCATATCGGGTAAGGTTGGTGGGTTAAATCGGGCCCGTATCTACTTTATACTTCGCTTTTTTTTTTTTTTGTTGTTTTTTGTTTGTTTGTTTTGCTAAGGGTGGAGGGGGCGGCCCGTCGGCCCCCCCCCCCTTTATCCGCGCCTGAGGTAAGATGCAGGGTAATAGCGAGAAGGCCTACCCTCGCCTTAGGAGTTGTGTCAGGGATACATAGCTAGCTGGGATCTATGATTTAATAAAAACAATGGTCAGTGTGCATAGGTCATTATGGAATCATTGTCATGACAGTGAGCATTTTTTAAGACGCATCTTGTTTGTGGCAAGCTATCTTTAATGTACATAGTCACACAGACAGCTTTAGCGTTGAGTACGTCGCGGTTGTCGTCGCAATAATTGGTTTTCTTTCCTGCGGATCCCCGACAGATGACTACGCGTCAATAGTGCAGGCAGGTGGAAGATGATGTAATGTCTGTTCTCAGTAAAACAATGGCAGATAAGTACATATAGGAAATGATAAATGAGAAGATGGATTATAAGATTTAACACACAAACGTGATCTTATTTAGAGGTAATATGTCTGTGTTTACTGTAGCATTATCATGTGACACCCCCATTTCGAACGTCTGATCAGTAAAAATTTATTTTCTATGCTTAAACAAAGTATAACATTAACAAAAACAAAAACAACAAACGTACCTCACTACCACACATCACACTAATTCCCCGAACCTGCCCCAACCGAGTAACAGCGTACATACCTCGAAGCCGATAATTTTCATATATCGGGGCAGGATAGTATAAGGGTGGTGATGTCCCTTCGAGACATCTCCGCGACGGATTAAAAAAAAATTATTAGACGCGGAGACGTCCTCCGCGATAATTTTCAAAATCTGTCTCAAAGGCAGTTTCAAAGAACCTGTCTGCAAATTAGGTTTACGCGACTATGAAACGTTAAAAACTCGCGTATAGGAAGTACTTCCTGCGTTCGGAATTGGTGTCGGCCGTCCGGTGATGGAGCAGAATAACTGCGTGGAGGGTGAGAAGAATTTTATGAAGCTTTTTCTCGGTGTTTTAAGTTAGTGATGCTTCAGACCTAGAGTGGAGGAAAAATAGCATTTTTGGAAAGCCTAATAACAATCATGATTGTGTTAAAGTTGGTATCGAGAACCTGTATTGTTACATAGATTTGATGCTCCAGTCAGACCAAGAAGATCTTTCGCTAAGACGCCGGTTACGCATATTATATGCTGTCGGCGACTAAATGCATTGTGATTTGCGTACAAATTGACCAATCGAGAAAAGAGTCTCTTGTAATAGTAAAAGTGCCAGGATTTTTTTTTTAACAATTGAAATAAATATACCATTAATGGAATAAGCTGAGAATTCACCTTTAAAACCGTGTGTCAAATAAACGTATGAATTATGCTTCGTTGTGGGAGCAAGACTTTGAAGGCGGCAGTGAGCTGGTTCTTGGGTCTCAAAATTGGCCATATTGTACAGGAATATGATCTGACGTCAGGCTGTCGAATTGACAAAAGGTGACTCTCGAGGACTTTTTCCTTTGCATATAGTTATTCCTATTTCTCTGAAAAAGTTCAGACTGTAAGGTAGCCTAATTCGAAGATTGAATCATTTTCTTTTGAAAGGGTAGTTTGCCGCCACAATAAAGAAATATATAAGTTAAAAACTTTCCAAAAACAGAAGAAAGTGAATGGGAGGTATCGCGTTTGAGTAGGAATGGTAGCGCCCCTCTAGATCTCTTAGTTTACAACTGAATTGATATGCGTAATTACTTTAGTAAAGGTCTTATAACTACGTATAATTTTATTATATATATATTATTAGTGTTTTTTTTTTTGGGGGGGGGTGGCTTAATCTCGCATGTTTACATAACAAAAATAGAATATGCAAATCCATTGTACAACCACGGTTTCTGTTTCAAAATGTGGAGGCGGTCCTCTGATCTTTCGAAGCCAGTTCATAGGTCTTTCCCAGCACACATTGCAACCTGACCGTTTGGGTTTACGAAAGCTTCTGTACCATCCGTTTGGTTTTTTCGGCCAGGATGTATCTTGATACACTGTGGTCGTTGGCTCTTACTGTAGTCGGCATCGACAACCTGAGCAAAATAGGAAAATGACATTTTTCAAAACCGAATTTGGAATCTGAAAATAAAATACTAACAGTGTGTGTATCCAGGATTAAAGATGGGGGGGGGGAGCGTTCGCCGAAATTTTTGGATATTTTAACATGTACAGTCAATGAGTAGGTTTTCACATATATGGAGGCGCAGAGTCCGCCTGCGCCCCGCCTGGATCCGCTCACTGAACTACAACGTTTGCATTTTATACAACCTTTAGCTAACATTAGTCTTTAAAACAGCGTCCGCAGAGCGGAATGCCCTTGTTGTGTTGTTGTTTGTCTTTTTTTCCTGTCAAATGATGATGAGAGATGATACTGGCGGCTTGAGATATCTCTGTCATAGTTGCAGTGCGTCGCAGCACTGTAATTTTGAGAGGCCGTACGGGATCCGGTAGCCAAGCGTAGAACGATTGTCACGGCAACCGTTCTTTTGAAACGTACGTTCGCAGTGTGTTTGATTCGCGGGTGGATAATAGTTATGTATATATATGGCATGTTTAGGGAATTCTACTCCGAGCGCCTGGATAGGGGGCGGAGGTCTCGCAATGTGTAGTTAGTGATCTTTGTTTATAACTGTCCCGGGTCAAACGAGATAGCCACGATTAACATCCCTATCGTATACAAGGTCGCCTAAAGTGTTGCGTAATGTTTCTGCTCCTGACAAGGAACATAAATTACTTTTATTTTCCTTTGTAGGTCTGAGGTTATGTAATCATAGTAACGTATGAGTGAAATTAAACATCAGTAAATCTGTAAGTTCTGTGACCTTGAATCACCCATCTGTAGCCCCACGCAACTCCATGTATTCAGCGACTTGGCGCAGTTCATCAGTCAAGGAGAAATACCATGCAATTGTCCTCACGGCGTTCATATGTTGGCGTAGCCAAGACCCTGGTGGTAACAAAGACTGAATTAAAATAAGTGGTGAATTATGAATTCAATTAACCTGGTAGGTCTGTATTCTAGGCGCGCGGTTGCTAGGGATGGTGCATCGTGTTGGGTTTGCACTCAGTTTTCGGAGCGAGGAACGCACCGTTAGGTTGAGAGCCACAGCACGCATTCTTCAATGAAGAGCAGTCGAAGGTGAGTGTGAAGGGCCTGTCCCACAGCAGTGGCGATGCGATTGTGGAGACAAACCTAGCCTGGTTAGCATGCCAGAATTCGTGTAGAACGTAGGTGACGGCGTAAAATCATATACGTATTTTACGGTACTCTGACTACGATAGGCGTTACGACAAACGACTGCTGCCCACGTAAACAATAGACTAACAATAGCTGTGATCGGCGAATACAATGCCTCGAACCTTTGCGCATGGTCTGCGCGGCTCAGACTGTTTGTCGCAGCTTAAAAATCAACCAAAATACTGAACTTGCGACTGTGGTGGTCCTGCGACTGAACACAGGCGATCGCGTGGTTGTACTACCTGATGGCGGCCTGTGGCCTTTAAGTCGTGCGGTTCTCTTATAATATTTGGGTCGTGAGTGATTTTTGAAAATTTTTCAAAAATTTGCGGTGACTGTTGTATCGAAGGGAGGCCGATCTGATTTTGTAAATTGGTGGGCGACAAAGCCGTGGTAGCGGCTTAAATTTCACTGGCCGTGGTGTGGTTCAGCAGTGACAGTGCAGTTCTATATCGACAGATCTACGATATAGCACCCTTGTCGCGACAGGAGAAGACAGGCTACGGTCACGTGGACTACCTATAACGACACCGCGGCTTATTATTGAACTTGTTGAAGAATCAACGACTGTCAACTGAATGTATGCTCACTCTTTAGGCGGATAGACGCGAAAATTCACGTATTTTAAAAGGCGTTGGACCTGCGAATGTGGCAACAGGTAGTTCGTAGGTAGTTCTGTGGGACAGGGCGCGTTAAGTGGCTGTCCACAGAAGAATTTTAATCGAATCAATAGTAAAGGCTTTTAAATAAGTCATAGTGTTGCCTGCTGAAATTATGGCTCGCTTGAAGCATGACTTATAGATTCTCCGTATATTTAACTTTCACGGTAGCTTAATGCGGCGGTCACAAACTCGCCGTAGCCTTCGACGGTGCTAACTCCCTACGTACGGATTTCGTAGAAAAACCGTGCAGCGGAGGTCGTCCGCAGGTACATATGCATGTACGAAACGTACAGGGTTTTTTACTAATACCCTGTAACTCATGAAACGCAGAGATCGCAGAAGTTGACCCAGGACCTGGTGCGTGCGATTGCACAGCTACGCAGGGCTTATCGTCCGATGGCATCGTGTCCCGTAGCTCGCGACGAGTTGTTGACGCGCCGATATTCAATCTCTACTTGCTCAACTTACAAGAATTAAAAAGAAAAAAAAAATGCTGTTCGAATTTTAATATTGATTTTGGTTTAATTATAAAGGGTGGTACTTTTTTCTTGAGTATACATGTATACAACTCGTTACTTAGAATTATCCATGTAAACAATGTGAATTGCAGTTTTGTGTATAAAAGGTCATGTATAGTTTGGGAGAATACATTTTTTGTTTTGCGATTCCAGAGCAGAATAATTGAATGAATACCTCAACTTTACCTCGTGTACAAAAGGAATTTGGTTATAAAATCCACTCTAACACCTGAATTTAGCAAACGAAACTGTGTAAATATATCATCGACAGTCCCAAACAATCGGACAGGATCTCACAGGCACAATGCCAGCATACAGCGCTTGTGTGCAAGCATTATGCTATGTCCATACACAGACGGTACACACAGAATTCACGTCAGCTATACCAATCAGCTGCTGTTGGCATGCCCAGATTCTGGGTGAGAATGAAGAAGTATGGCCTTACTTTGATGAACATCTCCCCGTGCCAGCAAACTATTACATATCATGAAGACATGCCAGGAACATAATTATATCTTTGCCCATATATTGTTATGTCTTTAGAACACTATGAGACAAGTTGAGCAGTTTTTAAAAAATCAGTGTTTCTAAACTACAACTATACTTGGGCTTCAGTCACCGCAAATTTTTGAAATTTTCAAAAATCACTCACGACCCAAATTATAAGAGGACCAGCACGAACTTAAAGGCGACAGGCCGCCATCAGGTAGAAAACACGCGATCGCCTGTGTCAGTCGCAAGGATCACCACAGTGCGCAAGTTCATTATTTTGGTTGATTTTAAGCTGCGACAAGAGCAGTCGAGCCGCGAGATGCGCGAAGGTCGAGGCTATTGTATTCGCCGATACAAGCTATTGTTAGTCTATTGTTTACGTGGAAGCAAGTCGTTGTCGTAGCCTATCGTAGTCAGAACATGAAAAAGATCCATAGAAGTACCATTAGGAATGATCGAACACGGTAACATGTCACAAAAGTACCATACGAATACACAGACATTAGATACCAAAGAATACACAAGGCCACATCTTTGTAGGTGTGTTGTTGTGTTGTGTGTGTGTTTGTGTGCTGTGCGCGCGTCCGATGGCGCGAAATAATGTTAATCTGCCTTCAATTTCGAGCTATTTTTTTTTTGTCCAGCTTTAAACTTTTCGGACTTCTGACTATAATCTCACACTGTAAAAATATTCTGTATTTTTAAGCAACATCTGCTGTCAGGCAAGAGTCGCCATAAAAGAATTGTAATTCAAAGAAACAGACGTTTTGTAGTAGAATGTACTCGTCGGACTCAGCGCAAATAATTAACAATGAAAATACAAAATATACACTCAGGATAACACTTTGTTCGGTTTTTAACACAAAATAACGTAAAGGCTTTAGAACTCTAATGATTTTTTTTTCCCTTCTCTTTCATAAATTCTAAAGAGGAGAAATTTACAACAAAACTGGTGTTGAAATTACATTTTTTGTATGGCGACTCTGCTGACATCGCTTTTTGCTGTTGTTTTTTGTTTTATTGTTGTTGTTTTTTTTTTACAGTATAGGACGTTCCCGCACCAAAGGCACAACCGGGTATGAAAAATAAAATAAAAAATAAAAAAAAGAAGAAGAATAGTGAAAAAAAGAAAGGAAACCTCCGCAATGCTCGTTTTTAGCAGTTTTTATAATAACTCTTTTGGACCCCTTTTTTTTGTGTGTGTCACTTTTAGGTCACTTTTTTTTTGGTAAGAAATAAAATCATAAACCTGGAGCTCAAAGGTTCGATCATTTATGCAGCGTTAGGTCTTTTTCAAAAATAGTTCTAGAACTTTTTAAAGTCCAGTTAGAAAAAAAATTTTAAAGCCATTTTTTTTTAAATTTCACACTGACGCTTTATCGCTTCAAACTGTATTGGCTACAGAGGTTTTTAATTACTGGGATTTTGTAGCCAAGAAAGTAATATCCAGTCACCAATGTCTCGGACAAATTGAATTACCACATTGCTTAATAACTCAGGCAATTCCTCCTGTCTACCTTGAAGTTTTGCCATAATGATTACAAGCATTTGCTGGAAAAGAGTTTTTTCCTCTTCTTGTTTAAGATCTAGAATGTGAAGTTAAATTATATAATCACCTCTAAAAACGCAGTGTTATCTGCACCTAAGATGCTAGACCCACCCTCCAAAAAAATGAACCCCCATCTCTCGGATCTTTCCGCTGCAAGATGATTGGGTAAATCAAATAGTTTTGG
The DNA here is from genome assembly GCA_940671915.1 of Paracentrotus lividus. NCBI lineage: Eukaryota > Metazoa > Echinodermata > Echinoidea > Camarodonta > Echinidae > Paracentrotus > Paracentrotus lividus. The sequence goes on along the minus strand of CALNVZ010003429.1, from coordinate 27,078,605 downwards.
CAAAAAGCACGGAATCATGCCTTATGCGCGGCGTCAACATTACACACAAACAGAAACCGAGTGCATTTAAATTTGTGAAATGCAGACAAAAGCGCACACAGAGCGCATACATAATTATATAGACACATATTAAAATACGTTCTATATGGTATATCTATGTTCGTTGTCAAAAGTGCGCTCGGCAAATGAGTAACGCACACCCAGCGCATACTGTGCGTTGGCCATGCGTCGTACAGCTTAAAGAATTAGAGCTGGTGCCCTCCTCGTTCCGTTTACTCACTCCGTATTCTTTTATATATATCTCTCACCGCCCCAATTTTTCCACAGTTTCCTCTTTGACCATATGCCAACAAAAATCATACCGAACCATACGGAGCCCATAATAACCACGTAGGATGAAACAAGGAAAAAGGAAGGCAAAGTATTATTTTAATGATAATTAATCACAAACAAGGGTACTTAATATTGCTGGGAAAGATGCCAAAAGCTGATGGGAAAAGTGTATATAAGGGGATTCCGATCCACTGAATCTCAATATGGTTTGTTCGAATGCCAGTTTCTAGAGTCACCAAATATTCCATTCAGGTACTCTCGATTAGGGACCCAGTCTTTCATACTCTTGAGAAAAACCTCTCATTGGTCAACTGGAGAAGGGAGCAACGGTAAGATAATTAGTTTCCTATTAAGTGCATCATGCCAAGAGAAAATGCTGGTTGTGCTATTAAAAGTTATATTGGGTGAGATTCAGGATGCCTGTGGTGTGGGCAGCAGGTGTTTTCTGAAAAGTCCTGTTGTGAGAGAAAGGTTGGAAAGGGCAAGTCCATTGTCTGTCCAATTGGCTTGCCCTCCAAAGATTGGTAATTTCTCAGGCGTTCCGACGCCTCTGGTTAAGTGGGCAGGAGATAGTGGTTGCGAAAAAAGTTGCAGAATCTAAAGAAAAATTGTTATTGTGGGTGGTTTTATTAACAAATGTTATCTGTAGTTTAATCGTTCCAATTTTCACTAACCTTAGCTATGCTGCAGAGCTTACCACATAATTATGAGTACCAACATACTAATCGAGTACCGCAGTCAAGATTGCTCAATCAATATCACAATGTGGTTTGTCTTCTTACCGCTGTGGCGTGTTTTTGCATGTCTTCTTCTTGCATAACTAGTCCACACTAAATCGCCTCAGAATTCGATGCAGGCCATGTCTAGAACTAACAGATTCCTAAGCCTCATGGATGAAGACGGTGTATAGGCACACATTTTCATGAACCTAAAATATCTTTTCCCCTTCTGTTTGAGAAGCAGAGTTGTAACCACATACTACGTATATTATTTTTTAATCCTTTCAGTTTCAGGCTCGTTTATGGTACTTAATCCTTGTCGATTAAGTTTTTAATATGTTACCCTCACGGGAGTTCTTTATTGAATATCACATTAATTAGACAAAATTATTGATTCATTTCAAAATTCTTCAAAAAAAAAATCACAAGAATGTTAATGAAATTACTTAATAATAAGATGTATCATTAATTAGGGTATCTTCATATTACACGATGTCTGTTACAAAACATAGCATTTAATGTGAAGGAACGGGTCATGTGTTGCAAAAACAGTTTTTTTCCCCAGCAATACAAGATTTAAATCCTCGGCAATAAGAGTCTTCATATAAAATCATATAAAAATAAAAAAAAAAAAAAACATTTATAATTGAACCACATAATGGTCAATAAGAAGCATCACTGAGCATTTTATCTTTTCTTTTGTCTCACATTTGCTCTACATAAGATACTGAGTCCATAGTTGATTAGTATAATTACTTACATGGTAAATGCTAACTCAAATCTATTGCACTGAGAGAGAGAGATAAAATATGATGTTTAAGATTCATTGATAAATGTCTCAGGCCAAAAAAAAGCACGTATGGATCTAAGAACTTGAAGTTGCCAGTTTTAATCCATGTAGATCAAAGTGCAAGCAACTACAGTGTTACATATGTAACATAACACCTCTATACAATAAATTATATCCACTTTTGATTCTGCTCTGGCGTCTGCACATATCCATTTATATTCTATTATTCTATATTATAGTCACATAATATTTGTTTAACCAAATCGTGCTATAGGAAAAAGTTTTTTGGAATTCTGTTCTTATATGTAAAACCGTTATCCCCACATTTTAAGAGGTACATATTTCTAAAAAAATACATTTACATCAAAGTATTCAACAGTAAATTCTCTTATATATATCTATGTCTATATTCATCTATGTCTCTATTGCGTTGGTTGCTAGGGTTTATGTTAAAAGTATGAATTTAAATCTAACACCGTCGTAGATATTATTGCTACAAGTTCATAGAGCAAAATTACATGTTTGTTGATTATAAGAATCAACTATTTTGTAAGTTTCATCGTTTATCGATAACGTATTTATTTTATTCTTACATTTCAGAGGCAGGAAGTAGTGTTTAAGCTGAGAGAAGATGTAAATCTCAATGAATGAGAATCATTATGACCTTTCAGTCCAAATACAGTAGTCTTTCAGCACTCCTGGAAAACATTCAGTGTGTGATCGCCGCCTGCTACATTTGGTGATTGATTATGATCAGGTATGCAAAACTGTTGTAAAGTAGAAACTTTAAGAAATCAAAGTCATGTGAACATGGTTTCAAGCAAGCTAAAGCGCCAAGTAATAGTTGAGTAGAAAACACTGATTTGTTTTCAAAACAACTGCTCAACTTGTCCTCTAATATGTGTTCTAAAAGAACATAACAATGATATGGGCAAAGGATATAATTAAGTATGTTCCATGCATGTCTTGATCCAGATATGTTAATAGTTTGCATTTGAGACGGGGAGATGTTTTCATCTGCAAAGTAAGGCCATACTTCTTTCATTCTCAGCCCTGAACTTCTGCCATGCCAACCAAGCAGCTGATTGGTATAGCTGAGTGAATTCTGTGTGACAGTCTGTGTATGGGAATAGGCATTGCTTTGCACACACAGCGCTGTTATGCTGGCATTGTGCCTAGTGATGATCCTTGTCAGATTGTGGACTGTCAATTGATATATTTACACATTTTTGTTGCTAAAATTCAGGGTACAGTGATTTTATAACAAATCCATTTTGTACAGCAAGGTAAAAAATTGAGGTATTCATTCATATTATTCTTGCTCTGGAAGCA